>OY754981.1:6058787-6388787 GCA_963576475.1 Molanna angustata
AATTATTCGAATGCTCAATTTTACGAAAATCAATTTTACGAATGGCAATTATTCGAATTACATTTTTTCGAAAAACAATTTTCCGAACACACAATTATCAGAAATTACAACTGTTCGAATTTTTATGACGTCATGTTGGTAGTATTGTGAGAGGAATAAACCATAGATTTTTATTATAATATACTAGGTGTCGTAGTTAGCAAATTTTGTATGAATCGAAATGAGGCATTTTTTCGGGGGATTTTTGACGTGTTAGTACATCGTTTTTCCATAGAGAATAACGACTAATGTGAATTGTTGTCGGATTTATTTGTTGTAAAAAACACTTTGTTTATTTAGATTAAGAGAAAATTTATTTAGGTTGTGTTGAAATGTAGGGAAAACTGAAATATGTTGTCAAGCAAAACGTCAAACGCGTGATATTCCATGACTCACTTTTTGCACGGAGTACTACATCTATATAGTATATTATGTATAGTAAAAATCTATGGAATAAACAACATGGCGACGCACCGCGCTGTCAAACATGTTATTAAAAATGTGCAAACATACACGTACCCAACAATAATACAACAAGTAATAATAGTCTTCATCGAATATATTTTACTGGCAACAAATATGTCAAAGAAGGCAACATTATGACACAAAAATATATATTAAATTCGTTAGTTTGAATAATTTGCTTTCGGACAATTGTCATTCTGATACCTGATTTTCGAAAAATTGTTATTCGTACAATTGCGCATTCGAACAATTGTGTTTCGAAGAATTTTCATGTAATCAAATTAATAATGTTTAAATTTACTATTAAACATAAATTATATTACAAGCAATGGTTTATAAATAAAAACTTAAGCTAGTTATAGGAGCTGAATAGTACAATTTAAAAGTTTTTTTTTAATTTATACCTCTACATTTCAAACGGGTTTTTTTAAATCTGTGTCTGTGTTGTCTCAATCAATAATTATGCTTTTAGTTTTCTCTGTCTGTGACTTGCATATTTTACAGAACTCCAATAAATGTCACATCGTGAGTTTAAAATTGAAGTATGTATGTATGTGTAAATACTAAGTTTGGAGATTTGGGAGTTTTAAGATTTCCTATTGCTTGGAAAAATTATATTACCAAAACTATTGAGGTACCAAAACTCTCACCGGTCAGCGCTTCTCTATGTCGCAGTCGAAAACTTCATAATCAACCTCCACTTACTTTTTGAAGATGACTGGATTATTCCCAGTCATCTTCAAAAAGTAAGTATCTTAATACATTGCAACTATTTCTTTATGACAAAATTTAACTACTAATAATTCAAAAAATCAAATTACTTTGTCTGAATTGATTTATACAATACAATACCGACCGCCATGGCACAGTTGGTAAACCGTTTGGTATCTGTGCGGGCGTCCTGTGTTCCATTCCCAGGCAGATGAGAAATTTATTTAAATTCATTTCTCACGCAAATATTGCTTCTCTGGGTTGGAAACACTGGTTATTTGGAAGAAATTGCCATATGGCAATAAACTCGCCACTTGCGCAGGGTGCAAGGAAGTGTTTATTATTATTATTATTATTATTGGTTATTTCTTTGTCATTTTACATAAATTTTGTATTAACTTGGTATATTACAACAGTTTAAGACAAAAAAGTCAATCACTTATTAATTTAATTATGTGCAGTGAAATAATTCAACACAGATTTATTATTGATCACATTCAAGTTTTAGTGCTGCTAGATCTATTCATAGATAACATATTTACTCCTCCAAGATAGATAAAGAATAGCATAGACTAGAAGGAATTATCTAATCACGCGCATTCAACCAACAAACCAATTTTCATAGTTGCTTAGCTCTCTACTAAATATTAATATAAAATCAGTATATATTTTCTATCGGTGATATACAATTTGCCTTTTCATCGAATATATTATATAATTTTCAATTTAATATATATTTTCAGTTTTGTGTGATTCATTTTGGAATAGATTGTCACATACATACAAAGTATATGATATTTTATTGTACACACTTTCAATTTTCCCCACTGCCCAGAAATGTGTTAATCGTACGAAGTCCTCAGCACAATAGTCAAATAATCTTCCTGTGTACATATTAAAATATTTTTGAAAGCCAAACTTGTATAATGATGTGTTTGGTCATTATTTGCGACAGTTGGTTGCACTGTAACTCTGAAATTTTATTGATTCCCAAGTAAATGAATGTCGTGAATAAAAATACTCCTCTTTTTATCTATAATAAAAGATATTATCAAATTATTACACAAAGTCTATTTGTTGCTGGAAGATCTCATTTACTGTATATTAGAGCTATAATTCAGGTTCCAGATAGATCAACCAAATTGCGGGAATCTTGCTAATGAGCAGTTAGTTTGTGAGTCTTATTTTTATGCTCACATGAGTTATTCTCAGAATAACTAGATTTTATTATTATTCATATAATATCTTTATATTGTATACTGAAAAAAAATACTAACAGCGTTAATGTATCTGTATTTGTGAAGAATATATTATATATGTAAACTAAAATTTATTAAAATGTGCAAATTAATTTTTCTAAATTATTAATCGTAGGTTTTAATTATAAAAAATATATATGTCAACTTATTTTTGTAATAATTTTCCATTAATTTAAATAAACTGCGTAATATGACATTATAGAGTAATTTACTTTTCTAAGATTATAATTCTAGTATATTAAAATATGGTTACATCACGTCTTTTTAAGTTGCCATCTGTGAATATCAATTTAAAGTGTTGCTTGTAATCCCATATAATCAAAGAAATATAATATTTCTTGTTGATCTGTCACATGTGACTTTGTAACCTCCAGTAGTATACAAATGACCAGATTATGGATGGGCAACGGTTTTATGGATGGTTATCTCAAGAATATTTGTGGTTCTTTGCTTTAAAAATATATGGACATTTTTTTAAAATTTGTCCTTGATTTAGACTTTGCTGAAATGCATTTATTTGCATTTTTACTAATCACATTTGAGATATTTTTTAAGGTTCAAATTGTAGTAGATTTGATATAAACTCTGATTAACATATTCCTACTAAAGAACTCATAAAATTTTTGAATATCATTCTTTAAATTTAAAATCGTCAAATTTATATTTTAACTCTTTTTGAATTCATATTTCATAAATCAAATATATAAATTCAATTTGTCATTAATATTATTTAAACATAAATTTAAGAAATAAATCAACCACAGATCAAGAGCTTTAATATATTTAAATTGAGTATTTATTTTATTATACTTGTGGTATATTAAAAGAGTTTAATTATTATCTTTTGATTCCATTCAATGGCATTTAATTTATCCAGAGACTTTCTTACATTTAAAAAAAATATATATTTATACAAACGAATAAGTAATTTGACTGATTATCGACATATAATATATTATTATTTAAATCAAAATTTAACGAACACCCTGCTTTTCTAATCAAACTATTCTTGTTTGTTTCAAAATAATCATGTTAATATTTCAACTGATTGCTATTTAATTGACTAATGCTATTTTCACAATTAAAAATTGATTGTATATTTTATTATTTAGTGAATAGTTTTACAGATTATTTATATAGTAAATTATGTATGTATAGTTTTGTAAGGCTGGATTGGGGCCATTTATTTCATTTTTATATAAAGGTTGTTATTTACCAGTATCGTAACCTCACGAAGATTGAGTACACCGTTTATATCTTTATAAAATGTTAATTTACTGGCTTTGTCAAGGATAGACTTTCATTAAATTGTAGTTTATACATGATTCATGATGAATCATATTTATTTACTGATAAATTTATCATCATCATTGGCCCTACAGCCCGTTGTGGACCTTGGCCTCCTTCAGAATCCGTCGCCATTCCTCCCTGCACTCTGCTGCTCTCTTCCAGTTGGTAAGGCCCAGCGCTCGTACATCAGCCTCCACATCGTCCAGCCATCTCATTTTTGATCTGCCTCTGCTTCTTCTTCGTCTGGTGTGGTGTTTAAAACCTTGTTGGGAGTACGATCATCACACATCCTGTAGACATGGCCCAACCATTGCAGTCTTCTTATTTTAATGAACTGTACAATTTTAGGTTCGCCATACAGTGCCTCTAATTCGTGATTGAATCGTCTCCTCCACACTCCATTTTCGTTGACAGGACCAAATATCTTTCTGAGGACTTTCCTTTCAAATATCAGAAGTATGTTTTCATCTCTTTTGGTCATTACCCAGCATTCGGCGCCATATGCAATGACTCGATGGAGGAGCGTTTTATAAAAGGTTGTTTTTGTTTTAATACGATAAATTTATTACAGTGAGTAATTTGTTACCATGACAATGATTTCTTGAATAATTAAGTTCAAAATTAAAGTCAAGAAGAATGTTTAATAAAAAATACTTTTTTAATTTGGTGAAATCTGGACTGTTTACAGTCTTTTGAATTTGATTTAAATGCTTCTCGGACAACTAACATGTACTATGTCAAATATTAATTTAACATGCACCCAATAATAAGTTGCCACATTCTGGAGGCTTATGATATTCATCGTCCACAGATCCAGACTGTAAACAATTAAAAACTGTGTCTCACCAGGAATCAAACTCGGGGCTTTCTCTCAGGAGTCAGATACCTAACCAACTGAGCTACGGAGGCAATTGAAGGGTAATTTATATTTTTTATTGATATGATGGAATCAGTAAGAATCAAATTTAAGATTTGCAGAACATGAAGCAAGTGTCTTAACTGAGCTATTAGGGGGCATCAAATTAGTTGATGGTATTATTCGCTTTAATGTATCAAAATTAATTTAACTTTTATTTTTGAGGTTATGTGTACTGGTATCTTATTCTCTTGATTACAAAGTTATTTAATAATTATGTCATGTTTTATGTGCCCTGGATGATCAAAAGAGTTGGCGATCAAAGTGACTTAAAAACATATACCTAGTATTATAATAGCATTTCAAATAAAGTATGGAATTGCCCCGAGGTTTCAAGATTTATTTTTCTTGACCCTTAGAATAATTTCATTTATCAGTTTCAAGATCTGAATTATGACTATGGATGTCTCCCTTTGTTTAACAGTATACATTTATCAAATTAATTAAATATTATGTAGTTTTGTTCGCCAACTGCGACTTAAAATGGAGTTATTATAATGTTAAGACTGTTTTTGTTTGGTTCAAAAAATGTTTAATATCGATTGACTGCTTCTAATTGTATTGTTCAGTATTTATATTAAATTAATATTATCATATTATTAATATTGGAATTGTATTGTAACCATTCCATCTCGGACATAACTGAGGTTTATTTGTTGTTAATTATCTATTATTATTTATGTTATTAATTATTGTATTGTGCATGAGCTGCTGCTGTTAACATAGGCTAAGTCAGAGTGTATTCTATTGTTTCTGTATTTTATTTGATATAATATTGACTTTTTGAAAAATATGTAATCATTTTCGTATGTAAATAATGCTAATGTGGAAATTTAACATATTATTTGATGGAAAATAAGTGAACATCTCAATTTTTATGATTAATCGGATGGGCAATCCGTTTCTGGCAAAATATGTATATCCATGAAGGTATGATACTATGTGTTTGTCAATGTGATGTTTTTTCAATACAATTTCCTGTGTTTCTATCGGCTTCCTATAAATGCATAGTCTGACGTGTGTGTGTGTTACGTTTGTTCTTCCCTTGTGGCCAAACTGTCACATCTTTCCCTAACAGACTATTTAAGTGTTATGGTTTGTAATTGTATTAATTTCTTCATTTTTTTGCATATTGTGTCTATTGAAATAGTCAGAGCTGCTCTTAACACAGTGAACAGATTATACCAGACATAACCAGATTTTTTACGTACAGTTTTAGAAATATTGCATAAAAATATAATTACAAATCCATTTTTTTAATAGACATTTCCTCATGAGCATTATATGCATATCTCTATTTGCTACTTATTTTTAAATATGTATTTCCAAATTTTGTGGTATAATAAGTAAATAATATTAGATAAGAACGTTTTGGCCAAAATTATTATAAAATATTAGAGGCGAGCCAATTTTTATATCATTCCATTTATTGTATCAAACTACAAAAATGTCTACATTAATAATGTTAAAATTTACTTCAGTGTCGAGAAAAAATAATAAACAATCTAATACATATATAATAATTTTCATCTTATTAATAAAAGTTTTTATGAATCTCTGGGTGTTAATCGATTTATATTGTAACATTGTTCATTAAACATATTAAGTACCTACCTACTATTAATTAACATTCTAAGTATTACCATTTTCTTTTTTGGTTTATATAAAATAATATATTTATTTGTAGCCAGTCTTTGTGACTTTTTATTTTTTGTTTAGGAAGCTGGGTGATTTGTTTGATGCCATATCATACAAGTTGAATAAAATAACAAATACAAATGTATTAAATAAAAAAAATGCAAAAATACTAATTAAGACAAATAAATTGAAAATAAGAATGCCACTGTTATTCATGGACACCATGTGAGTGCTGCTTTGAATTGATTGGTTTGAAACATGGTTGTCGTGCTGAAGTTCAGCTATCCACATGCCAAATACATCATAATTACGTGGGGAAGAATCAATAACCACAAAAAAACAAATGATGATACGGACCTTGTCTTTCTCATGTGTTATATATTTTTATATTTTCATTATGAAAATTATTAATAACATTCAATGGTTAAATATAAATTGGATATCAACGACACATTTATATAACAGTAAAAGTATTTGCTTTTCGAAATTTGAATCCCTTTGTTAACAACATGTAACTTTGTTAGAGCAGAATGCGGCGCACCTGCTGGCATGCCCACTCATGGGGGAGCCTTGCAATGAGGCGGACCTCCTGGCTGCAAACGACAAGGCTGTGACGGCCGCAAAATATTGGAGAGGGCGCATATAGGTTCTGGACACGGAAATGAATGAACAACATGTACTTTTTGATATTAGTTTTGAGTTCTGTTTCAATTTTCATTCCGAACCATTCGATAAATTAATATTCAAATACGTTATATTGATTGCCACCAAATTTTGGTGGTGGTGTGTACTAAGAAATATTACTTTTGTTGTGTATATAGACTATTGGTCTGTGGAAACGACGATTTTAAAACAAAAAAGTCTTACATTAGTATGTATCTGAACAATCACTCAGTTTTCCTCGTCTTTGTGTTACCTTTTTGACTCGTAAAGGTCATATTTTTTTTTCATGTTTAGGGTGTCTAATAAATAAAAATATTGTTCCCGTATTTGAACAAAACCAAAATCATAAAAGAGAATAATATAATTGTTACGTTAAACAAATTATTATTCTTATTTAATGTATAGATATTTTTATATATTTAGATTTTAGATGTTATCATAATTTATTGTTGTTCTTAATTATTATCATAGTTTTATTGTTTCCGTGTAACAAATATATACATATTTAGATGATATTTTCTCATATATCGTCGTCGGTCACTGATGTTTTTCTCGATGATCATTTTAATATTCTTTCCTTCGACACTCTTAGTTTAATCTAGCACAAAGTAAAGTTGAATCACAAAGTAAATTTTTAAGACATTTTTACTATAATTATATATTTTGTAAAAGTGAAATATGCACGTTTAAAAATAATAATAATTTAAAGTCAGCGGCTATAATACATAAATGTATTTCTATAATATTAAGACTGAAATATTTCGAGTGCGTCAAGTATAGGCTACATTATGCCTAAGATGCTATTTGGATTACGCATAATTTAAAAAGTAAAAAATGTTAGTAAAATAAAATATTCCAAATTTTTATACAAATAATTTTTAAGTTAATCAAAACATTGTGCTTATCTGTGTATATTGAATTGAGTTTAAGTCTGTTCTTGATCTCTTGATGAGGAAAAATAAACATTGAATGACTTTAGTAAAATTTATATTAGTTTTTTTTATTAACAAACTATTTAATTTATTTTTACATAATTGTAAAATTAAAATTAAGATTTTATTTACTAAGACATATTTCGCCCAATGACTGAATGATTGATCAAATTAAGTTTTAAAATCCCTTATGACTGGACGCACTCGAAAATTTGCGTAATATTTTCCTCTCGTAATGAGAATTTCCCAATTGAATTTAAAAATATTTGAAAAGCCCAAAAAGGTGAACTTATGAAGAAGAAGAAGTAATATTGCAGGGTAGTAAGTGTTTCATAATTTACTCGATATATAAAAATATTGAATCGGTATAAAATGTAAAGGTATAGTCATTATATAAACATCATTTTGACAAATCGTTTTCTTATTTTGTATTCAATTTAATAAAATTTTATATGTCAGAAATAAAGATATTGCAAATATATGATGAATCTTTTATTTTATTGAATTCTCCAAAATACCCATTAGCCTTCATGGCTCAGATAGTTATACTTCTGAGTCAAAGTTCCCTGTATTTTAGACCGTCTTTGTGACACAATTAATCCAACTGTCGATTTGTTCAAGAGATTTTATTTGCCTTAACATATCGACAAAGTATTAAACCAAGATACACGAGATTTGTATGTCAGGTCTATATTTTTCCAAATTTGAAGTAAAAAAACACCAACTTAAAGGCTTCGCAGTATATGTGTTCCATACATTGATTTATTTAATTCAGGTGTGTCTGTGTGTGTGTCCCCCTTATAACTTTTGATCCGCTCAATGCACAGAACCCAAAATTTCAGAATATTACATAGGCTTACAAAATTTTTATACTCAATATTTTGAATTTTTGTTTCAGTCAAGGGTTATCAACTTTTGCTTAATTTTTCCATATATCTCAAAAACCATAAAAGCTAGAATGCTGAAAATTGGTATATTTATAGATAAATACAAAATCTCAAATTTGTTTTTATTGAATAGTTCCAGAGATTCTCAAACATTTTTTAACTGAGAAAATTTTTTTTTTATGATAAATTTATGTTGTGTTTAACTGCCTATATTTCCAAAGTTTTTAAAGCTGAAACACCCCAATTAGATAATTTGATTTTCTATAAAAAAATTACATTGTAGTAGTACATCTCAAACTTTTTTTTATCAATTTTTATAAAAATTGAATTTAGTTATGTGATTTCATAAAATTTTAAGTCAGTATACACTAAACAATATCTACGGGGACTCAATAGTTCGATACTTAATCTCTAAACATACATACATACCATCACGCTGTTTTCATATTCTGGGTAAGAAAAAAGGTCTGACCTCCATACTATCCTATCCTGATAAATATTTATTAATTTGTGTTTAAGTGTTTATAGTTTGGTACGTATTCTTCAACTAAACATACTATCGCCATTGTGATACAGGAAACTAGTATCAAGTGTCCAGAATGTGGCAACATGTTAATGAGTGGGTATTGAATTCACATTTGGCAGTTAACTATTAGTTACCCGAGAAGCAATTAAAAATATTTGAAAAATTTATATCAATCATAAACTCTGTGCAATACCTCATATCTAGATCTGAGCAAATCATACAGAAAGAACAAAAAAAAGACTTAAAATTTAAAATAAAATACAGAATTAAAATTAATTAGTGAATTGAAAATGTAACTCGGATAAAGACGTTCATTTATTATCACATCTGTCACAATGGAGACTTGCGATATTAATCGTCTCACAGATCCAGACTGAAAATACAATTAAAAACTGTGTCTCCACCGGGAATCGAATGCGGGACCCCTGGATCAGCAATCAGATACCCAACCAACTGAGCCACGAAGGCCGACAAATTTGAAAATGATTTAATTCAAATAATTAATAACTTAATATAACAAAATATTTAAGATATCCTTATATATACTGATAGCAAATTTTAGTGTTGCTTCTACAAAACAAATTTGTTTTCAGTTTATTATGGATAGATGCTGCTGATATTGTCAACATGGTGTAAAGAGTTAAATGAAAAAAGAAATATGTAAACAAAAATATATATTTCAACATTTGTATGGATTTTGTCTTACATAAGTGTTTAGTTTCACATTGCTGCCGTTCTGTGCAACATTAATACAATTGCCAATTGTATAATGATAAATTAAATTTAATTTTATCACAGATAAAATTAGTTAGAATACAATTTCTTTTCCTTTGACAAATATTTTGATAATATTTCTATCATCTCCCACATAGATGAACCTCTCCATGATGCTGTGGATGATGCCTTTCTCTGTCTTTGGATGATGAGACTCCACCATCGCAGGCACTTGGTACATGTCTATGGGGGATTCGGTACATTCCAAGTCAATCAAGAGAGCGTCGAAATCTTTGTTTGATTCAAAGTTGCCAATTTTATCATCCAAAGAGAGAGCTGGAAGAAACACAAAATATTTTTTAATTTATTTATGTATGTAAATCAAATTTATTTGTTTTGATACCTTCATGATGTAGGTATATTATATGTTTATAAAAAAGAAGAAAAAAGAAATTGAAAGAAAGCACTTACATGCATATTTCTATTTAACTCTTGTAAGATCAATTTCAATGCTTCACAAAAATAATTATAGATTAAAATGCTGTTTGATAAAAATAGTTACTAGAGTATGTTTCACTTGAAAGTGCATTTCATGGTAATGTTGGTATCACTGTCAGTCAAATAAACTGAATAACGTTGCCATATCGCTAAATTAAGTTCCTTTAATCTCATATTTAAAACCAAATAAGAAATTATAAAAGAGAGCAATCTGAGTTATGACAGAGTGAACCATGTCTTATAATATAATTTATTATTTTAAATAATACAAAACATTTTTTTTAAACTTTTACTTAAAAACACAAAAGCAAAAAAATCCCTAATTGTAGGGAATATCCTGTTTGTATTGTATAACAACACCGATTGCAATCATACTAACATAACCACAAAGTGCACTTTTAAATAAAATGTATCTGTTATAAGATATCTTCTTTTTCTCAATCATACTCTTCATTCCTTGTGTCCATCTTGGAAAGCCATTGTTGCCTCAATGAAACAGCTCCTACAGACGCTTCTGTCCTCTGCTAAAGATTGAGAGACCAGTAATTCTACAGAGATTGCACCCCGGGTTCACTGTCCTTCCACTTTACCAGCAACCCCCAAATTTTGTAAGTTTTCAGGCTTCCTTCTCGTTGTAAGATAAAGACAATCATAAAAAAGATATTTGCCATACCCCTGGCTCCACCGAGTGTAGCAAGATAGAATGCATCCATCCATGTCAGTGGTTTGGTCTCCTTGGAATCCCCTTTGGTGAAGTTGATGTGAGTGGAGACATCCATACACCGTCTCATGGCGTCCAATATTGACGGACTATCACCACCGGATACATCTGAAATAAAATCTTATAATGATATCCTCTATTTCAAAATAAGACACAAAACTTAATATACAAGTTAATGATGTTTTCATAACGTTTATCATCAGATGGATTACTCGACTTCAAATCTGAACCAAATATACATGCGACCACAGATTTTTACTTGCACAGCCCAGTAGGAAGACTCAATGAGAACCCATTGTAAATTTGGCATGATCATAAAATTCCATTTCCCAAACTTCAAACAATTTCATATAAATACTAGACCATGGTGGGATCCTCAGTTCCATCTGAACGTTTGTTCACTAAATCTATCACTCAAAAGAGGGATAGATTGAAAGGGAAGTGTTTAATTAAACTTTTGTTTTTGCAGAGTCTTCCAAAAGAACATTGGAAATATAATAGATTTTGTAATAATAATAAAATTAATTTTTTATTTTATATCACTAGCTATGTCTAGCCATGATCCAATTTGTCTGGTTCCCCTTTCTAAGGGTTACGAAGGTCAGATGGCAGTCACTTCAATGTAATAACCAGACTCGCCAATTCATGGATCGTGGTCAAAGCATACCCCGATAGAAACGGGACAAAAGCGCTAAGAAGAAAAAAGAAGAATGAAGAATATTCAAACACATGGCCTTTGTTTTTTCAATAAACAACACAAAAGTTTTCTATTTTGAGATAACATTGATGTTTCTAACCGATACATCGATGCACAGTCTTGATGTATTGCATCAAATAAAAAAAATTATGTATTTTTTAAGTGAACACCCCTAGTAAGTTTCTCTATTGATGTACATTTTTTTTTAATAAAAATGAATATGTCCTTGTCAAACAAGTACATATACATCTTCCTACGTTCCCTAAAACAAGCATAAATCCTTGTGCTATAAGTGAACGAAATCGGTTGAGGCAAGATTCGAACTCGCGACCACTGGATTACTAACCCAATGCGCTAACTGCTCTGCCATCGACCCATCTATTAAAGATTAAAAACTATTAACGCGCACCAGTTCCCAGTCCAACGATGACTCCTCTCTCCATAAGCTTACGTACGGGACAGAGTCCAGAGTATAGTCTTGTATTGGATGCTGGACAGTGTGCTATGGATGTGCCTCTGGCTGCCAACAGCGCCATCTCTCCTTCTTCCAAGTAAACACCGTGAGCCAAAACACACTGCAATAATGCACACAAAATAATTAATATATATTTTGACTTTTATATGTCTGTTAAAAGGTAACATGACAGAAAATTACAAATAGACAGAATTTCACAGAGAACAATCACACATGCATAAATTCCACATGGGCGAAATAACATAGAGAAAGAATTTTATCGAACATTTCTTTATCGTATTTTCAAGAAAAAACTGAAGAAGGAATATTTATCTCTAAACACCTGATCCCGATTTCCTCTCCTTGTCCTTTCCCAATCCTTTTTTTGTTTTTTGCTATGAGGTGTTTTTTTTGTTTGTTTTTAATTTTTATCTTGGTGTAATGTATTTTTATCAATCTTTCTGCTGTTGTACATAATATAATGTTGTCATACAATGTAATCTAGTTGGTTGGAGGAAATTGCCTAATGGCAATAATCCCGCCAATGTGCAATAGATTTTTTTAAAATAATGAATATCTCCTTGAAACAAGTACATATACATTCCCTAAATGTGTGAACAAAGTCGGTCGTGGCAGAATTCGACCACTTGCGACCACTGGATTACTAAACCAGCGTGCTAACTGCTCTGCCACCACCCATCTAAATTTGTTTATATATGTCCAAAAAGATGAACAAATATAAAAATAAATAAAATCTGTTTTACTGTTGTGAATATTTCAAATAGATGTTGATTAATCCTCAATATGCTGTGTCAAAATCACTTACCTTATGTGTCAGAAGTCCAGTTTTGTAATAAATATCACAGTAACTCTCGTGGTTTGGGTAAAGTTCCTTCACCAGTTCAACTTCACCAACATTTTCAGACACATGGCTCTGAAATATAATATCATTTTATGTCGGTCAATACAGTTTATACAACCATTTAAATGTGAACTAAAAGAATATGATCATGTCAATTTCACGTGCCAAGAGGTGTTATATAGAATAGAAGGAAACTGTTGTATTTCACCTGAATTCGACAGTCGTATGTCTCAGCCAAATTAGCCAATCTTTTCATCAGCTCACTATCACACGTAACAGCAAACCTTGGAGTAACTATTGGCTCCACTAAATCATTCTGAAAATTATAAATGACTGAATCAAATTGTCACATTTTTTATCATCTCAGATCTAGACTGAAAGAAAATTAAAATCTGTGTCTTCACCGGGAATTGAACCCGGGATCTTTGGATCAGGAGTCAGATAACCAACTGAGTCACGAAGGCCGACATAAAATAACAGATACCCAACCAACTGAGCCACGAAGGCCGACACAAAATAACACAACATAATAAATTGTGTCTTCAGGGGAAATTGAACCTGGGATCTTTGGATCAGAAGTCAGATACCCAACCAACTGACCCACGAAGGCTGACACAAAATAACACAACATAATAAATTTTTAATCGGGCATCCTGGGTTCGATCCCCATCAGAAAAGAAATTGATATAAATTCATTTCTCATGCATATATTATTTCTCTGGGCTGAAAAAACTGGTTATTTGGAATAAATTGTTACATGGATATCAACTCGCCACTTACGCATGGTGCAAGGAAGTGTTTATTATAATTATTATAAAATTTTTGCTAAGATAAGAAATAATATTAATAATATGCAAGCTTCTGCAAGATCATACTGAGAGTGTTCTTGTTAACATGTTGGCTCTACAAATATTAATATAATCTCCCATGTAGTAAAGCGCTTTATTGATTGTATTCAAATATGAAGTACCCAACTGTGTTTACTTATAACATGTATTTGTTTAATAATATCTATACTGCAGTGGAGTTCATTTCAATTGTATGTTATAATATATGTAGGTACATTACAAAATATTACATATAAGTGTAGTGTACTGATTTTTCATCAACGTTTGAAACTGTTACTTCTCAATAGAACTCTAAAATTATTTGATAATTAAAATATAAATGAATGTATAGAAATGTTATTTTTATTTAAACTGTGTAATATATTGAATAAATACATAAATATTACTAATTTTTAAAAATAACTTATACATCCTTGTTACAATAAAATATTGTCGGCCTTCGTGGCTCAGTTGGTTAGATATCTGACTGCTGAGCCAAAGGTCCCGGGTTCGATTCCCGGTAGAGACACAGTTTTTAGTTGTGTTTTCAGTCTGGATCTGTGAGACGATTAATACCGTAAGTCTCCAGAATGTGGCAACTTGTTATTGGGTGCATGTTAAATTAATATTTGACATAGTACTTGTTAGTTGCCCGAGAAGCTACATTAAATAAATAAATAAAATGCAACTGATCCATCAATTTTTTTTTTATTTTTATAATCCATTCAATTAAAAGAACATTGGTTACGAGTAACAATAATAATTAAAAGAATACCTACATATATAAAAACCAATAAAATGCTAATAAGAGTCATTGGATTTGAATCTACTAGCCCATGGGCATGTGCTAGAAAGTATATTATTATGTACCTAATTATAAATAGATTTTGACTACTTATTTTAGGATAATGTGTTTGATTTAGTTTATAATAAAAATAGTTTAATTATTGTATTTAATTTGTTAACTATTGTAGTACGACGGACACATAATTTTCACATAGTTTTTCGGTAAGAAGTCAGTGGGAAATCAGTGTATTTTCGGTAAGAAGTCAGTGGGAAATCAGTGTATTTTCGGTAAGAAGTCAGTGGGAAATCAGTGTATTTTCGGTAAGAAGTCAGTGGGAAATCAGTGTATTTTCGGTAAGAAGTCAGTGGGAAATCAGTGTATTTTTGGTAAGAAGTCAGTGGGAAATCAGTGTATTTTCGGTAAGAAGTCAGTGGGAAATCAGTGTATTTTCAGTAAGAAGTCAGTGGGAAATCAGTGTATTTTCGGTAAGAAGTCAGTGGGAAATCAGTGTATTTTCGGTAAGAAGTCAGTGGGAAATCAGTGTATTTTCGGTAAGAAGTCAGTGGGAAATCAGTGTATTTTCGGTAAGAAGTCAGTGGGAAATCAGTGTATTTTCGGTAAGAAGTCAGTGGGAAATCAGTGTATTTTCGGTAAGAAGTCAGTGGGAAATCAGTGTATTTTCAGTAAGAAGTCAGTGGGAAATCAGTGTATTTTCGGTAAGAAGTCAGTGGGAAATCAGTGTATTTTCGGTAAGAAGTCAGTGGGAAATCAGTGTATTTTCGGTAAGAAGTCAGTGGGAAATGAGTGTATTTTTGAGTATAGCTGCAGTTTTATTTTAATTTTGGGTTTCCTCGATGAAGATGTTATATATTTTAGGTGCCAAGAAAGTATAATGTCTATGTCCATAGGTTGTATTGGTTCTAGGTACCTGCATTAGTTTACTAATATTGGTTCCAGTTTAGTGTACCTGTTGTCCTTGAGTGTGTCTTTCCGATTTCGAGTTGAAATGTTTTAGCCCTTTCTTAACCGATGATTGCAATTGGAATCATTGATGTATTTTACGTATATCTCAATGAAAAATTATATCAAATTTAATAAATTTGAGTTTTTTTTTGTTTTCTAGCATGCTATATTTTTTTTATTAGGTAATTATATTTCCTTCAATCTCTAATAATAATTTAAAATGAAACATTTTGAAATTCATATATGAATGATAGTTGGAATCGTTAAAATTTCCAAAAAAAGGAAAAAAAAATATAAATTATCAAAATCTCCTTATAATCACATATTTTGCCCATTTTTTATGAAACATATTTTTTTTCATAATGCTTTCATAATTCGGTTAAGAAAGAGTTAAGATTGTGTAGGTATATGTATAGTTGTCTAATGTCCAATACTTGAAATTCAGAGAAAAGTTTATCCGAAGGATATATAGGGTTTTTTATTGATTGCTTTTTGATTAAAGATTTTTGTGCTTTGACCAGAGGTTCTAGTAACGTTTTGGACATCCCCCCCCCATCCAATCTGTCCATAGTTCATAATAGACTGAGCTATTGCGAAATACATAGTTTTAATAATTGTTTAATTCATAGATTTAATTGTTTGATTTATTTAAAAAAAAATGAGCATAAAGGATGTTATACATACACTGTGAAATAAAACAGAAGTATTTTATTAATCTAAAATGCAACTTAAAACAATTTGAAACTGTTAAGAATACAAATAGATCTGCATTACCTTAATTTCCCGGACTTTCTTGATAAACTTCTCAGTGTCGTTAATTTCATCTTCGGTATTGTTGTAGTAGTCAGCTTCGTTGGGCAGGTTCATGCTAACTTTTCCCACTAAAGCTCTCTGCCCCTGAGCTACAACTTCATCCACCAGAGCCAGACTACTATCCAACTGAAGACAGCTGAAGTAACAAGCCGTTGTTGTTCCATTCTTCAATGTTCTGCGCTGGAAATTCAATGAAATAATTTATAAGTCGGCCATTGTTGATCAGTAAGAGAAATGTTTTACTTCTGAATCATTATTTTACACTCAATGAATGTGAATGTTTTTTATTCTAAATTTAGGATTTTGAATTTGTTGCAAGTAAATATTTGCCTATATTAATTATGTTTCAGACGATGATTTAAATCTAATTATTTAGTATTGACCATGTGACAGACGCCTGTCATTGTAGCAATAGAGATATTATGTGTTTGTATCTGATTTTGTTTATTTATGTGAATATGCTAGTTTTTAATTACTAGTGGGACAAAGTTTTTTTTTATTTATTCATTTTTTAATCAGTGAAAAATTCCGATTACTGGAATGTAGGTAAAATGAGTCAACCCTTTGAACGCGTTAAGCAAAAAATAAAATTTGATCCAAATTTTCAATAAAAAATAAAGTAAATACTATTCTATAAAATTCCTTTAAATTTTTTTTAATCAATATCTTTTTAATACACCAAAAAATAGTTGTCACATTATATTTTGGGGGGAGGGGGGTCAAAAAATTTTATCTAAATATATTTTTTTTGCATCCAAAGGTAACATTTTTTGACTATAGTCGATTTACGCGTCGAAAGGAGAAAAAATTCAGGTGACTTTAGTCGATTTACGCATTCAAAGGTTTAAATAGATTGTAAATATTTGTTTATGAATAAAATACAAATTAAATCAATGTATCGGATAAGTGAGATTGTATTAACAAAATTGTAACTTCCAAGAATAACATTACAGTGGAGAGTAGAGATAATTTTCTTTTCAAATATTAATATTTGACAATACTTATTTTTTTGTGTTATAGAAAATTATTATAATTCTTTGTGTAGTTTTTACCATTTTATATCTACGTTAATATCCACTTTCAGTATATATTTAAGTATGATGCTTCCAATGCATTTTTTTGTAACATTGTTTAGCGTACAATACAGAAAGTAATATACGAAAAAAAAAATCTATAATTTTGTATTTGGAGAATTTTTTGTGGCATATTTGCTAAATGAAAAAGTCACATATTCGACACATATTCATGTATGGTAAATGTATCTTCTTCCTTGGCCTCATGACTGAGGGCGACGGTTACACTCAATCACCCGCCGAAGGATTCGCCTCCATGTAGGACGGTCTTGGGCAAATTGAAGGACTTCAGTGATATTAGATCCTGTAGCGGACTTAACAAGGTCTCTCCACCAGGTTGGAGCGACCTCTGGACCTTTTATCTTCCACGCCTCCATGAAGGATTCATTGTAGGCAGATAGTTGGCAGGGAATCCTTTATCTGCAGTTAATTTAGTATGGACACATTGGTTCGTCTAGCAGTCCATGGTATTAGCAGCGTTCTCTGCCGACACCACATTTCAAAGGCATCAATCCTCCTTCTCTCTGACTCTCTTATAGTCCATGTCTCTACACCGTAGAGGAAGATAGAGAAGACAAAAGTCTTGGTTAGCCTTACCTTGGCGTTATTGATGATGTCACGATCTCTTCATATTTTGGTAATCTGTCCCAATGTACTCTTAGCTATTGATACAACAATAATATATTCTAATCTTTCGATTTTGCTTCTTTTTATCTCAACCTTGCACCCACCAGGATTCCTTGTGCTTGATCCAAGGTACACAAACTCATGCACGATTCCTAGACTATCAATAACATTTGCTGAAGGAAGTTTTTCGACTCAATTGATCACCATAAGTTTTGTTTTGGTTAATTTTCAGACTGAGAGCCATACTTTCCTTTTCCACCCAATCGAGAACCTTTTACAATTCAGCTTTTTTAGAAACAACCAGTTCTGTATCATCAGCAAAGCGAAGATTTGAGATTTTTTGTCCCACACTAAAACCAAGACTTTCCGGATAGTATATTCTCCATAGATATTGTGGCAATACGGCACCTGTCGACCTTTCAGCCAATAAGAAGCGTCAATTTTCGATCATAACAGTGGGAACAATAGAAGGCATTGAACTTTCCAGAAAAAACACAGAGAAGCATATAAGCAGAAGATTGAGGGCATGCAAAACAGTGCCAATTTATTTACTCTCGACATTACTTATGTTTATTATTTAGTGAAATTGTATTGTATTCAATAAAAAAAAATTGACCAAACAATTGAAGAGGAGAATTGAAGAAGGGCCCAATCGACCATTTTTCATAAAATGTGTTTTGGTGTCAGCTTCCATGTGTTCTTATTGATAACAGCCCATTTTTCTTACTTTATCATAGACAAATGCAATATTTGATTTTTTGGTTAGTCGAAGACAAGCCCATTTTTAGAAATTGATTTAATTTACTTAACATGTAATATCATTTTTCTTAAAAATGTATTAGTTTTAAGCATACTATTCAAAATAAAAAATATTACATTCATAATTTTGTTTCATTTTTAAAATAAATAGTTTTTTGTCTCTTCTGTAAAAAATGATTTTCTGAAATTTGGCCCCTCTTCGATTCATCTCTTCAATTGTGATAAGAGTTACATCATGACCGCATATTTTGTAATATCTGTAAATTTTTAACATTCAATGCAAATCTAAAGTTTGATAAGATAAAGAAAAAATGGGTGAACATGTCGATACCTATAGACAGAGTTACGCTAAAGATATAAATGTAATATTATATTGTTGCTGTAATCAATTTGTGATAACTTTGATGACCTACAGAAGTAAATGGTCAAGTGAATTATAACATCGCTACATTGATAACAAAATATCTATGAAATGTACCTACGCTTATTTAATTTATATTACTATGTATGTTTTATTTTGCAATAAAAACTATTTTGCAACAGCAAGTTCTGTTCAATTTGTAATGAAAATATATTTCATCAAACTATTTATCACATTTGATATTTATTTTTGAATTGTCTTTGTAATCTCTATTTTTTTTATTTATTTATGTCATGACATTTCCTTATTGTCATAGTACACACTATGTCCTATTACATTCGTTTCAGAGTACGAAAACGTCTGTAACGAACGAGCGACCGTGGATAAAAGGATTTTATACGTGCTGTGACGTAATGAGTCCCGTATAAATGCAAGCAACTTTTTCACATTTCTCATGTAGGTACTAAAATTCAGACGGATAAATTAAGACGAATCAGAATAGGACATAATGTATTGTATATTTGACATAAACTCTGGTTGGTTGGAAGAAATTGACGTTTGACAATAAGTGTTCCAGCGTAGAAATTACATGCACAAGAAGTTACAAATAAATGAAAGGTTTTGATAGTTAAATTTCAATTGGTACGTACAAATAACTGACTCCCATTTCAAAATAAAATCAGGAGTCAAAGATCTAAATATATTTTTTACTCCTCACTACCCAAAGGGGATATAGTGGGGAGTTATGAATTTGCAATTTTTAATGCAGATTATCAACTATTATCATGCTGAGATTGTATTCTGAAAGTTTCATCACAATGTATCTGTGTGTGTGTGTGTATACTATGTACAACATGTTTATTCTACTTTATCAATAATAGACTAAAGTACATTTGATTCTTTTCAAATTTGTATATCTAATACTCGCTTAGACCACCCCATTAGTTTTCGGAGAATATCTGATCAGCGCCACTCAATTTTTTAAACTGTCAAATATTTCAAAGTGACCCCAAGCTCAAGAAACTGTAAATTTGATATTTTTATATTCAAATTGCTAAAAATGTACATCACTTCCATAAAATGGCATTGAATAATTATCAAGTTTTCAAAATGAAATATTTGAGTAAATCAAAAATAATTTAACAAACTCATTTCATGAAAATGCTGAAAAATTTCCATACAATATATGAGTACTTTGTGGAGTAACTTGATAGTGAGGAGTATAGCGTTAGCCACAACCCACTTGTTTATATTAAAAAAAGAATGAATATGTCCTTGTAATAGGTATATATATATATATATATATATATATATATATATATATATATATATATATATATATATATATATATATATATATATATATATATATATATATATATATATATATATATATATATATATATATATATATATATATATATATATATATATATATATATATATATATATATATATATATATATATATATATATATATATATATATATATATATATATATATATATATATATATATATATATATATATATATATATATATATATATATATATATATATATATATATATATATATATATATATATATATATATATATATATATATATATATATATATATATATATATATATATAAAAATTAAAAAAGTAAAAGACGTTATACCTCTAGAATCGCACGGCATATATGAAATACCTTGCGGTTCGTGCGAAAAAACGTACATTGGTCGCACGAACAGGAAGATTTCGGCAAGAGTAGCGGAGCATCAGTTGGACGTCAAACAAAAGAAGCCCACGTCAACTTTGTCCAACCACGTGTTGACCGAGGGGCATAAAATTGATTTAGATGGTGCAAAAACACTCGTCCGCCAAGAAAAAGAAATTTGCCGAGTCTTCCGCGAAGCAATAGAAATAGAACGCCGTGAAAATTCCATGAATACACGCGACGATTCGCTTCGACTACCTGCAGCTTGGAAGCCTCTGATAAACCGGATAAGTAATATTAAAAATAAAGACTGTAAAGAAATCAACAATACTTCTAACATAGAGCCGCCCGCCACCGTTACAAAAATACCTACACGTCGATCGCCGCGTATCATAGCCCTCCATACACAACATAGCGAGCCGCACATAGACCGTCCACAGCAAGCCGATCGACCGGCAGGGAACCTACCACACCCCACCCCCCTCCCGAGTTACTACCCCGCGACCGCAAGTGAACAGTGTCGTAGCAGAGTGAATACACCTAGCTGTACTTCGATACACAGCGAGCCGGCCGGTACCAACGCACCGCCGCCCCCCCACCCCGCTCGACGTATAACACGAAGCAGCGCTAAGTCGTCGTTTGAATAACATAAATAGACAACACGACAGCACGCTAGCGTCATTATCTTCGTGCACGCGCTCGAGTTAATAGCCTCGATAATGCCCGATGTCATTCGGGCGAAACGTCGGCAAGACAACCAAAAGCCACAGCGGATTATCCGGAAAAATAATGATAATTCATATATATACATATATATATATATATATATATATATATATATATATATATATATATATATATATATATATATATATATATATATATATATATATATATATATATATATATATATATATATATATATATATATATATATATATATATATATATATATATATATATATATATATGTTATTATTATTCGCGAGTACAAAATAATAACATATTTTGTACTCGCGAAAACCTTAGATTTAACATATATATATATATATATATATATATATATATATATATATATATATATATATATATATATATATATATATATATATATATATATATATATATATATATATATATATATATATATATATATATATATATATATATATATATATATATATATATACATCCTCATACATTCCCTAAACTAAGCATAATATGCAAAAAATATTCTGATAGGTATTTTGTACATATACATATACATACATCTCTTTTTGTTTTCATTTTATAATATTATTGTATGTATTAAACGTGTTTGTACTATTTTATTTTGTATGTACTTGTAAAAGGCTATTTAGCCGTTGATGGAAATAATAAATAAATAAATGCTTGTGCTACAGGTGAATGAAATTGGTTGTGGTACGATTCAAACTTGCGACCACTTGATTATTAACCCATTGCGCTCTCCGCTCTGCTTCCACTCATCTTTGAAACAGTTTTAATAAGCCTAACTCTCCACTGCAAATACAATCCAATTTGCTGAGAACCAATCTTTGTAATGGAGAATAATGCGGTAGGTAGAATGTTTTAATAGTAATAGTAGATAATTAGAATTACGCAGGCAAGGTCGTAGCCAGAAAATAATTTCAGGGGGGGGGGGTTTAGCTTAGTGGAACAGTAGAAACAAGTCGCCCCGCAAGCGTATCCCCGTGCGAGTACCAAGCGAGCATAAAGCACAGTCATATATAATAAAAATAAAAGGAGGTAAGGAAATTTGTTTGTAGTGTTTTTAACTATTATGTTTTGTATAACAACAGAGGAAATGGGTGCACCGTATGTAACTGTAGTCTCATTGTTAGTCACTAAAGAAATATCTTCGGGGTAGGCAAGTTCTAATTGCACAGTTGAAATTGGGATCGGATTTGAATTTAAAGAGTAAGGCTACAAGAGTATTTAATTAACTAGTTGCATGTAACACATGAGATCCAACTGTCGATAGCGATAGTATGTATAGTTGAAGAATAAGAATCAAACTATAAACCCATAAATACAAATTATTGAAAATTTTAACACATGTTGGTATGTATGTCAAGATAGGACAGTATGGAGGTCAGTCCTGTTTTCCTACCCGGAATATGAAAACAGCGTGATGGTTCTGTATGTATGTTTGGAGATTAAGTACCTATCAAACTATTAAGTCTTCTTACATATTGTGTATAGGCGACTGACATACAAATTGTATGAAGCAATGTCGTCACTAAATTCAATTATTATAAAAATTGTTAAAAAAAGTTTGAGATGTGCTAATACAGTGGAAATATTTTTTATAGAAAATTAAATTATCTAGTTGAGGTGTTTCGGCTTTTTTTCGATATTTTTGAAAAATTTGAAAATATAGGCAGTTAAACTCATAAATTTATCATAAAAAAAATATTTTTCTTAAAAAGAAATGTTTGAGAAACCCTGGAATTTTTTTGAAAAAACTAATTTGAGATTTTGTATTTGTCTATATTTGTACCAATTTTCAGCGTTCTAGCTTTTATGGTTTCTGAGATATATGGAAAAATAAAGTAAAAATTCAAAAGTTGATAACCCCTGACTGAAACAAAAATTCACATTTCTGAGTATAAAAGTTTTGTAGGCCTATAACTGTTTATATATTCTGAAATTTTGGGCTCTGTAAATTGAGCGGATCAAAAGTTGTAAGGGGGGGACGGACACACACACCCACACAGACACACAAAACTCACACAAAATGTTCTACTCCGAATTTTGAGTAAATACATGTATGGGAACATATATGCTGCGAGGCCTCTAGCTGGTGTTATTAGCATGCAAAAAGTCCACTACACCATACAAAATTTTCCTTCGTACACGCATCTTGGCTTAATAATGTCGATTCATTAAGAAAATTGAATTCTCATGAACGAATCGACAGTTGGATTATAATACTTAATGACTTAGTTATTGATATCTGACTGCTGATCCAAAGGTCCCGGGTTCGATTCCCGACGGAGACACAGTTTTGAATTGTGTTTTCAGTCTGGATCTGTGAGACGATTTATATCGTAAGTCTCCAGAATATGGCAACTTGTTATTGGGTGCGTGTTAAATTAATATTTGACATAGTACCTATTAGTTGCTCGAGAAGTGATATAAAGTAAAATAAAAATGAACGGATTGAAAATTTAAATATCGCCAACAGATTATTAAATATTCGATGGATATTATTTTTTAAAGTCAATGTTATGCCAAAACTTCATTAAAAATAAAATGACCGTTTTTAATGAACAATCCATGAATGTAAATGAAGCAAAAATCATTTTCCAAACTGAAAAACGGTTTAACAATATAGATAAAAAATATAACCATACCACAACATTTTTGAATACACTTGTAGCAAATTTTATGTCATCATATTGTTTTTCTAAGGGATAAGTGTACATGGATAGCCAATCCAATAGGGGTCTGTCTAATCCGAGACCAAGATTGGGAAACTGTGGAGCATGCAGGTGACAATCTACAAATCCGGGAATCAAAACTTGATTTTTTGTTAACTCCGTTACAAAATATTTTGTCAACTCCAACTTTTGACATATTTCTTCCACACAGGTGTCTTTTCCGACAGATTTGATCTGAAAAAAAATAGGAAAATTCTAAATACAAAATTTGATTGAAATATATATTTCCCGCCATTATTCAAATTAAAAATTTATACCTGTCCCTTTTCGACAACTATAAATCCGTTGAAAACTTCTAGTTCACTATCTGAATTGCAATGTGCAATATTTCCAATAAATATTGTTGCCGAATCCATTTTATTACTTCTCTCTTGTTTGTCTAAGTTGCGTAGTTAGTCGATAGTACGCACGTTACAACAAATTGACAGAATGACTAGTAACAATAACTGTAAAAGGAAAACATATGATGTTGATTTTCGATAGAAATAATAACTATTAAATCATTTTAATCATTATAAAAAAACGAAAAAAAAATACAAACATTACCTCGTAGAATCTAGTTGGATTTTGTTGCTTTATCGGCTAACACGGTAACTTTTTTCGAACTTCCAATTCAAAGTATTTAGTTAGTGTGTTCTATGAAAGTATTGAACCACAGAACACAAATACAGGTATTGAACATAAACGTACAGAACGAAGCCATAGAAACGCGAATAGCAAGTAAACATAGATTTTAATATATTATATACCTAGATGGAGTACTTCACAATTTTTTATAGCGGTGAAGTGAGGCAAAAAAAATGTTGTCTCTTTCGCACAGTTAATAGGCAAGAAAAACGCGATTTGTATAAAGATTTTTGTGTATGACATTGATGAGACCTCTCGTCTACCACGAGGAAACATCAAGCCAAGGTGTGGGGAAGAAAAGGAGACAAATGATGACGACACTTAAAATTTGTTTTAGTACGGCGCTTTTTTTATTTAAATGTTCACAAATGGTCCATGGCGATAAAAATAATGAAATAAAAACAAACAAACAAATACAACAACAAATAAAAACACGTGGCATCTACCGAAACGAACTGTCAAACACACGCAAACACACGAAAAGACGCCGACCAGAATATACCGCCCCAGGGTACAGCGACATCCTTACTCCAGGCATGTCACTGTCTTCCACGTGGTGACGGTAGATCGGTGGGGCCCAGCCTCTGCGTCAGGCTAGCAGGTCTTCCTCGTGTCCGGCGTGGTTTCTTCTTCTCCTCCAGACCGTCACCCATGGCTGGCTCTGTGCCCCACGACACGCTATGACGGCGCATCTCGACAGAGGTGGCATGCCAGTCGGGACCTCGCCGGAAGGCGAACCGACGCCCCAGACGACACGGATTGCCCTTCGTGGTCCAATCTGCGAGCCGCCGCGTTCCCTACGCGGTGGCCCCACACTGCGCTCTGCCTCCAACCTCCTGTCCTGTTGATGCCCTCATCTTGGTTCTGGGGCACCATCAGCGTCCATGCGCGTGACGGGTCCTGTCACACAGACTTTCTCGCCGTCGAAAATATGGCCGCCATCGGGAGTACGTGTCGACCGATGACGGCGTCACACCAAACCGTCCGTCCTTCACCAGCGTCGAATGCCAAGAGAGCGCGTGCCATAGCGCGTGCTAGCTGCAAGTTCCGTTTTTCGCCCGCAACGAGCGCTAGCTGTTTTCCGAAATGTTGCCGTGGAACAAAATAAAAATCATTGTTTTTCGGCATTATTTTTTTCGGGCATAACAACATTGATGAGACCTCTCGTCTACCACGAGGAAACATCAAAGCCAATGTGAGGAAGAAAAGGAGACAAATGATGGGGACACTATGAAATTGTAGTAGTACGGCGCATTTATTCAAAATATCAGTTTAGTTGGTCCATGGCAATTAAAAAATAATAAAAAAAAAAAACAACAGACAACAAATAAAAACACGTGGCATCTACCGAAACGAACTGTCAAACACACGCGAACACACGAAAAGACGCCGACCAGAATATACCGCCCCAGGGTACAGCGACATCCTTACTCCAGGCATGTCACTGTCTTCCACGTGGTGACGGTAGATCGGTGGGGCCCAGCCTCTGCATCAGGCTAGCAGGTCTTCCTCGTGTCCGGCGTGGTTTCTTCTTCTCCTCCTGATCTCCTCCTCCAGACCGTCACCCATGGCTGGCTCTGTGCCCCACGGCACGCTATGACGGCGCATCTCGACAGAGGTGGCATACCAGTCGGGGCCTCACCGGAGGCAAACCGACGCTCCAGACGACACGGATTGCCCTTCGTGGTCCAATCTGCGAGCCGCCGCGTTCCCTACGCGGTGGCCCCACACTGCGCTCTGCCTCCAACCTCCTGTCCTGTTGATGCCCTCATCTTGGTTCTGGGGCACCATCAGCGTCCATGCGCGTGACGGGTCCTGTCACACAGACCTCCTCGTGCTCTTGAAAATATGGCCGCCATCGGGACGCGCGTGTCGACCGATGACGGCGTCACACCAAACCGTCCGTCCTCCACCAGCGTCGAATGCCAAGAGAGCGCGTGCCATAGCGCGTGCTATAAGCTTCCTTGTCGTTCTCTCACGCCGTCAGGGGCGCTAGTAGTCTTCCGTCAAAATGTTGCCGCGGAAAAAATTAAAAATTATTGTTTTTCGACAACACTGTTTTTCGGCTATAACAACATGATATTTTCGTATTTATTAAACGAAAATAGAGTTATCAGTTAAAAAAAATAGAAAGCAATTAGTGTGTATTGTAATGTAAAAATCAGTGTGTATTGTAATGTAAAAATTACCAACATTGCTTTTATTTTTGTTTTTTTTTTACCTATTTATGTGGTGGTTCATACCAGGGATGCTGCGGAACAACCGCAATTGCGGATGTGAGTCTTCAAAACTCTGTATACGGATATTACGTTCAAAAATCCGCATCCGCGGATGTCAAAAAGTATACACCCGCAGCATCCCTGGCAAGCAATTTTTATCACCAATAGCACGCAGGTTTTTATCGCCACCACCAGCCAGTGTACCTAGTTCAGTAGCGCGGGTCAGATATATGAACCTTTACGTAAAAGACTAGAACCCGAAAAGGCTGCTATTTTACTATTCATTAAATACAATGCACCTATTTTTAATTTTACTTATTAAACGAACATTGAATTATTTTTTTTCACCCATACGAAGTTTTTTTAAATCTAAAAATAAGAATTGAACCTTCAAGATCCGCATCCGCACAAGCGGATGTGAACATTAAAAAATCCGCATCCGCGGATGTTAAAAATACACATCCGCAAAATCCCTGGTTCATACATTGTTGACGGCTTGATTTATCTACCAACTCGAAGTCCTGAAATTAAACCATAGGGATTAAATAAAAGAAGCAACTGATGAACTATTTAAACACATATGACATCCTCTCTAAAAACCAATACGGTTTCAGAGAAAATAAAAGTACCTCAGATGCAATTTCGTATGTCACTGACCATATAAAAGAATTAATGGACAAAGGCAACAAGTGTCTTGCAGTTTTTATTGACCTCACCAAAGCTTTTGATACCATAAACCACAATTTGCTCTTCAAAAAGCTTGAAAACATTGGTGTTAAAGATACTTCCCTAAAAATACTCAAAGACTACATGACAGGCCGAAATCAGTGTGTAAAAGTGGGAAGTCACATAAGTGAAAACCTAACAATTAACTGTGGTGTGCCTCAGGGAAGTGTGTTAGGACCTATACTGTTTCTTATATATATGAATGACCTGGGCAACCTACCCACAAAAGGACATGTCATCAGTTATGCTGATGACACAGTTTTCATCTATTACGAAAAAACTTGGAATAAACTATACAAAGTCGCTGAAACTGAATTAACCCATGTAAAAAAATGGCTTGACAGGAACTCTCTGGCACTAAATACAAACAAAACAAAATACATTGCATACAGCATAACCTCCCGAAATAAACCTAGTGACGAACATAAACTAAGAATTCATGATTACTGTACCGAAAACTTAAGTGATCAACCAACATGTAGCTGCCCGATCATTGAACGAACAGAGAGCATGAAATATCTAGGAGTTGTATTTGATGAAAACTTGAGATGGGACTGCCACATTGACTGTATGACAAATAAAATGAACAGATTTATATACTTCTTTAAATCAATCAGAAATGTTATTGACCTAAAACATTTGAAAAATATATACTATGCTCTTTGTCATTCAATAATGGAATATGGAATTATTGGATGGGGAAGTGCAACGCCAACAATAATAAAGAAAATAGATATAGCCCAAAAAGCTATCATAAAAGTTATACTTAAGGTACCTATTCGAACGAATACTGAAGAGATTTTCACTAAATTCAAAGTTCCAACAATTACAAAAATATATGCAAAAAATCTGCTATTATACAAGCTAAAAAGAGAAGACCAATATACTAGCTCACAACAATATAAACACACTAGGTTAAGTACAACAAATACCTTAAATATACCATACATAAAAACAACTTTTGGACAACGTAGCGTACGATACTTTTCAACAAAACTCTTCAATAGTTTACCAACAAATATTAAAACCATTAAAAATGCAAAAGAATTTAAAAAACTATCACTAAGATGGGTTTATGAAATAGATGAAAAAATCCTGAAGGAAATAATTCTACCTAATAAAATGTAAATGCACTATTACAAACAACAGAATAGACAATTGAAAAAAGTGAAAAATAAGTACTTTTGTTGTTTTTTTTTTGTCTCTAAATCAATCAATTTTTTCAACAATTATTTTATTTTTACAATTTTTGCTGTGTGTTAATGACTCATAATGAAATATTGTGTTTGGAAAGAGAGAAAGAAGGATGAATACGCTTGAATGCGTAGCGTATGTATGTACATTTACTTATATTATATGTAAACGTATCTATAAATAAACAACGCAATAGACAATAATATAAAACTAGCTCACCTTAGCACAGGCTATGCCTAGTGAGGGGGCTAGTAACAAAGATACAAACAAAAAGGATAGCTTTAACTATGTAAGCAATGGTGAAATAATGAAATCATATTTATTGAAATGAAATAACTTATATTTACTTTGTATGTCTACTATGTATGAATAAGCTTATAATACCTTTAATTATTTTGTATCTTATATCTACTCTATGTTTTTGGATAGAAATAAATAAAAATAAATAAATAAATAAAATCAATCATTATTATTTATTTATTCAAATACTTTCTTACACCCTATGTAAGTGGCGAGTTTACCGCCAAATGGCAATTTCTTCCAACCGACCAGTGTTTCCAGCCCAGAGAAGCAAGATAGAAGATGAAATTTAAACTTTTGTTTTCAAAGATTTACATTGAAGAAAATAATAATTTTATTTATTTATTTAAATTTTGGTTTAAAGGTACATAAAAAATATACAATATTATACCATGCCATACCATCACGTTCTTACCCTGTTTGGGGTAGGCAGATAGAACCGAACGCCAGACTCCTCTCTCTTGATATACATTTCTCACTTCGTTCACGTCCATGCGTCATCTCATATACCTTCTTCTGTTATTATTTCTAATGTCCCCATCTTTTAAAATTCCATTTATGTGATCGTGCCAACTTTTCCTTGGCCAATCTCTACTTTTCATTCCTCTTTTATCAGCCTTATATACTTTTTTTGTCAGACGGTCATCACTCATTCTTTCTATGTGGCCAAACCACCTTAGGGCACTAATTTTCATCTTACTTACGATATTTATTTCAATCATACATCTCGTCTAATATTCTCATTCCATCATACACTGTTTTACCATACATTCGTCTTTGTGACCTCATTTTAACCACGTTAATAATTCTACTTTCATGCGTCTTCTGCCATGTCCATGTCTCACTAGCATACATTAGAGTCGGTACGACGATGTCATTGTGTACCGCGAGCTTTGATTGCTTTGAAATAATTGGGTCAGCCATTATAGATCTTAATGCACCATTCACTCTATTACCTGGCGTTAATTTCCTTTCAATATCTTTTTCCAATCTTCCATCACGCTGAAACATTCTTCCTAAGTATAAATACTCATCCACTTGTTCTAATTTTACATTCTCTACCTACTCGTATTTCGCATTTTGTTCATCTTTCGTTCTTCTCATATACCCCCGGAAAAATGCTTCACTTCAATTCATACAAAATTTGTTAACTACGACATGTCGTATATTATAATAAAAATCTATGATCTGAATATGATGCATAGAAAAGAGATATTTTTATATGATGCAAGTGAGGTTATGTTAATGTCATTAGTGTCAAACAACGAATGAATTTGTTTGTATTTTGTATCAACTACTAGTTGTTCACGAATTACTGAGAAATATTAATATTATATTAGACGTAAAGTAAGATGTCCGATGACGAAGTTGAGAGATTTGAAGTGACGGATTACGATTTAAAAAATGAGTTTAATATCAATCGATCGCGGCGTCCCACCAAAGAACAACAGATTTATGGTAAATATATTACAGTTCAATTTATTTGATATAGTTGTGATTGCCAACATCAACCATCCTGTTAATGGAAAAACGATCTATTTGTGAATACATCGAATGGAAATTATTTAATGTACGATATACGATATACGCAGGATACTCAAATTACCTACTTACATTTTTCAGTAGATCCATTAGAATATTGACACGGAATCCTCGTTCTTAAATTTGTGATTCATTTTCAGGTATGTGGGCTGATGATTCTGACGAAGAGGAAGATAAAAAAACAAAAAAGGCGGCTAAAAAGAAACAAAAGGATTATACAATTCCCATCGGATTTGTAGCAGGAGGAATACAGCAACCTGGAAAGAAGAAAGATGAAGGTGGTGAGTAAATATAATTTATTAATTATTTCATTTTAACGTAATACTGACTTTATATTCTATTTTTTGACATATTCAAACCATATAAATGTATTTCAACTGTTGTGGCGTATTTGGTAAGTGGTTTTGGTGCGGGGATCCTGGATTCGATCTCCAGCAGATTATTTAAATGATTTCTCGTGGAGTTTTTGCTTCTCTGGGCTGTGTTCAGATACAACGCTTAACGTCGGGCATCGAATGTACCTGACGTTGCAGATAATGACGTTATTCACACACTAATCTAATTGAACTCTTTCGAGCGGCGTTTTAATCTGAACGCAGCATCGGGCGTTTTAAATGTCAAATGTCATTTATCATACACATCTCTAATAGGTTATATTTTCACTGGGCAGTGGAGTAAATAATGATCTCTGACATTTTATTGGAAATTTTTGGATGATATTTTTACAAACCATTTTTGAATTATAAATTTGCTATAAACCACTTGTTTTTTGAGTCACTTCGCGACATGTTTCGGAAGCGCTGTCCTTCCATCGACCGGCGTGTCGAGACACGCCGGTCGATAGAAGGATAGCGCTTCCGAAACATGTCGCGAAGTGACTCAAAAAACAAGTGGTTTATAGCAAATTTATAATTCAAAAATGGTTTATATTAACTACCACAAAATATCCGCCGAATCATTAAATGATATTTTTATAAATTAACCTCTTTGTGAATGCATATTGTCATCATAAATAATGTCAACTGACATAATATATACCACAGAAACAAATAGAATTCATCATTCCATAGATAACATAGAAGTCAACAGATACTAAAACTGTCAGAGCGTTTTTCATCTGACAATTTTACCGAGCGTTTGGTGCGTACACTCGACGTTCATTCTGAACGCCACAGAGTGTCTTTCGATCGTCTGTTTCCGATCATTATGAATGGCTTAGAGCGTCACTAAGTGCACTCGGCGTTCATTGCGAACGTAGCCCTGGACTGGAAACACTGGTTAGTTGAAAAAAAATTCCATTTGACTATATATATACCTCCACAATCACAGACCTCCTCCACCTCCACAATGGTTCAGTTCTCATCCATCATTCTCTCGGGCCAGTCGCATTAATAAAGATCATATAACCTAACTCAGCAGTTTTCATAACGTCCCACTATAGGTACTGACCTTCATATCTACAGTGGTGACCCCGATGTAATTTTCCACTTCAAAGAGATTTTCCACCCGTGCTTTGCTAAGGATAATTTTACTTTTCTTTTAAATCGAATGCTTTTTTTTTTATAGCAAATTATTAGTCTCACGTCAAGAGACTACTATTTCATGTTAATTATATGTTTATAGATAAAAAAGCGGAAGAAGCAGAGGAGAAAAGAAGGGGCGATGCTGAAGAGGTGGGAAGTTCATCAGAGGAGGAGGCTCCTTCCATGGCAGCTTCCGCATTCCCCGCGGAGGACGTAGCGGGGCTCCGACGTGCGGGTGCTGGCCGTATGGGTGGTATGCTGGAGTTAGGAAAGGGGGGTGTTGGTAACTGGGAAAAACATACCAAGGGTATCGGTGCCAAGCTACTTCTGCAGGTTCTCTTCAATACTTTTTGTTATTTATTAATTTATTTATTATTTATACACTCATCACAACATTTACGGAAGAAATAAAAATTAAAATATTTTGTACCTTATAAATTATAAATTGATTTTCAATCATCTTTTTATTTTACTAATAACAAGATAAATTGCCTTTTACATACATACATAAAAACATATTGAAGAAAAAAATAGAATACGAAAAAAAACAAACACTCAGCAAAAATAAAATTATAATTATATTATAAATTATAGCAAGTATACAAGTATATAAAAGAAATGAAAATATATTATGATAAATGGAAGTATTAGAAAGTTTTTTAATAACAGTCGAATGAATGAAATGATGTATGATTGTGAGTGAGGCCATGAATGTATGAAGAGACATATGTGTATAGCATTCAGTTCTCTCTGCCTATCCCAATAACAGGGAAATGGCCTGTACGTAAAAATAATAGAATAAAATTTGAAACAATAAAATAATATAAATTGAAATTGTAAATTTTTTCTATCATCACTTTTGGGTGTTAACTGGTTTCAGAGCTGACACGCTCGCTCATCCGAACAAACTTATAAATACAAACAGTTGTAAACTTATAATTTTAATTTTTTAGTTAAAATAAATAACACAACATTCTATGCATCTAATATTTGTGTTCTAGATGGGTTATCAACCTGGCAAGGGTCTGGGAAAAAGTCTTCAAGGAATATCTGCTCCTGTCACAGCATCACTTAGGAAAGGCAGAGGAGCTATTGGAGCGTATGGACCCGAGGTATGTTTCTCATATTTTATTATATGATGGAAACATCATTTAGGCTTCATTTATGCGGTGTGCTTTGATCGCTATCAATATCAATGAAAGTACTATGAAATGCTTGAATCAGGATCAGTTTTTGATGAAGAGAGGATCTTGACTACTTTCACAGAATGATTTTCATTTACAGCTTTGAAGTGAAATATAGATCTCTAGCCCTGTGGGGGCATTAATGTAGCCTGTCGCTATATTAAAGCTAGTGAAGGATCTCACAGAAAGAGAGAAACGAAAAGGTTCATTTACTTACATGTATGTAGATTTACAATTCACAATTAAATAAATATCTATACTACAATATCAAATTTCATATTAATTAAAGAGCAGTAAAAAATTGAGCAATTTCAAAATGTAATATTTTGCAGTAGATGTTAGTAACTACGATGAAATGACGAGTGCTGCCTCGTCTTTTATACCATCAGGGAGGTAGTTAGATGAGTATATGCAGGGTCAATGTCCATGGTGTTTCTCGAATGTTCCTCTCTAGATAAGTACCTTTTGAAATTTTGTTATCCATATTCTGGTAGGTTACTGACCTCGTCTTAGTGCAAATTGCAGGACAGCAAGATGTACTAGCGATGAATGTACCTATTTGCCGCAGATCTAACACAGATAATTCAATGTGCAAATTCAATCTTATATATATTTTTTTGAGAGTGGAGAAGTAACGAAAATAAAAATTAAAATCTAAAGAAGATAATGGAATATAAGCCCCATGAGCCTCCAAATAAAATCATTCATATATCTGAGAAAGATTTGAACTGTATATAAAAATTATGTATGCATAAAGACACTCCCTAGAACAGATGCAGTTGGTGACTTTGTTAAATGTTTGGTGTGAAACATCAACCTAAATATTAATGAAAAATTATCAAGTAGCAAATGGGACTTTTTGAATGGGAAATAAATATGCATAATATTGTATTTTGTTAAAATGGAACATTGAGGATAAGGTCATTAAATTTATAAAAATATTTTGACTTCGATGGTTGGGGCACGTCCAGCAAATAGAGGAAACCGAACTCTAAAAAAGATTCTCGACATGACCGGAGGGGAAACGAAGCGTGGGGAGACCCAAACTAAGGTGAATTGACGTCATACTGGTGGATTTGAAGAGAATTGCTATTGCAAACTGGAGAACGCAGGGATGGACCGAACTAAATGGCGAAAAATTTTGGAGGAGACCAAGGCTGACAATGGGCTATAGCGTCAATGTTGATAATCGAATATTGTACGGTGTTAGTAAGTTAGCTGCAGTTTTTAGAACAATGTTTTTTTTTATTTTGATTCAGGTGAAAATTAAAAAAGAGAGTTTGATGGGAGAAGGTATGGAGAAGAAAGGAAAGGGAGAAGGAGATGAAGACAAAGAAAAAAGCTACAAATGGAAGAAACATCAGAAGCAGCGGTACTATTATAGAGACGCTGAGGATGTCATTCAGGAGGGAAGGCCAGCTTCCTCGACGCACACACAACATACGTATGATATACCATTTTATATTCAAATTACTTCAGATATTAGCAATTATTTATGTTTCAAACATTTCTATGTCTGTAACTCTAATAATTTCACTTGCTAAAAATCAAAATTTGTTATATCTAATATAAATTTTTCTTTGTAAAAAAATACTAATGATTTCTAAGTTTTTTTAATCTGATAACATTCATGCAAGTTATTGTGTGTTTGAATAATGTTAGATTTCAAAAAAATTACACAAGAGCGTAAAGTTTTTTTTAAATATTTCTTTTGATTTTTCTGTGAGATTTATATTAAGATTGAAAATTGAAGTAGTGAAGCTGTCAGGCACCGGCTTAGAATAGTGCTTCCATTCTTTTAAATCATTGTTTTCGAGTGTCCCGTAAGAGCCGGGTAATGGAAAATATAACAGGCAACAATAACATCTCACATAGTTCAGCAATGAGGTTCACCACCCATTCTGAATGTAGTGCCTTTTTTGGTGAAACGAGACTGGTGTGTGGGTATACATAGATGTATTGTTCTCCCTTTTATAAGGCGATGCACACCCGGACACCTTTCGCTGGTTACCCCACATTGTGGGATATGCCGTGATGGTATGAATGAATGAAATATAATAATAATAATGCACAATCAGAGGACATAAGGAGTGCCATAGCGGTCTAATTTCATTCATTCATACCATCACGGCATATCCCACAATGTGGGGTAACCAGCGAAAGGTGTGCGGATGTGCATTGCCTTATAAAAGGGAGCACAACACATGTGTATACCCACACACCAGTCTCGTCTCACCTAAAAAGGCACTACATTCAGAATGGGTGGTGAACCTCATTGCTGAACTATGTCAGATGTTATTATTGCCTGTTGTATTTTCGATTACCTGGCTCTTACGGGACCTGTGTGAATTAAGAGGCTATATAGTAGGTTATATATTAAATTTTGAAAATGTTTTCTCCAGTACCCCCCAAAAGATACGTCTTTGAAATAAAGAACAGTTTGTTTTTTCATCTTTATTCTATTGCATTAAGAGGCTATATAGTAGGTTATATAGTAAATTTTGAAAATGTTTTCTCCAGTACCCCCCAAAAGATGATTACATGAAAATTCTTCGAAACACAATAGTTCGAATGCGCAATTGTACGAATAACAATTTTTCGAAAATCAGCTATCAGAATGACAATTGTCCGAAAGCAAATTATTCGAACTAACATTTGTTGGAAAACCAATTAACCGAATTTAATATATTTTTGTGTCATATGTTGCCTCCTTTGACATATTTGTTGCCAGTAAAATATATTCGATGAAGATTATTATTACTTGTTGTATTATTGTTGGGTACGTATGTTTGCACATTTTTAATAACTGATGTTTGACAGCGCGGGATAGCCTAGTTTGTACACCAGTTTATGTTTATATAGTATTCACACCAATTACGTTATTTTATTTTAATATTATACTTACTTTTTTTAATATATAATGCAAGTGGCTCACGCCAGTCGCAATTATAACTACAAATAAACCTAACCAACCTATTTTACCAAAGTTTTGTAGGTTTAGGTTTAAAAAATAGGTGTATATCCTAGGATATCTGACAGCGCGGTGCGTCGCCATGTTGTTTATTCCATAGATTTTTATAATACATAATAATACTATGTAGATGTAGTACTCCGTGCAAAAAGTGTGTCATTTGTTTTCGATTCATACAAAATTTGCTAACTACGACATCTAGTATATTATAATAAAAATCTATGGTTTATTCCTCTCACAATACTACCAACATGACGTCATAAAAATTCGAACAATTGTAAATTCTGATAATTGTGTGTTCGGAAAATTGTTTTTCGAAAAAATGTGATTCGAATAATTGCCATTCGTAAAATTGATTTTCGTAAAATTGAGCATTCGAATAATTATTTTTCGAATAATCTTCCTGTCACCCCAAACGTCTTTGAAATAAAGAACAGTTTGTTTTTTCATCTTTATTCTATTGCATGAGTTTTTTGAAATTTTATTTTTTATTGTATGTAACTAAAAAAACTACAAGGTCTATGAAGTAGATTTTTCCTTCAATTGAAAGAGAACAAGTAAATCTACCGGCTGAGTTTTTTACTATTTTGATAAAAAATGGGGAAAATAAGTAGTCATATTATTATATTTTAGTGCTGCATTGGCCCGGGTCCCAGTGATAGACATGCGGGGACCAGAGAAGCGTGTTTTAAGTGGTTACCATGCTCTGAGGGCTGCTGCTCCACGATTTGAGGATGTCCCACGACGTGAGTGTCCACATTTGGCACTTCCAGAACTGCAACATAATCTCAATCTTATTGTCAATATGTGTGAACAGGTGAGATTACATATTTAATAAACTATTATTACAATTCCTATTTAATAGTTAAAAGAGAATCATCTTTAATTGAAATTCAAGTAATCAAAATTAATAAAAATGTTGAGAATGTGGATTTAAAAGAATAGACAGATTCTTCTTTTTCTTTTTCTAGGCCTGCTGGTCTGTCATAATCATTTCTCTTTTGAGATGTAAGTCGTCAGCTGTCCTTCCATTTTTTGGATAGACAGCGATGTGCATTAATTTAAGCAGTGCAAAAATGATAAAAAAATCATTTTATTATTATAGATAATCATTATATACAATTTTTTTCCTATACAATGTTACTAATGTAGCAGCCATTGGCCCGGTATTACAGTTGGCCCTCAACTCATTGAGTTTGTTAAACTTTAGATTAATGTTAAGGGGAGATTGAATCCATTTCCGTATTACAGTGCAATATGACATGTCAGTTACTAAATCTTCAATTATAGACATATTTTACTTTTTATGTGGTTATTATCTGTCAAATTTTAAATAACCTCAAATGATATGAACTACAAAACGGGACGCTACAACTTGAAATACTATTGTTTTATTATCCAACATGGTAAATTTAATTTTTTTCACCAAAATAATGCTTTTAAATGCCCATGTTCGTTTCAATATGGCTGTCAGTTTGTTTTGTTGTGTGGCGCCACCGTCGATACAACTAACGCCTCTAGTGATAGAACACTGAAACTACAACGAGTCGAAAAATGGCAGTTGACTCACCGTTAAGTACTTCATCCGCCAGAAACGTTGAGTTAAATATTTGTCATATTAGTGACGTATTTGAGGGAAGATTAGGCCTAAACGGACACCGTAATACGCTATATATATGTAAAACTTGAGTTTAGCTCTTAAACTGAGACTGTAATACCGGCCCATAATATTCAATGGGCCTTCCTTACAATTTGCAACTTAACTATAACCCAACCCTTAACCAGATTTTAGTATTGCTGAAACTGACTTAAGCAACAGATTATGGTCAACTTGCAAACGGTAAGACGAAATAGGTTTATATAGTTTCATTTTGAAAATTTACATATTTCCTAATTTTATTTTCTCAATGTTTTCCATTTAATCAAAATATTCTTCATCGTATTTTGTTTATTCTATGTTTATTGTTTATTTTTCTAGGACATAATAGATTGTGCTAAAGAAGGTCAGATGGCGGAAGACAGAGAGATAGCGTTGGAGAGAGATAGAAAGATCCTAAAGGAATCCATGAAGAGGAACGATGATCAGATTGCTGTAATGGAAGAGATCTTGGAGCAAATAGAAAAACTTGCTTTGCCAGACTTGTCTTTGGATGATGCGTATGAAGTTTTCAGCAAAATACATGTATGTAATTTTTTTTTCTAAAAATGCTATTTCTACAAATGATATTGCATAACATTATTGTATCAATAACCACTTCTTGCTCGTGTTTTTTTTTTCAAATAAGTAGAACTGAAAACATCAGGTTATTTTTAAATAGTAAATTTTACAAATAAATCGCTAATTTTTAAAATATAATAATTACAAAATATTTCAAAAGTTAAAACAGAATAAATGATTTTCTAAAACCTCTATGAGTGTCAATTGGCAACATACTTCACTTTACGGGTCCGGAAGTGGCAACTGGCGAACACAGATCGTTTGTTTAACTTATGTAACTCAAACAAGTCGAAACATGTGAGCAGTGCTCGATCAGTGCATGCGCCTCCCGCATACACTGCTCGTTCAAAAGCATGAAGTGGTAAAAATTTATAAGAATGCAGTGACAATAGTCTGACAGAATAAGGGAGCCATATAACTACAGAATAGTCTCTGAAAAAATTACCAGAACTTTAAACAAAACATAAAACAGTGGACATAAAATATTGTAATGAAATCAGTTTTAAAGTAATATTTTGGTCAATTATATTTACATGAAAAAATAATTATTATTCTCTTAATCAACAACCTTTTACTAAATTTGACTTGTGTCTGGCATCTTGGGTTTGATTCCCAGCAGGGGAGATAAAATTTACTACTCAATTGATGCTTCTCTGGACTTATAACACTGGTCAGTTGAAAGAAGTTGCCTTTGGCAATAAACTCGTGTCTTGCACACGATGCAAAGAAATTTTCATTATCATAGTAAACAAATCATTGAAGTTTGTTGTTTTTTATTTGCAGATGAAGTATCCCATGGAATTTGGCTATCTGGGAATCGGTGGTAGTGTGGTGACCGGAGCTGCTTTAGGCGGGCTTATGGGTTCTGCTCTCGCCTCTTGGAGGCCCCTACGTGAACCTTCAGCCCCTCGTCCTCTTCTAGCGCGATGGATCCCACTGCTATCGGCTCAAGCCTTGCAGGAATGCTTCTGGCAACCCTGGTTGGAGCAGCTTACGTTGGCATCATTGTAAGATTAATATGAGATAATTATAATAATTGAAAAATTAGTTAAGTTAGAAAATATTATTTACATTAAATTTTAATCTTTTTGATATACTTACTATATATTGTATTATGTAAATTTAGAACTTCATCAGTATATGATTAATATTGGAATGGTTAAAAAAATTGTATATATGAACAATTATTATTAAAATTGTATTCAAAATTTTAAATTAAACATCACCGACAGTAATTTTTTTGAAAATAAGAAATATTTATAAAAATTTAATGAACTTTTATACATGATTTTTTGTGTGTTAAATGTCCAACATGGTTTTAAGTCACAATAATAATCAATGTAACCTACAGTTATTCCTTTCAAATTTATATAGTGTGTTTGTGGAATCAGGTGCCTGATGTTGCATGAGAAATAAATTTAAATAAATTTCTCCTCTGCTGGGAATCAAACTCAGGACGCCCACACAGAAACCAAATGGCTTACCAACTGTGCCACTGTGGTATAAATATCTTTCTATAACAAATGAGTGTTGTATTATCTATAATTACGATCAAATAACTTTTTGTGTTCATAGCATCGTTGCTGTGTCTTACTGAAAAATAAAATTTAGATGGGAGTAGTAAATTTTTAGATGGGTGGTGGCAGAGTGGTTAGCGCACTGGGTTAGTAATACAATGGTCATGAGTTCAAATCCTGCATTCACCTATAGCGCAAGCATTTATGCTTAATTTAGTATGAGGATTTATATGTACCTACTTATCAAAAGGAGATATTCTTTAAACAAATATTCTTGAAAAAACAGTACCTATTTCATTTAACAAAGATTATTATTCAATTTTTTAAATTTTGAGTGATGTTTTTTGTTTCAGAGAATGGGATGTGCGTGATCCAACTCTTTTTTTGAACGTGGTTCAAGTGTGGTGGGAGTGTACACCAGACAGAGAGAGGGCTACCTTGATACGCTCTGCCATTGTACCTCGTCTAGCTACGGCTGCTTCTGCTTGGGACCCCACCAGAGACACTGTACCGTTGCATCATTGGGTGTTACCCTGGCATTCCTTGGCTGGTAATTACATTCAACTATTTGGACTAAAATGATCATGCACTGAATTTATTTGATATACGGGTCCATATAGGTTACACCATAGGATCACATGGTGCACTGAATCATAGTTTCAAATGCACCGTGTATTTGTATCATTCTGTCATTTTTGTACAATATTCTCTCTAATCCAAACCTGCCTCTGTACCTTAAAAACAAATTCACTTATTTATTTGATATACGGGCCCATATAGGATACACCATAGGATCACATGGTGCACTGAATCATAGTTTCAAATGCACCGTGTATTTGTATCATTCTGTCATTTTTGTACAATATTCTCTCTAATCCAAACCTGCCTCTGTACCTTAAAAACAAATTCACTTATTTATCCAATCATGGACTTAAACTCCGATCTGCTGAACATACAACTTTATCCATCACTATCCATAACACAGAATTTCTCAGCTCTTCGTTAGAAGTACAATCAGCTAGACTATAACCAAATAAAAACCAAAGGAAGATTTATACCTGATCCCAATTTCCTCTCCTTGTCTTTTCCCAACCATTTTTTTTTTGTAATCTGTTTGGTTGGAAGAAACTGCCTAATGGAAATGAGCCCCTCAGTGTGAATTATATTTGTTTATATTATGTAAAAAAAGATAAATAAATACTCCTGGCCATTTAATATAAAACAAATAATTACGTCATTTTTTTTCTATTGGAATCTTTTCCCGTCATTTTTGATGTCATGAAATATTATAAAAGCTAACATCAAACCATAAACGCTAATTGAAATAGAAATAAAACACGCTTGTTTTAGTTTTATTTGTAATTTCATTAGCACTGCCTATCGCTAGAGTAACTAAAACATATGGAGTTTCACCAAGGATTGTCTGTCGACAAACTTAATTAAATACCCTGAACGATTGCTTGCGCAATATATATTTTTGTGAACAAAATTATTTCCTTTCAGAATTCAAACCTGGGTCCACTGGATTACTAGTCTATTGCACTACCACTCTGCCACCTATCTATCCATCTTTATTTTATTTCATGTTATTTTTTATATCAGGTGATCTTCTGGAAGAGTCTGTGTATCCAGGGTTACGAGCTCGCTTGGGTCAAGCTTTGCAAGGTTGGCATCCCATGGACGGTTCAGCCCTGGCGTTGTTGCGTCCCTGGTCTAGAGCTTGGGCTCCAGCTCTGCCGGCTCTCACCGCCCTTCATGTCCTGCCCAAACTGGAGGCCTGTATGAGAACTATACCCGTCGAACCTGATAGCAATCCCACAGGTATAATGTGCATTACAATTTATTTTTGTAACCTTTACAATTAAAGTTATTATTTGCAAATTGTATTTATTTATTTTATTTTTATTTTATTGCTTCTCGGGTTACTAACTAACAGGTACGCTGCCAAATATTAATTCAACATGTACCCAATAACAAGTTGCCACATTCTGGAGACTTATAATATTTATTATGTCACAAATCCAGACTGAAAACACAATTTTAAATTATTGTGTATTCACTTGGAATCAAACCCAGGACCTTCCGCTTAGGAGTTGGATATCTAACCAACTGGGCCACGAAGGTCGACTATAGAAAGAATGTAAATTGAATATTTTTATAGTTGCATATACTCAATAAGAAGGCATAATTGGTGAAGGCATAAAGTGATCCCGTAAACCAGCCGATGACAGGTTGTAAGCCCTGTAGGTGCCTTTAGTTCCTGGTTCTACTATAATAATCCAACTTTGTCTATTGAGATGTTAAAAATTGGTCAAAAAATAGAAAGAATGATTTTATTGATTGAGTAATTTTATAGAAAAAATGAACCATCAGTCCACACTGAAATTACAACTTGTCAAATTAATTTATGTTGTACGTCTGTTGCAACTATCCAGTCGTTTTACAGAGTTTATTGCAGCAGCTGCATGGATTTTCACAGTGTGTAACTAAAACACTCGTCAAGGGGTGTGCAGTAGATTTTTATCAATTCTTCTTCTTCTTCTTTCGTGTCAGCAACGCATTTAAATAATTTTCTGCCAGTGCCTAGCAACGTTAATAGCACAATCATTGCCCACCGTAAGTTCTTGCATAGTGCAGTTTACTGGACTTGAGGGGCAGCTGCACAGATGTGTGGTGTTCTGCTGCTCTCCACAGTCACATGTCGTTGGTATTCCCTGTTGCAGGAAGCCCCATGTTTTTATCAATAAGACTGTTATTATGGTCAAGTAATTTTTTTCTTCATATTTCAAAATTTCAAATCATTTCCAGAGAACTGGTCGTGGTGTGCCAGTTGGCAGGAGTTAATTGGCGCCCGAGCATTGTCCGCTGCGGCTGGGAGAGCCTTGCTTCCTCGTTGGTTGGCAGCGCTTGCCTCGTGGCTCAACAGAAGACCTCCACATTCTCATCTAATTCAGCACTACACTATATGGAAGGTAGGAAATGTACATTTAATTCTGTTCTGTGTTTGAAGATTTCAATAACTGCAATGGAATATAGTGGAGAGATTTCAAAATTTTCAAGCATATTTCATAAAATAAATTTCTCAATAGGTATCATGTAGAGAATCTATACTATGTTTTCGTTATGGATGCTTATTTTTGTATGGAGTATTATGGAATTTTGTTTTATCTGTCAAAAGTTTCAAAATACTCTCAAGTTCTGAAAAGTCGTGTTTTTAAATTTTGGTTTAAAAATGTATACAATAAAAAAGTACTTCATGAAATTCCATTCAAAAATTGATGGCCACAACCCACCCATTTCTTTTATATATTTTACTGCCCAGTTAGTGGATGATTTTAATTTAAAATTTCAGACTTTATTTTCTGATGAGCTTCATCGTGAACCAGAATTAAGTGATGCATTCCGTAAGGCTCTGGATATGATGAATCGTTCCATGGACGCTCCAGTTGCTATACCTCCACCTCCACCTGTCTGCCCACCTGCTCCTAGAATCTCTACGGTCGCCATTGCAGAAGTCATGGCCAGTACCAATCAGCAATTGAGCTTCAGTGAACTCTTGGAGTCCAGGTTTGTACTGGAATATTGTAAAATTAATTTCCGAATACTAACTCTCTTCCTACCCCGTGAGGGAAATGGCGTTATGGTATGTATATATGATGTACATACTGGAATGTAGATTAAATTTGTTAAATGTATGAAAAATTTATTCCGATTTCGTTCACCTATAGCACAAACATTTTGCTTAATTTAGGGAATGTATGAGGATGTATATGTAGTCGGACATATTCATTCTTTAAAAAAAAATGTTTTTTATGAATAAAATGCAAAATAAATCAATGGTTTTCTTGCATTGATTTAATTTCCAATTAGCTAGATTGTACTGTATAATTGATTTAATTAGCTATGTAGATTGTACTGTATAATATATGTTAGTATGGTGATGTGTGTACTTCACATTGATATTGAAAGAAAATAATTTCTAATATTATAAATTATTTTTCTAAACAGGTGCGGAGAAAAGGGAGTCAGTTTAATACCGATGGTCGGCAGAACTCGAGAAGGTCGACCGCTGTACAAGGTCGGCTCCCAACTTCAGTGCTATGTCATCAGAAACGTCATCATGTACTCTAGTGATATCGGCAGAACATTCCAACCCATATCTATGGACTCTCTCATTCAGATGGCTATCAGTCAACCGTGATCTGTGTGTAGTTATAACAATTGGGTGAACTGGATTGTGAAACACTTCCTTGGAAGAGTTTTGTAAAGATGAACTATTATGTTTATTTTGAACTTGGACTGTGTTAATGTCAAAGAAACACAGATTATGATTTTATCTTAAGGTATTATTTATTATTTAAAGAAATTGCTGCAAGCAGAAGTGATCAAATGTTGATGGAATTGTAATATTGTATATGAAGGTACAAGATAAATATTTTTTTTATAATGAAATATATTTTTTTATAATATTAATTAGGTATTATATTTTTGCGTATAAAAATCAGTTGTTTTCTTCTTCTTCTTCTTCTTTGTCAGCCATCTCTCCACTGCTGGATGTAGGCCTCCTCCAATGAACTCCATCTCTCTCGGTCCTGTGCTTTCCCCAGCCAACCCCTTCCCACAACTGGAATAATATCGTCCACCCATCTTTTTTGTGGTCGCCCTACCGGTCTTTTATTTTCCCACGGTCTCCATTTTAGTATTCTGGGTGTCCAACTCTCGGTACCCTGTCTTGCAACATGCCCTGCCCACTGCCATTTCAACTTTGCAACACGGTCTGCTATGTCAACGGCTTTTGTTTGTCGTCTAATTTCTTCATTTCTTATTTTATCCCGGAGGCTCACTCCTAACATTTGCCGTTCCATAGCTCGTTGCGTACATTTCAGTTTGTATATTGTGTTGGCTGTTAGTGTCATTGTTTCCAATCCATATGTTAGCATTGGGAGGATACATGTTTCAAAGACCTTTCTTTTCAAATTCATTGGAATGTCTTAGTTTTTCAGGATGTGACCGAGTTTACTGAAGGCCACCCAACCTAGTCCAATTCGTCTAGGTATCTCTGCTTATTTTTTTTTTTTTTTTTTTATTTTATTCAGAAATACAACAGCTTATACAATAATATGATAATACAGTAAGATAAAATTCTTGTTGATTACGCCAATTACAGTATTTCCTAGTGGGTGTTACAATATAATATAATATAATATAACATAACACAATACAACACAATGCAACACAATACAATACAACAAAGTGTAACATAACATAATATAATCTTCACTGCTAGACTGCCCATGGAGATGGATACGACGTGATGGGACACACTGCGGGGAGGGGAAAGGGGGGACGTATATATGTAGTAAATTGGCCCGCGCAACGTGCGACCACAAACATGCCACTATACAAAGCATTCATACTTATGACGTGTAGTTCAAGAGACTATATATCCATTTATCGATTTTAACAGTTCTTTTTTATAGGATGCAATGTTTGATGAAAACAGGTCTATCTTTGTATTGGTCATACAGTTATTATTGAAACTAATACACTCTCTATTGACAAATGTGTTTAATATATAGTTAGTTCTACAGGATTCGATATAAAATAGTGTTTTATTTCTGTTACTTCTAGATGGACAGTGGAAACGAATTGCACTCAGGAGTGCACTACTATCGACTATATTATTTAAGATTTTGTACAAGTAGACCAGATCAATAACTATCCTTCGGTCTTCCAGTGATTTTATTTTATAATGTGTAAGTGCTTGATCATAATACCGGAAATACCGACGGTTTCTGAAATTGTATTGTTTTATGCATTTTTTTTGTAATCTCTCTATAGCATTAATGTGGACAGTATAACTCGGGTTCCAGACCGCAGAGGCAAATTCCAAAAGACTTCGGATAAGCGAGTTGAACAGTATTACCAGCGAGTTGGGATTCCGGAAATCCTTTGTGTTTCTAAATATAAAGCCTAGGGTCTTGTAATTGATTTTCCTTTCCCAGTTTTTTTTTCAGTTGTTTTACCTATCAATAAATCGTCATTGAAAAATTTTAGTCTGAAAGAGTTTATGGATATGAAAAAGAATCTGTAAAATGTTTTTGATTTTTGCTCATTAAATGAGGAAATCATCGACTGTACAATACACAACATACTTCCTTACATTATTTTTGTATATCGTCGCTAGGCGTTCAATACAGCGAATTCGACAATTTAAGTGAAATTGTTTTTTTTAGATATTGGTACAGAATGTTAAAATACGCGAATTTGTTAACAAAACATTCCCCAATCATTGTCCAAACTCCTAGAACGCCGTATGGAACAAAACTGCGAATATGCATTCGGCACTTTAATCATTTCATTTAGTTTATTCGGCGTCCTGTAAAATCTTGTTAATGTTTCATTCGCGCTATTGAACGCCGAGCGACGATATGTAGGTTAGTGAATGGAAATATTTTCTAATGGAAGTAATATTGGTTGTATTACGAGAGTTATTTATGAAAAATATAACAAAAAATTTGAGATCCTCTACTGCGAGGAGACTGCTTACGGGACTAAAACTCTTATATTTTTCATAAAAAAACCCTATAGTACGATCCTTCTTAGTAAGAAAATAATATATTTCTTATATTTTTCATAAAAAAACCCCATAGTACGATCCTTCTTAGAAAGAAAATAATATCTTATGGCCTTAGGAAATTACGATATGTTTCTAACTTTTTTTATGTTTTTTTAATAATTTTTTATTTATTACCTACAGTGCATTTAAGAAGTATATAATTTTAAATTTATCTTGTGTTTCATAAGCAGTGAAAAACAAGAAAATCTTATAAAACGAGTGGGTTTTGGTCAACTCCTCATTTTCAAGTCACTCCACAATTTTGTATGAATGAGTTTGTTAAATTATTTTTTATATGAATATTTTATTATGAAAACTTGATAATTCTTCAATTTCATTTTATGAAAGTGATGTGCCTTTTTAGCAATATGACAGTAAAAATATCAAATATCCGGAGCTTGGGGTCACTTTAAAATATTTGACAGTTAAAAAATTGATAAGCACTAATCTGATATCATTCAAAATTTAATGGGGTATAAGCGAGTATTCAATATATAAATTTACAAAATTTGAAAAGAGTCGAATGAGTACTTTAGTCGATAATCGATAAAGTTGAATAAACACCCCATTCATAGCACATAGTACACATCACATACACACAAATATATTGTGATGAAACTTTTAGAATATAATCTTAGCGTGATACTAGTTGATAATCGGCAATAAAAAAATAACCTTAAAATTTGCGAATTCATATCTCCTCACTTGGGAGTTATGAAGAGTAAAAATTGTTCAAGTTTTTAAAAGCAACAAACCTGAAAAAGCCTGGCTAAAATGATATAGGTACCTAAAGGAAATCTTTGATAATGTGTAAAAATAATTGCATCTATCAGGAGCACTATTTATTTGAACTAAAGGGTGTGTGTTTTATTATTTGTTTTTGAATCCATGTCAATATAAAGCAATGAATGAAAGTTTTTATGTAAAACAAATGCGTTTTCAAATTTTTAGTAAGAAAGTTTCGAAAGGAAATTATTATTAGCATTTTTGCAATGATGTTGATGTTTTTATTATCATTCAAATAATGGTGACAACTCAATCATAATTATTTATTTATATAAATGCCCTAAATGGGCTTTTACATACACAATTACAAATTTATTTAAACATATGTTAATGAACCACGAAGCAAAATACATACATACATAATTATAAATAGGTATATATTATAACAAGAAAAATATCAAGAAAAAAATATATAAATTTACAAAATATATAAGTAAGTAGTGAAGTACAATAAAAATAAAATTAAAGAAAATCAAGTAAAAGATTAAGCAAAAACAAAAATAAAAAATGAACAGAAAAAAATAGGATCCCAGAATTTATACAATATTTAAAAGTCTCTCTTTATACTTATATATTGAACGGTAAAAGGCATCAACAGAGCCAAACTCATTACCAAGTCTATGTCATCATCATCATCAGTGGCTCCACAGCCTCCTCAAGGAATTGTCTCCATTGCACCTTATCCATGGTCTTTTCTCTCCAATTCCGCAAACTGGCTATCTGAAGGTCCCTTTCGACTCCATCTATCCATCGCAGTTTCGGCCTTCCCACACACCTTCTTCCCTCCGGACGCGTTGTGAGGATTCTTTTTGGTGTCTGGTCATCTTCCATGTGATACACGTGTCCTCACCAGCGGAGCCTCCCTATTTTTATCGTTTGGACGATATTTAGTTTCTTGAATAGGCTCTATAGTTCGATCGCCGAATGTTGATCGCCTTAATTTATTTTGTCTCTTTTCATATCAAACAACAGTTGAATTCCATTGAGTAAAATATTTCAAAGATCATTTGTTTTAAAATATTTTAATGAAATGCTGATATTTTGCGGATCGCGTGATATAGGTAGGTACTAAACTGCTTTCCGACGGAAAATATCTCCCGACTGGTTCTGGAAGGTCTGTCAAAGAACTTGTCACCATCAAAAGAAGGGTATGTTAATAATTCTGAAGCCAGCCACACAGAACACAAGTCTACTTTGGGGTAAGAAGATTGCACACCAGCCGGAGCTGATATGCAAGCCTGTGATTGAGGTGGTAAGGTCGGTCAGTTGGACGTGTAGGTATTACCTGTTTGTCCGCCTTTAGCTACATACAACCCAAATGATATCTCAACCGCTTGGTTCGAACCTGGAGGCGGTCTGTTCGGATAGTCCCGACAGCTGAGCCACAGATTGAAAGATATAACAGGAAATTTAACTTACTCTTTTATTTATCAAGATGATGATTACAATTGTTGTTTACTATTATTACTTGGTACAGAAATGTCGAGTTATTATTTAATGAATATAAATGTAAATTTGAAACGCGGACGATTTGAACGACGACGAGCGGTCGGGCAGCGTGATGCCTAGCTTCGAGATCTGGATGAGCGGAATGGTCTGGGCGCGCTGTGCTTCCCCTTAAATAGGAGACGGGCTGTGAATACGGCGCAGGGCAAGATGGCGCCTGCCGAAGTACTCAGCGCAGCGAAGCACTGCACGGCGCAATTGGTGGTTGCGCCACACTACCATATACCTCATAAATCCCTTAGTAATAATATGATGATTCTTTCGATTGCGAAATTGGGATGATGAATTATTTAAACAACACGAACTAGAAAGTATTCTTCAATTATACATACTATCGCCATCGAATGTTGGATCTCATGTGATACATGCAACTAGTGAATAAAAATGAAGTGGTTCAGAAAAAGTACTATGTCGTCACTGTTTCGGGCCGCCGTGAAATAGGTGCGCAGATAGCCCTGATGCTCGCCAACCTTCGCAGAGGAGTCGACACGTAAAGAACAAAAAGAAAGTAAAAACTGCTGCCCTATAACAGGTAGGTAACATAAACATAACAAGTGTGGCGTTATTATTAATCAAATGTACTTAATAGTTTAATTTTCCCGACATAAATAAATAAAAAAAATATAATAAAACGTGACGACGACTCAAGGAATCCTTATTATACTTATAATCCGAAAAATTATCTATTTGTGGGATCATATAATCCAAATAAATATTTTTTATTGCATATGTGGGATCCGCATGACATGCGGGACTGAATAAAAAACGCGGGATCCCGCATGAATTTTGCGGGACCCGAAATGCGGGACTACACATGCGGGACCCGCATGACTTGCGGGTATGAATAAAACATCGGAATTTGAAAACCTACCAAATTCCGTACCTACCTATTGATTTGTGTAGGTAATTTGTCAATGTATCTGAATTTGAAAAATATACATGAATCTATTGAGTGTATACGAACGGAATCGATTTCAACCATAAACAGGGTAGATAAGTATTTCTTTACAAGATGTTTCCCTATATGATTGCGACTAGTTACGACCTGCCCCCTAGACAACGTGTCATTTAGTTCAAGAAAAGAAACAAGAAAAGATAACAGTTGTCGAATGAGTACCTACTTTAATCTATAATCGACAAAATAGAATAAACACGCCGTAGGTACCTACATACATAACACATAGTACACAGCACACACACACACACACATATGTATATACATTGTGTTGAAACTTTCAGAGTACAATCTCAGAATGATACAAAAATAGCGTTTGGAGATATCGCTAAGCGTTTTCGACATGATTTGCCGTTTGTTATTGTAGAAAAAAATTCTACATCAAACGTCAAATCCCATACAAAAAAAGTAGCGTTTGGCGATATTGTTAAGCTCTTTTAACTTGACTCGGGCCGAGGAGGGTTATAATCTGCAATAAAAAAATACTCCCTAATTCATAACTCGCCACTATATCCCCTTAGGTCAGTTAGAAGTAAAAATGTTAGTGTCGTTTACAAAGACAATAAAAATTCGAGTTTCGTTTGTAAATATTTTTTAAAGCAGAATTAGGTATTTCAGCCGTGTTTTTATTAAGTAATATGCTTATTTTACTTTAATTCCAGTTGGTTTTTATTGCATTGTTAATAATTTCCCTTAGCAACTGAAAAAATCCGGCATTATTACAAGCATTTATGCTTAGTTTAGGGAACGTAGGAAGATGTATATGTACTTGTTTAACAAGGACATATTCATTTTTTTTTTTAAAAAAAAAAAAAAAAATTGAATCCCGCAGGATTGCGGGCCCTTTGAGAACCTTTAAATTATTCTTTATAAGATCTTTAGTTCTAAATGAACTCGTCACTGAAATTCCAAGGAGAGTTTTTAATACGTAAAAAAATCGACGGTAACTCAATCATTTCACAAGTTAATATTCAGCAAGATATTTTCTTCTTTCGGCGGCCATTAAAATATTAGTTCAGTAGCCTTACTTTTGAAATTCGAATCCGATCCCGATTTCAAATTTTCATTTAGAACTTACCTATCTGCCGCCTGCGTACATTCAAATGAACGACTATTACTATTAAAACATACCTACCTACCGCATTCATTCTCCGTTACAAAGGTAGGTTCTTAGCGAGTCGGATCGGATTGGGATCGGATTTGCAGTGGAGAGTAAGGCCGCTGAGCTCTGTGTAGGAAATTTTTAAGTTTTGAGATCTTGCATTATTTTAAGGTTTGCATTTATTCAGATGTATCTTTTTAACTACAGATTCTTTTTCTTGGTGTTTGGTTAAATCTTCAAGTGCAGTATTTTGAGATTAATCCTATATACGTGATATGTTGCACAGGTGTGATTTAGTTTGAAGTAGGTACTTTGCTTCAACGATAGTGATGGATGTAGCATAAGCAGATAACACGCTTTTGGTACAAGACACCTTCCCACACTATTGAGGCGAGATCATCAGTACATACAGCGACAATCAACTAGGATTGCTATACCCATACAATAAATTTATTATCTATTGCTTTGCTTTTTCACGATGTTGAATATATATTTGTAGAACGATTTGGTCAACAATACATTATTCACAACATAAAAGTAAAGCGGGTTGTAGACCAAAAGCTAATCTAAGTTATATTCATCTAACACCTCTCCGCACCTTCGTTGACTAGTTCAGTATCGTATGTTCGGCAGTTTTTTACCTATCGTGATTCAAATAAAAAAAAGATGTTGTATGGGAAATAACAAGGAAAATAAATAATATTTTTATTGACAAACTTTTTAACATCTCAATAGAGACGAAATTGAGATATTATAGAAGAACCAGGAACTCAAGGCACCTACAAGGCTTACGACCTGTCATCGGCTGGTTTACGTGATCACTTTATGCGCTTACGCAACGTTCAACAATTATGCCAAAGTTTCACCGCAATCGGATTATTGGTGTAGGAGTTCATCGGCCACAAACAAATATACCAACATCCGTTTTTTATACATATAGATACGAGGCGGGATTTCCTAATAGATGGGGTTAGAAAAGACCTTCAAGAAACAGCTGTGTAGACGGCGTCAATTTATAGGTTAACGTTTGAGTGTGGTGTTGTGTTTCTCTTATTTTGTTCCGCCTGCTAAGTCGTCATGTGTTTTTTATTGCAAATTTAAAGAGTGAAATATTGTTTTCTGCTTGAAAACTCGCCAACGGAAGCTCACCAAATGCTTCAACAGGCTTTTAAGGAGGATGCTATGAACCGCACACAAGTTTTCGAGTGGTTTAGGCGCTAACCTGGTGAAGTAAGTGTTGAAGACCATGCTCGTTCTGGACGTCTTTCAACATCTCGAAAAGATGAAAACATTGAAAAATTCGGCAAAAAATCAACGAGGATCGTCGTTTTAAGTTCAACCAAATTTCAGAAGAGACAGGCGTGGGTTGGAGCTCGTGCTAGCGGATTTCGACTGACGATTTGCAAATGAGACGTGTTTTCGCTATATTTGTTTCTCGCCTTCTCACACAGGATACAAAAAAATCTGTTGAATTTGAGCCGGGACCTGAAAAAAGATATTGAAAGTGATCTAAACTTTTTGACCAGAGTCATTATAGGACATCTAAAAGGGAAGTGATTTGATGATGTGGAGGCGGTAAAAACAGCTTCGCAAAGGGCACTAGACGATATCAAAGTTAAAGAGTTCCAGAGATGCTTCAAACAGTGGGAAAACATACCTGAAAAGAGCATCGCATCAAATGGAGAGAAGTTTTGAAGGAATTTTGCTATGACTGCAGTTAATAAATAAAGTTGTTATACAAAAAAAACCGTTATTTTTTTGTTACCCTTTAATGTTTGATAATAATTATCCATTAATTATGTATTCTTCTTTTCCTGCCATGTTAGGTCAACTCGATGAAAGCATTCTAGTTGCAGTCCGGAACTCGCCGACGTCTCTGATAAATGAATTTTTATGACACTTAATTTCTATTTTTTTTCTTCTTTTTTTTTGCTCTTCACCCGTTAAGAGTGTTTTCAGCCATGTGAGTTAACATATTAAATTGTCTAAATAGAGAGAAACCTAAATTATTTTTGTATATGTATTTTACTTCAATCAATTTCAATTTTATGTACGTACAGAGTTAGATTTTAATGTCATTAATTTTGATGAATTTTTGGATCAAAAAATTCACCTGCCTGGAATTGTAGCTCAACAATGTCCTCACATTTGTTGGCATTGGAACCCCAATCTCTGCGAGGTCGGTAAAAAAGGACGGATACCTATCGCTTATGGGGCATTCAAGAAATAAATGATCCAGTGTCTCATCACTAATCATACATTCGCAGATACTGCTATCAATGATCCCTATTTTTTAAAATGCTCTTTTATTAAATATATTTATATTTTTGGTTTTTTATTAAATATCTGTAGGAACATATTGAGACATACGCGACAATTATGTCGTTGAATCGACGTTAAGTCGTTCCATAGTTTACTGTGAATACATCAAAAAGTTTGAATAACGAGAAAAAAGATAACTTAAAGATGTATTAGTTATGAGCAGGGCACGGATAAATATGTATTAAAAAAATCAAAATAATATATGTATGTACATATAATATGGACTAAAAAATGTAAAATATCGAAAAAATATGGAGTATAAAATAAGAATCTTTCATATTAAACATTGCTTATTGTGAAAAATTACTATGCAGTAACAGTTACAAAAAATTATAAAAAGATAAAATGTTCAGGTAATTCAAATAAAAAATGAAGTTATTTTCATCGTCCTCTAAATCTGTCTCTTTAATTGATTACAGCACAAAATCACATGCTTTTTTAAATTATCGAAATTAAATCTTTGTCGATTTAGTCTAAATATAGCCTAATATTGGCTGAAAGATCTTTCCACGCAGGGCCGGATAAACGTGTTTTTGCGCCCGTAGCAATATATTTGAATTCGCCCCCCCCCTCCACCCATTTTTTGGAATTTTAAATATAGAATAATTTAAAATTCTGTAAAATTACATCGGATATAAAATGACGAATAAGTTTGTTAATATTAGGTATCTAAAACTACCTATATAGTTTGTTTATAAAAAATAGCCACAACAATTGGAGATTCATAATAATATTTCATATTTACGCCATCATGCTGAGCCTCTATCCGGGTACGCAAAGAGAACCGAGCGCCATGCCTGTGGATTTTTGATTAATATAACATTTTAGAATTTTAAGCGCCCTTTTCAAGACTACCGCCCTGACTTCTTGTTCCTGATTGTTCTATGATTTATCCGGCCCTGTTTCCACGTCTGCAGTACCCTCAAAGCTTCCGCTTAGAACTTTATTAATTGTTTATAGGGTATCAAATTCTTTATTTTTGTCTAAAATATAATATTTTTGGGAGCAGACAATGTGGAATAAATGAATTTAGAGAATCAAGAATCAAATTACGACGAATAATGCGCTAGAAAAATGAAACACGCTCGGCCATGTGGTGGCGAGAATGCAAACACGTAAAATTATATAATTTTTTGTGAACTAACTCATGTTTTATGATATACAAATCGAAAATATGGATGATTGTGATATTTTTTTGTAAAATATGGAGTTAACCATGAAATATGGAAAAATATGGAAAATAAAAATTAGTTTTTTACAAACTATATATGATACTTTAGGTAGAGAACACATACGAGACCGAAAATCGTGTAAATTAAAAATATGTAGGTATTTACATATTAATCCGGGCCCTAGTTATGAGACTAAAGTTTTGTAATTCGCGATTATCGTTGAAATGGAATCGCGTGTGTCGTTATAGGTACAGTTTCACCGCCCAGCTTGTCCTGTAATTGTGGGCGGTACTTCCATAAAGGGAATATTAATATCTAGGTAGGTACTTACATTTTACACCCGTATCCTTGCTCTAACTCTGAAATCCTGGTACATTGCTGGAGTTACATATATTATATACTTATAGATGATAACTCGGTATAGAAATTAATTTCCATCATCTCTTTATGTAGATTAGATACTCGTTACTTATTGCATAAAAAGAGAGAGTTGTGACCAACGCTATACTAAGTTTCATTTTTTTTTTCTTTTTTTATCTTAAGTTTCCTGAGCTCGGTATCACTTTGAAATAATATTTGACAGATAAAAAAAAATGAGAAGCATTGATCAGATATCTTTCAAAATCTAATAAGGTCTAAGCGAGTATTAGATATAAAAATTTGCACAATTTGAAAATAATCGAATGAGTACTACTTTAGTCTATAATCGATAGAGTTGAGTAAACACGCCGTACTTTAGCACACACACAGATACATTGTGATGAAACTTTCAGAATACAATCTCAGCATGATACTAGTTGATAAATCTGCAATAATAAAATAATATTAAAATTGCGAATTCATAACTCCCCACTATATCTCCTTGGGGTGGTGAGGAGTAAAAATATTTATGTGGACCAATAAAATATAAATGTTCAAATTAAAATAAAATAGGACACCTTTTTAAAGTTTTCTTCACGTCGAAATGTTTTTGTCGAAAGAAATTCATAAAAACTCATGGTTTAATGCATTATTATTCATTTTGTACGAGTTACAAAACAGTTCAATTTTATCAAAATATCAAATGAATCAAGCTGGAAACAGTTTAAATGTGTATTGCCATCGGGAATACACAAATTTCAAATTTCCAATACGGACAGACATGTGAAGTTAATAAAAAGGGTCTAAAAATAGAGGAATTCATTTATCAATTTGTATTGATTCCTTTTCTTGACCTCGGCTCACTGTCTGCATAATAAACTGTTGGGGTCAGCTGACCTAGGTCTTCTCTTCTGACCGTAGGTTATTTTGTCCTGGGTGTCGTATTTCTGCATCAGGTTATTTTTTTGCAAAGCCCACGAATTATTTGATCTTCTTCTGGTAATTCTTTGGTAATTCGCTAAGGGACCACAAAACTAATGTATGGATTAGGAAGACTAATGAATGGATTACACAGGAGTAGCGGATGTGGCCAAAAGAATAGCGGAGTTAAAGTGGAGTTGGGCGGGTCATATATCTCGGATGTCGGATGACCGATGGACAAAAGTTGCGATGGACTGGAGGCCAAGAACAGGAAACAGAAGCGTGGGAAGGCCCCAGACCAGATGGTCCGATGACAAATAAAAAGTGGCAGATTCAGAATGGCGAAGAATGGCACAGGATAGAGACCAGTGGAAGTGCAAGCGGGAGGCCTTTGTCCAATACAGGACTCAAGAAGAGGCTGAGTAAGTAAGTAAGTAATTCTTTGTTGTTTTATTAGGAAGATCGATTGAGATCGCTTGGCTCCCAATCAGATGTTCTGCATCCAACGAGCCCAACCTTCTGTGAAGGGGCAGAGCGGATGGTGGTGGAAATAGCGAAATTCTACCGGATTATTGATAAGTTTAGATTTTGGTAAATATTCTCCATATTTCAGTATTTGCCACAAACCAAGAAACTATGTATATGGTATTGAACCTATGACAAGCAAACCTACTTGTGCTAGTTTTTTTCTATTTATGTATAAATTTTGTGTTAAAGATCTATAAGGTGAGATGTAAATATGCATCATACGATAAATAAATAAATATGTTGACATCAATTCTCTAAGTGCAGTCCCTTGATATGGCACTTAATTTAAAGATGCCCGCCCCTGGTTTAAAGTACATTATGATTTGTAACATAAAACCAATAATAATATATTGTGAATCTCAATAAAACTTTTATGTGAATTTGAATAAAACTTTATTTTATATAAATACCGGTCATCAATTGTGCGCACAGATAAGTAAGTACTTTCCCGATAGTTATTGTAACCTGCGCAATGCCGTTTTATGTGACAGGTTTGCAATGCGCACGCGCGTGGGCGGGAAACCTCTTCTGCGCGCGCAAACATTCCAAATTTAAAAATTCAGTTCGGAATTTCGCCATCTTTGTGCTACACGGCGAGGTGGATTGGAGATTGGTGATATAATAATAATAATATATTGAAGCGAATCTGTCCTTTTTGGAGTAATATGTAAATTGATGAATATAAATGGAGCTGCGGCGGAAAAAATGAAATATTAAATCATACTACAATTATTAAAACGATACCTACCCACATTATTTTAACATAGACGCGCGCCTACACTTGGGTATTTACAAAAAATGAACCAAAACTAGGTACATATTACAAACCTACTCTTTAATTAAATTAACATAGGTAGGTACCTACTCTTTCAACTGTCGATTTGTTCAAAAGGATTTATTTCTCTTAACATATCGAATAATTTTCTAGCCAAGATCCGCGAGATTTTGTATGGCCAGGGGGGCAAGTCTGGTTCAATCGGCGAAATCAAAACCCTCGTAATTACCCATATCATGGATATAATTATTATATGGAGTTCTACAATATCTTTAGATGTCATAGAACTCCATACTATAATTATATCCATGATATGGGTAATCACTAGGGTTTTGATTTCACCGGTCGGACCAGACTTGCCCTCCAGGTCTACTTTTTTCATGGATTTCCAATTTCGAAGTCAAAAAACACCAACTTAGAGGCTTCCCAGCATATGTGTTGAATATATGCATTAACTCAGAATTCGGAGTAGAACATTTAGTGTATCTATGTGTGTGTACCTACCCCCTTATAAATTTTAATTCGCTTGATTCACATATGCTAAAATTTCAGAAAGTATAGGAAATTTCTGGCATAGCAAACTTTTATACTCAGAATTAAGAATTTTGTTTCAGTCAGGGGTAATTAACATGTGAATTTATTATTTATTTTTTATTTATTTATTTAATAAAATAACAATTTAATACATTCATAATAATAAGAATTACAAACAGGAGTATCTTAAAATTAAACTATGTAAGATCTACTCGTCCCTCAGTTGAGATCAAATCTCGTGTTCGAGGGAGGAGGATATGTATTTCATTTTTCTATACCTCAGAAACTATAAAAGCTAGAACGCTAAAAAATTGTATAGATATAGACAAACACGATATCTTAATAATTTCAAAAATTTCTGGTTTTCTCAAACTGTTTACATCTATATTTCCATTTTTTTTAATATCGTAAAACGCCGAAATACCCCGAGTAGATAATTATAATTTCTATAAAAATTATATAAATTATAGCAGTTCATCTCCAACTTTTTTAACAATTTTTGTAAAAATTTCATTTTGTGATGGACATCGTTTCATTAAATTTGTATGTGTATACACAATATCTACGGGGACTCTTTGTTTTCTATACAAAACATGTACCTACCTTCGTCAAGATAGGATATTGTGGAGGTCAGTCCTTTTTTCCAATCCCGAACATGTAAACAGCTTGATATATGGAGATTAAGTTCAAACTATTGAAGCCGGTTGCAGACCAAAAGCTAAGCTAAGTTAGTTTAGCTTAGCTCGCATAGCTGAGGTAATTTTCCATACAAGCTCACATAGTTTGGGGTCTGCACACTTGTATGAAAAACGATCTCAGCTATTTGAGCTAAGCTAAACTAACTTAGTTTAGCTTTTGGTCTGCAACCGGCATTAATAGTTTGAACTTAATCTACACATATCAAGCTGTTTACATATTCGGGATTGGAAAATAGGACTGAACTCCACAATATCCTATCTTGACGAAGGTATACCTATGTTTTGTATAGAAAACAAAATATCTTAAAATATTCAATAATTTGAATTTGATTTATTTATTTTGATTAGGAAACAAAACAGGAGTACAGAAAGAAAAGTACATGATAAATATACAACAATCTGTACATCCAATAACATTGTTTCACATACATTTATTTCATCACATATTTTAGGGTTTATAGTTTGGTATGTACCTATTCTTCAACTAAACTATCGCCATCGACAGTTGGATCTCATGTGTTACAAGCAACTAGTTTTAAAAACTAGAGATTTTTATTACACATAACATATACATGTAGGTACACATGTAGTTGTCCTGGTTTTGATTTTCACTTGTGAACCTACATAAATTCTTAGTATAAGATCAAACTAAATATGACTTAAGTATTATCAAATTGCTAGAAATATCAAATATCTACTACACTCGTTCTGTACACGGCTACTAAAAGTTATGCTTCTACTGCGGAATAGCTGTTATTATGATCATTAATAATACCTTGAAATAAGAAGTTTGAATGATAGGAGAGTACGAATGAGGTGATGCATGGACGTAAAAGAATCAAAGAATGTATGACAATCGGTTTGTTCTGTCTACCACAATGAGGGCATAATGTGATGGTGCGAATGTAAATATTTACAATTTTTAGTGTAAAATTAAATGTCATCTATGTTCCGAGTCCTTACCTGGAGGACAAAGAAAAGTTAATTGAAGTAGAGCTCATACTTCATGTCTTCATTGACGTGTTTTCCTTTAACGGCTTCGACACAAATATTTATTTTTTTAAACGATAGTTATACTGTATTGTTTCTTATTTGAAAATCTACAATGGCGTGGCGGCTCAAAATCGCACAGGAGCCCACTTGAAACAAAAAATACAACTTTTCAGTTTACTATCACAATATTAAATATTATTGAGCTTTTTCCGATTTGAGGAATGGCTAGAATAATATGCTGATAAAATTCTGTGTACATTTTTAACATAATGTAAGAGTGATGAACTTTATCCTTTAACTTTATATTTATTCTTTAACTTTATCCATACCTACCTACCGCATTATTCTCCGTTACAAAGGTAGGTTCTTAGTGAAAAGTTCGAAATTGTAAGCAAGGCAATTGTAAATATGCCTTAAAGCAGAACAAAACTAGAAATGAGATCATTAAAAATATTCAGGAAGACGATAAATGATGCAAGTAGTTTTTGTAAGATAAAGAAAGATAATAGTAGCTGAAATGAACGTAAATATTTTAGATGACAAATTTTCCAACGATTTTTAAATTTTGGAATGCCACAGATACAGCGCAGAATAAATCTATACATAATTTAAAAAAATCACATAAGAATCTTAATTCCATTTTTGAACTTTACAAACGATTATGTGACTAATAATATATTCAGCGATACAGCCAATGACTGTTGGTGGATCGTATTTATGACGAACGATCAGGTTTATATGAGCCCGAAATTCAAAGTGTCGAAAATCAATAATTGTCCCGTGTTTCAGAAATCCGTATCATGTCGATCTATCTATATTGTTTGTTTGAACAATGACGTATAAAATATTTCAATACATTATATTATTATTATTCCGACATTCCAAAAGTAAAACAGCGTTGGAACTCGCGGTATACGCCTTCGCATGGTGAATATGAGTGGGTTTTGGTGCCATAATAAGGTATCTCCGGACTATCTTAATACAAAACCATAAATTAGTTTAGCACAGAATACGAGACGCAAAACACTGCTGAGCATAGTTCTCTTAATAAATATTTTCAAAATTTTAATATTACCAAATACAGTTCAAAACAAATTTGACAGATTTGATTTGAAACAAGTCCTTACGCGCGCGCCCGTGAGTAAAAAATCATAGAAAAGTATGTCGCGAAAATTCATAAACAAAAGAGTGTCAAAGAGAGAAAATTATTTCGGATTTGGAACGTTGTTTCGTTAGAATGTTTCAGTTATGTGAAACAATTAAAAATAAATTAATTACCTGAGTAGGTACCTACATTCTATGTTCCAGACGATTCAAATGACTTGCATTTCAAAAATAAAACCATAGATTTGGAATATTTGTATTTCAAGTGTACGCGAAATATTAATAAAATAAAGTGACAATGTGAATGTTTTATTAATTTCTTAAAAAGAATGTGTCGTGGACAGGTGTTGATACTTAAAGGAAATGACGGAATAAACAGTGAGTGAGACAAATGAATAATTTATTGTACTTATTATTTGTCTGGATAAGATAAATGGCGGCAGTGCATGCGCAGATCGTTGTTAATTAAATATGTCTCACATCCGGCTGTGACGGTGGTAGCCATGGCAACACATTTCTTTGTAAGTTTTATTTTATTATATTATTTTATGTTTTTATTTACGTAACAAATGCAATAGATTACTTATCTTAGCCATAGATTTTTATTATAATATACTAGATGATGTCGTAGTTAGCAACTTTTGTATGAATCGAAGTGAGGCATATTTCCACGGTATTTTTGACGTTTTCGTTGGCAGACCACATCGTTTATCTATAGAGAATAACGACTAATGTGAATTATTTTCGGATTTATTTGTTGAAAAAAACACTTTGTTTATTTAGATTTAGAGAAAAGTTATCTAGTATGTGTTGAAAAGTAAGGAAAAATGAAATATGTTGCCAACCAAAACGTCAAACGTGCGATATTCCATGACTCACTTTTTGCACGGAGTACTTCATCTAGTATATTATAATAAAAATCTATGATCTTAGCTACTTTTTATGTATTTTTTGTATTAATCCTCATCTATTTCAACAATTTTCAGAGAAAAGAGGATGTTTTTATTACCTAACTCATATTATTTAGAAGTCTACCTGACATAAATTAAATACTTAAGAACCCTTAATATGACAAAATTAGTTGATTTACTATCTACACTGTTTTCAAAAACACGATTAAACTAAAAATTACATTAATTAACAAATTATTTCACCAAGGAGTTTCACCAAGAAATGTCAAATTTTTCTTTGACATTTCTTGGTGAAACTCCATTTAAAATACAAATGAAAATTCAACGAAGATAATGAGGAAATACGATTTTAATGATTTTATTAACGTTTTCACGATCCTTTTGTGGATTATCATATTGCGGGTTTTGTGGAGAAATGTCATTACAACGGTACATTGTCTAACCACGCATTAAGTTCATTTGCATAGAAAAAATATACTAAAAATATTTTGTGTAGTAGGTATATCCAAAGTAATATTATATAAAAAAAAATACTCAACAAACGTTATCTTTTAATATTCAAACGCCATCAATCCTTTATTTTTTTCGATTACTTAGAATTTAATAACAGCTGTAATTTACCAATGCATGTATGCTGTATTAAAAATAATAGGGATTTTTAAAGCGCGCGCCGTTTAATAATTCAAGATCATTTCAAAGGCGTTGATAGTTCAGTTTTGTGCTGCTCTACGAAGCAAAGCTGTTTTCAGTTCTTTAATGAAAGTGCACTGCGGACATCTGGAGGCAGAGCATTCCAATTAATGGGACCGATCATACCAAAGCATCGGTCATAGTAAGCCGCTTTGTTGACTCTGTTCAAATTCTTTAGGTAGTAGTTGCTCTGTAATCCAGATTACCTAAGTGTGAGATGCCTTCCAGAGAGTTCTTTTCTCTGACACAGCTCTTGAATGTATTGTGGTGCTAGGTTGTTCAAAGCATTAAACACCGTCAGACAATTTTTATAATAAACTCATTCTGGGGTTTTCAACCAGTGTTTAGTAGTGGAGTTATGTGACATCGTTTTTCCGCACCAAAAATAAACCTTGCCGCTGCATTAAACACCATCTGTAATCCATCTGTTATCTATTGATACTTCGGCAATCCAACATAAATGCTGTTGCAGTAATCAAGCCGAGATACGACGAATGCATTTATAAGTGTTTTTTTCTCATTCTTGGGTAAATCTCGACGAATGTTTTTCAGTTGTCTTAGACAACTTATTGTCCAATTGAATACCTAAGATTTTGACACTGGTAGACGGCACGAGTGATTTTCCGTTGATGTTAATAAGAGCACTTTCATTGAGGTGCTGTCGCCGTGGTGAAACTACCCACATGAACTCTGTATTTGTTGGGCTCAGTTTAAGCTTATTATAAGGCGAATTTTTCGATGTACTCAACTGTAGGTATCTACTTGAAAACGATCTTTGCAAATGGGATTACAAAATTTCAAGAGCAGACGGTTTCTGGCGAATTGAAACCTTCATCTAAATAAATCATGATTTTTTTATAATATACAAAATGAACAAATTAGGTCCGAGAACTGATCCCTGAGGTACTTCAAATTTTACGAAATTAATGTCTTTTATTTCTCTGTTATAGTTAAACACCAATAATAATAATTTCTTTACACTTTGCGCAAGTAGCAATTTTATTACCTTTACACTTTGCGCAAGTAGCAAGTTTATTGCCTTTTCACTTTGCGCAAGTACATAGCATGTTTATTGCCATTTGGCAATTTCAATCGCTACACGATCTGATCTGATATTTTGAAAAAATGAAAAAAAACTGTTCCTACTACTGAGTATATTTATTATATTGATTAAGTACATTATTATGGTATTGTATATGTATGTGTTGTCGATAAATAAAAAAAGAAATGAATTAAAACTAAAACCCAAAGAAATTCCTTCTGCGCGTAATTTCGTACATCGTGCAATTATGTCTCTACTGTGAAATTCTGTCTACGTGCAATTTCGTCTATGTCTAATTTTGGATGAGTAATTTCGTCACATGTAATTTTGTCTTGTATTATAATTAGTGTCCGACCGAAACAGGATTTTATACCGAAACCGAACCCGAATTTTCGGCATCTCTCTTAGTTTCGGCCGAAACCGAAACCGAAACTTTTTTAGACAGTTAAAAATCTATTGTTTACTGAAATTTGGCTTATTGACAGTTAACACGTGTTCAATGAAATAAAAAACAATACTTGAAGTAAGTATGTGGAAAAATATTTTTTATTTCTGCTAATAAAAAAACGAAATATTTTTAATAAATTAATAGATTACTTTGGTAATCGTAATTAAAAATCCTAATACCTATTGTACGCTAAAAAAGGCAGTTTTTCTACATTTTTTTCTACGACTGGCCGGCGAACTCAACTGATTGATGATGGCGGGTGACACTCGAGTCACGAACTTATCCGAAGTCAGCCGAACGACGCGCGATAATTCACGAACGCAGAGTTTCGGTGCGGCCGAAGGTTCTGCAGATTTTCTGCCGAAACCGAAACTGATGCCGAAACTAGATTTTACTGCCGAAACTTGCCGAAACCGAACCTTCGGTCGGTCACTAATTATAATGACCTGACACCCATAAAAATATGATATAGTTAGTGTTGTTCTACCTCTCCCTTTCTTTCCCTTTTCTATTCCTACAGTTCCTCCTCCATCTTAATCTTTATTGTTTTTATATTTTCTATTTGTTTTGCAATTTCACACGTCATGTTTATGCGTTTGTCTAATGATGCATTTCGTTAATTTTGTTTTGATGTATTTGTAAATGCTTATATTGTGGTTCACACATGTTAATGTTTTTTTGTAGTGATGTATTTTTTTTATGTATTCGAAAATGCTCATAAATGAACAATTTTTAGGCATTGATTAGGAGTTCATTGTATATTATATAAGTTAATTATGAAAGCTGTTGTTGTTCCGAATAAGATAAAAAAAAGAATAAGTTAGAATTCAATTGGAACATGCGTCAGTCATTTGGAATCAACAATATAATATTTATAATTCATTTTTCCAGTTTTTTTTAGATATTTTATTTTCTACAAAATAAAATTTTATTTAAATTTTATTTAATACAAAAATTAGAAAAATTGTAACATTTTGTGAAAATTTAATTTAGTGACGACAACGTTTCATACAATTTGTATGGTAGTATACACAATATCTACGGGGACTCTCAATCGTTTGATACTTATTCTCCATACATACCATCAAGCTGTTTTCTTATTCTGGGTAGGAAAAAAGGACTGATCTCCATATTATCCTATCCTGACATACATACCTACATGTTTTGTATAGTAAAAAATATCTTAAAATATTCAATAATTTGATTTAAGAGTTTATAGCTTGGTACGTATTCTTCAACTATACACAATATCGCCATCGACAGTTGGATCTCATGTGCTACATGCAACTAGTTATAATTACCTAAGATACATATAATATTATTTGTAAGTATAGTAATGTTAGTTAGGTATAGGGCGAGATGATGGAGGCCAGATGTCTCTGTACCACGTGGGAGGCAATACAATTTATTCACACGTGTGCTATGTCATGCCAATATATAGATACTTAATGTAAGTACCTACTAGTCATAATTGTTATAGACATTAGTCAATAGAAAAATCATTCAATGGATTCGTTCTGTAAATAATAATTTCATTCATTGAATATTATATATTTTACCTTGGCTCGGTCTAAAGCACTCTTTTCACAGACGTGGTTTTCAATGGGTTTATCAACGCGGTGGGAAAAACAATAGAACGTGTTATATTTTTCAACGCGTTTTGTATCCTTTTTTGTAAAACAGAAATCTTTTAAATTATTCGTTGTAAAATTATGATGTATAATAGCTTGTTTATGTAAGTGGTCCTTTATAATAAATCAATTTTATTTATTTTATTTTATTTTATTTTTATTTTTATTTAGTACAATAATATAATTATTTAGTACAATAATATAAAGAAAATATACCAAAGATAACTGATTCACTAGACAGAGTCTGTTCCGAAACAACTTTCAATAATGTTTGTAAAGTCTTTTCTATACACCATACTGCAGAACAAATTACGCACAGAATAATTATGTCAACAGATGCTTAAATTATTACAATAGTCTTGACCCCCAACCTGATATATTTAACTCCACACAGACATCGATGAAACGCCAATTACGCGCAGTTATTGGTAATATTACTGGTTAAAAATCAAACCTACTTTCCTTAAACATTCATCCCTTCCTTATCAACGCTTTCCTATATCCATTAGCCTTCCCTTTCCCCCACATACACTCACCATCTTACAATGACTACCCAACATTAATAATGTATAATAATTTAAATATGTGAAACTTTATAATTGGCTATTTATTTTGTATTCTCATTTGAAATCAAGTATTATAAATGTATAGCTGTTAAGTTTCCAAACAAATAAAAAATAAAAAATAAAATAAAATAAAGTTATTACATTTTACAATACAACATAATATAAAACATACATAATATTATACATAAAAATTAACAATAAAATATACATATCAACCTTAACAATAAAATATACATATCAACCTTAACAATAAAATATACATATCAACCTTAACAATAAAATATACATATCAACCTTAACAATAAAATATACATATCAACCTTAACAATAAAATATACATATCAACCTTAACAATAAAATATACATATCAACCTTAACAATAAAATATACATATCAACCTTAACAATAAAATATACATATCAACCTTAACAATAAAATATACATATCAACCTTAACAATAAAATATACATATCAACCTTAACAATAAAATATACATATCAACCTTAACAATAAAATATACATATCAACCTTAACAAATATACATATCAACCTTAACAATAAAATATACATATCAACCTTAACAATAAAATATACATATCAACCTTAACAATAAAAAATTACAGTAAAAATATTAATTATTTATCAATCTACACATTAAAGAGTTCACAAAAAAAGATGACAACCAAAAAATACAATATTCAAAAGAAACCTAAAGAATTAAGTTATTATTGTTGACACATTTATTTCATTTTGGAGTCTACCTACTTCGAGTAGCCACCTTGTTCCTGACATTTTGAATGTTTTTAACACTTTAAGTGCAAATGCTAATATTTTCCGATTATTATTTCGTAGAGAAGCAAATTTGATTGAGTAATATATTTAACTCTGATATAATTGGCCAAGTTGTCCAACGCCGTTCATCTTCGCATTGTACTGTTTTTTTATTGTATGGTGTTTGACGTTTGTTTTATAAAGTTTTCATACACCAACAAACAACAAACATCAAATCCCATACAAAAAATAGCGCTTAGCGAAAATGAACAGCGTTTGACGATTTGGCTCAGCCCCATTGTATAGGTACGAATTTTGAATTTAAGGGGGGGGACTGCTGCCAACGTACATATTTTTCAATTTGATATACCATCATTTTTCTATTCAGATCGTTTTAAATAAATAATTTAGATAGTTTGAGTATTAATTAAGAAAAATATACCTTAACTTTTTGATAATGTCCGGTAAAAACTCTTGTAAAAAATTTGATGGCATATCCCGATTTTCAACGTTTATCTTATATTTTCAATAAACTTATAAGGCGTTGAGCAACATATTTTTTTTTAAAATAGAAAAGACAAAAATATTTGGAAAAATATGTTGTGACGTTGTATTAATGTTTCAAAGAAACCTAAAAAAACATTAATTTTCTATTCAGTGCCATAGCGAAGTAATAGGTTTTTTTTGGTTTATTTACTCAACCTGATGCATTAATGCAACGTTACACCATTTTTTTCCAGATATTTTGTTCTTCTTCAATTAAAAAAAAATATATATTGCTCTATGCCTTATAGGTTTTTAGAAATATAAAATTAATGTCATAAATCGGGGTATGCTTATTATTTTTCTACAAGAATATTACAGAACCTAATTAAAAAGTTAAGGTACATTTTTCTTTATTATTATCCAAACTAACTAGGTTATTTATTTCAAAATGATTTGTTTTGTAGTAATGATTCAGTGTCAAATTCAATAAATAGGTACGTTGTCAGCAGTCGCCCCCTTAAATATGTACATAACCAAATTTTCTTCTTCTACTTCTTCTTCTTCTTTTGAATAGACTTTCAGGTCTGTTTTTTAAGAGGCCTGCTCTTCCTGCGAAGTGGACCCCCAGCTATCCCTCCATCTTTTTGGCGGTCTACCGCGAGGGCGGGTTCCGTGAGGCTGATTGTGAAGCACGATATGAGGAAGTCTGGTGCTGTCCATCCTTTGGACATGACCATACCAGTCCCTCCTCCGCTGCCTGCTCCATCTGATGATATCGTCAACCTCACATAGTTCCCTTATTCTGGAGTTCCTCACTCGGTCTCTCAGGGTTTTGCCTGCAATTGCTCTCAATGTTCTCATTTCTGAAGTCCTCAACATTTGTTTGCTTCTGACTGTGTCTGCTCGTGCCTCAATACCGTATGTCATCATTGGTCTTACGCATGCTTTGTAGATTCTCACTTTGCTTTTAATGGCCAAATCCTCATTTTTCCAAATAATGGATTTTAGGGCGCCCGAGACTGCAGCTGCCTTATTGACTTGGCTCTGAATTTCTTCACAGAGGTCAGCATCTTCTGTTATGTCAATTCCTATGTATCTAAAGGTATTAACCTGTTCAATTGGGTTGTTGTCTATAGTCAGATTGCATGCTATGTGTGTTTTTGAGAATGTCATACATTTAGTCTTATTAATTGAAATTGCCATGTTGTATTGTTTGCAGGTGCTATGTAACCTGTTCAGCATTGTCTGTAGGTCATTGTTAGTTTCGGCTACTATAATAGCGTCGTCGGCATAGCAAATTACATTAACAATTTCCTTCCCCATTCTGTACCCAAGCTGGGGCAATTTAATTTCCTTGATTAGTTCATCCATTATTAGATTAAACAGGAATGGGCTTAGACTATCTCCTTATCGGACACCTGTCATTATAGGGATTGAATTGCTTAATTCGTTGTCGTTTCTTATCTTTGTACTGCTTCCCAAATTTATATCTCTTATGATGTTTATTAATTCTGGAGGTACATCCTTAGCCACCAACATATTAATAATATCCTTGAGTTGTACTCTATCGAAGGCCTTCATTAAATCCACAAAGCAGACAAAGGCAGGAGTTTGGTATTCAATTGCCTTCTCTTTTATCTGTCTTACGATAAATATGGCATCTGTAGTGGATCGGTTCCTTCTAAAACCTTGTTGTTCTTCTCTTAGGGTAATATGTGTTTCTAGTCTTGTCTTAATGATTTGTGTGAACAGTTTTAGTGTTGAGCACAATAGGGATATACCTCTATAGTTCTCTGGTTTTGTCTTTTGGCCTTTTTTAAATATTGGTACTGTAATGCTAGTCCTCCATTACTCTGGGATTTTTGTCGAGTGTATGATTCTATTGAATAATTGATGCAGTTGTTGTGTTAGGCTGTCACCAGCATATTTAATTAGTTCATTGCTTATGTCGTCTATACCCGGCGTTTTCCTATTTTTTAATTTGGCAATCGCAATACGTATTTCATGTATACTGATTTCATTTTGATACGGGCCTTCAACATATGGGACAGTTTCTTGTTTATCATCTTTACATAATTGTTCAAAATACTTTTGCCATTGCTCCGTTGGTATCTTTTTTGTTTGTATGAATTCATCAATTGGCTTTCTTTCTTTCCTCAGCATTTTCCAGACCTTCTTCTGTAATCCATAAAGATCAAACTCCATATCCTTCGTAAACTTTGTCCAGTAATCTCTTTTTATTTTTCTGATATCACTGTTAACCCTGTTTCTAGTTTCCATATATTTAGTTCGTTCTTCATTGGTTGGATTACTTTTATATTGTAGGTAGATTTTCCGCTTTGTATCAGCCAGTATTTTAATATCATTTGTAAACCATGGTTTTGTATTAGTTGTCTTGTTTAAGTTTACGCTTCTGTGTCCTAGTGCCTCTGCCGCTGCATTTCCAATTTGTTGTTTAATCTTTAGCCACATTTCATCCACTTCGTCGTTTTCTTCGATTGGATTGTTATCTATTTGTTCTGATATTCTGTTTTTGTATAGTATTATAGTACTTTCATTTTGCAGTGATTCTATATTTGTTTTCTTGACTATCTTAGGTTTAATGTTTTTTTGACAGGGTCTTTCAATATTCATTTTGCATAGTACAAGGTTATGGTCCGACCCGATATTAGCTGAGCTGAGTACTCGAACATCAAATATTTGTGTTGGTAGGATTTTTCTATTTGTAATGATATAATCGATCACAGATTTATCTCCTCTTGTGTTATTGAATGTATATGTATGTTGTATTTTATGTGGGAAAAACGTGTTGTTAATTCGAAGTTCATTTTGAGCGCAAAAAGCAGTCAGCTCTTGTCCGTTTTCATTAATTGTATCTTCATTATATTTCTGTTTGACACCGTTTAATGGCTGACTGCCAATTCTTGCATTCAAATCTCCAAGTATGATCGTTTGTTCTCCATTTGGTATTTCATCCATGATCTGCTGTAGTTTATAGTAGAAGTAAAACCAAATTTTGTCTTATTTAATCTCGTGTTAGTCAAGGGTTCATAGACTCGAAAATGTACTTGGCTAGAATTATTTTAATTATGGATTTGCTTCCTCCAACGCACTGAACTTACAATACCTCTTTTTTGGACATTGTCTTCCTAATTTGAAAAACTTGTTTAGGATGGTATAGGTACCTATATTGAAAAAAAATGACCTGTATTGTAGTATATTTTTATTACACTATAAACTTGTGACAGATAAACATGAGAGCTCTTCAAATTCTACAATCCATCCGTGGACTTTCTTTAGACAAACTGGACTAGAAAACAGGGCCGTATCCACTATTCAATAAATGTATTAAATAATAAGCACATTTAGAGATTGTCCACCAAAAATGCGTACACTAACATAATGTGGAAAGTTCAGTGTTGCCATAACTCACTCGTTTTGTATTTAAATTAAATAAAAAAATGTACAATAGAAATGTAGATGTACAAGGCGCAAATAAAACCAGGACACCAAAAACACAAAATATTAGTTTACATTATCTACATGTCATCCGTTGGGAACTAGAAAAGGAAAAAATGCGGTACCTACAATAGCATGAATTGTTAGTGAATAAAAGAAGAAGGTGAAGTATATTAATTGTTGACGTTTAGGTTGAGAATCTTTAAACCCTTCCAATTAGAAACAACACTTATCTGTGTTATTCGTATGTCAGGAGTGTACTAGAATTTTCATCAGTGGTATGTAATCCTTTTCTGATAACGTATATTAATAGGCAAGAAGGAATACAGAATAAATTTCTGAAATACCTTATCGTGGTAATTCAAAATTCTTCAACTACAGGCCATCTGTTAAACACCATAATATTTGTTATATCGAAAACAGACGAACAATTATACATATACATGATGTACCTTTGCAAAATTATTCACAATCGTGTAGACTCACCTTAATTTCCAAATTAAATCTTTGCCGCCCATCACGCAATTTCAGATCTCAATTTTTGTTCTATGTCGACCGACGTTTACAAACTACACACAAAACAATAACATTAGACGGAGTTGTTCTAACTACAATACATACTTTAAACATTTCGATATAATATCACAAGCAGATTTCAAAACATACCGATAAATAGTACCTACATACCACAATCATATTCATACATAATCTATCTCGCATACATACATACATACATACATACATACATACATACATACATACATACATACATACATACATACATACATACATACATACATACATACATACATACATACATACATACATACATACATACATACATACATACATACATACATACATACATACATACATACATACATACATACATACATACATACATACATACATACATACATACATACATACATACATACATACATACATACATACATACATACATACATACATACATACATACATACATACATACATACATACATACATACATACATACATACATACATACATACATACAATATACACTTACTGACTTACATAATATAGGTATGCTACATATTAACTATTATATTTGTCATTTTTATGTGAAATTAATATATATATATTTTTTCTAAAATATGAATATGTCCTTGTTAAACAAGTACATATACATATTCCTACGTTCCCTAAAATAAGCAAATAAATGCTTGTGCTAAGGTGAACGAAATCGGTTTTGTTTCGAAATTTGTTTCTCTTACGTGAAAACATTTTATTGGCAAACAATGAATTAATCATATTTTATAATCATGTTACATTTTCTACTTATAACACTGTATCCTGTTTGTATTTCAAATAAATAAATTAAAAAATAAAAATATATAATGTGCCTGCAAATAACAATACATGCTTATGTTGTATGAAATATTTTAAAAAAAGCAGATAACAATAACAATACATAATATATTAAAAATACAAAAAAAATAATAAAAATTGAAAGCTTGATGAAGCGTTTGATGCATTTTATTTTGTTGTATTAAATAATTTACAATTTAAACATTGATCTGCTAATTTTTTTGAGGAAGCGTATAATGGCAATAATAATGTGTTATTGAGTGTTACTATTTCTAGTGTTTAATTGTTATTAATATAATTAGTAAATCGGCCAGCGCCGTAATATAAAATAACAATTATATAAAAAAATAGAATCAGTCTTATAGTTTTTTATTATATCTTATTCGAGGTAAGCTAAAAAACTGAAAATCATACTCTACTTCAGGCGTAGGTACAATTTGTTAAAAAATGTTTCAACGCACATTCATCTAAATGTCTAAAACATCTAATTTTCTCCACATCTATTCAAATTTCATGCCCATGTCGCACTAGCATACCTCCTTAGCATTCCATTTAAAAAAACGAGTGGGTTGTGGCCAACACTAAACTCTCCACACCACAAATATTGACAATGAAATATTTTATTCATTCTAAATTTTACTACCAAGAATATAAATTTTCTAACGATAGTATATTTTCATGTTAAGATAGACAAACTATTAATGCAGTATGGTGAAGAATTATAATGTTGTATGAAATATTTTAATAAAAGCAGATAAATTTTGTTTTAAAGGACGTTAGAGCATTTTGACAATTTTGACACGTAATATCATATGAAGAAATTTTTGTTATTTATGGAAAGCTAATCAGTTCGATGTTCAAGCTCTTTACATTATAACATGAAATCAAATTACTGAACTTTTCCATACATAAGAAATTTATCTTATTATATACATTTTTATTCATACTAAATTTTACTACCAGGAAAATAAATTTTCTATCGATAGTATATTTTTATGTTAAGATAGACAAACTATTATTGCAGTATGGTGTAGAATGTTTATGTTGTATGAAATATTTTAATAAAAGCAGATAAATTTTGTTTTAAAGGACGCGAAAGCATTTTCAAAATTTTGACACGTGATATCATATGAAGAAATTTTTTGTAATTTATGGAAAGCTAATCAGTTCTATGTTCAAACTCTTTACATTATAACATGAAATCAAATAACTGAACTTTTCCATACATAGAAATTTATCAAATTACATTTTTATTCATACTAAATGTTACTACCAGGAATATAAATTTTCTTCCGATAGTATATTTTTATATTAAGATAAACAAACTATTAATGCAGTATAGTGAAGAATGCTTATGTTGCATGAAATATTTTAAAAAAAGCAGATAAATTTTGTTTTAAAGAACGCGAGAGCATTTTCAAAATTTTGACACGTGATATCATATTAAGATTTTTTTTGTTATTTATGGAAAGCTAATCAGTTCTATGTTCAAGCTCTTTACATTATAACATGAAATCAAATTACTGAACTTTTCCATACATAGATATTTATCTAATTACATTTTTATTCATACTAAATGTTACTACCAGGAATATAAATTTTCTTCCGATAGTATATTTTTATGTTAAGATAGACAAACTATTAATGCCGTATAGTGAAGAATGCTTATGTTGTATGAAATATTATAAAAAAAGCAGATAAATTTTGTTTTAAAGAACGCGAGAGCATTTTCAAAATTTTGACACGTGATATCATATGAAGAAATTTTTTGTTATTTATGGAAAGCTAATCAGTTCTATGTTCAAGCTCTTTACATTATAACATGAAATCAAATTACTGAACGTTTCCATACATAGAAATTTATCTAATTACATTTTTTTTCATACTAAATGTTACTACCAGGAATATAAATTTTCTTCCGATAGTATATTTTTATGTTAAGATAAACAAACTATTAATGCAGTATAGTGAAGAATGCTTATGTTGTATGAAATATTTTAAAAAAAGCAGATAAATTTTGATATAAAGAACGCGAGAGCATTTTCAAAATTTTGACACGTGATATCATAAGATTATTTTTTTTGTTTATGGAAAGCTAATCAGTTCTTTGTTCAAGCTCTTTACATTGTAACATGAAATCAAATTACTGAACGTTTCCATACATAGAAATTTATCTAATTACATTTTTATTCATACTAAATGTTACTATCAGGAATATAAATTTTCTTCCGATAGTATATTTTTATGTTAAGATAGACAAACTATTAATGCAGTATAGTGAAGAATGCTTATGTTGTATGAAATATTTTAAAAAAAGCAGATAAATTTTGTTTTAAAGAACGCGAGAGCATTTTTCAAATGTTGACAGGTGATATCATATGAAGAATTTTTTTGTTATTTATGGAAAGCTAATCAGTTCTATGTTCAAGCTCTTTACATTATAACATGAAATCAAATTACTGAACGTTTCCATACATAGAAATTTATCTAATTACATTTTTATTCATACTAAATGTTACTACCAGGAATATAAATTTTCTTCCGATAGTATATTTTTATATTAAGATAAACAAACTATTAATGCAGTATAGTGAAGAATGCTTATGTTGTATGAAATATTTTAAAAAAGCAGATAAATTTTGTTCTAAAGAACGCGAGAGCATTTTCCAAATTTTGACAGGTGATATCATATGAAGATTTTTTTTGTTATTTATGGAAAGCTAATCAGTTCTATGTTCAAGCTCTTTACATTATAACATGAAATCAAATTACTGAACTTTTCCATACATAGAAATTTATCTACTTACATTTTTATTCATACTAAATGTTACTACCAGGAATATAAATTTTCTTCTGATAGTATATTTTTATGTTAAGATAAACAAACTATTAATACAGTATAGTGAAGAATGCTTATGTTGTATGAAATATTTTAAAAAAAGCAGATAAATTTTGTTTTAAAGAACGCGAGAGCATTTTCAAAATTTTGACACGTGATATTATATGAAGAATTTTTTTGTTATTTATGGAAAGCTAATCAGTTCTATGTTCAAGCTCTTTACATTATAACATGAAATTAAATTACTGAACTTTTCCATACATAGAAATTTATCTAATTACATTTTTATTCATACTAAATGTTACTACTAGGAATATAAATTTTCTTCCGATAGTATATTTTTATATTAAGATAAACAAACTATTAATGCAGTATAGTGAAGAATGCTTATGTTGTATGAAATATTTTAAAAAAAGCAGATAAATTTTGTTTCAAAGAACGCGAGAGCATTTTCCAAATTTTGACACGTGATATTATATGAAGAATTTTTTTGTTATTTATGGAAAGCTAATCAGTTCTATGTTCAAGCTCTTTACATTATAACATGAAATCAAATTACTGAACGTTTCCATACATAGAAATTTATCTAATTACATTTTTATTCATACTAAATGTTACTATCAGGAATATAAATTTTCTTCCGATAGTATATTTTTATGTTAAGATAGACAAACTATTAATGCAGTATAGGGAAGAATGCTTATGTTGTATGAAATATTTTAAAAAAAGCAGATAAATTTTGTTCTAAAGAACGCGAGAGCATTTTCCAAATTTTGACAGGTGATATCATATGAAGATTTTTATTGTTATTTATGGAAAGCTAATCAGTTCTATGTTCAAGCTCTTTACATTATAACATGAAATCAAATTACTGAACTTTTCCATACATAGAAATTTATCTAATTACATTTTTATTCATACTAAATGTTACTACTAGGAATATAAATTTTCTTCCGATAGTATATTTTTATATTAAGATAAACAAACTATTAATGCAGTATAGTGAAGAATGCTTATGTTGTATGAAATATTTTAAAAAAAGCAGATAAATTTTGTTTCAAAGAACGCGAGAGCATTTTCCAAATTTTGACACGTGATATTATATGAAGAATTTTTTTGTTATTTATGGAAAGCTAATCAGTTCTATGTTCAAGCTCTTTACATTATAACATGAAATCAAATTACTGAACGTTTCCATACATAGAAATTTATCTAATTACATTTTTATTCATACTAAATGTTACTATCAGGAATATAAATTTTCTTCCGATAGTATATTTTTATGTTAAGATAGACAAACTATTAATGCAGTATAGGGAAGAATGCTTATGTTGTATGAAATATTTTAAAAAAAGCAGATAAATTTTGTTCTAAAGAACGCGAGAGCATTTTCCAAATTTTGACAGGTGATATCATATGAAGATTTTTATTGTTATTTATGGAAAGCTAATCAGTTCTATGTTCAAGCTCTTTACATTATAACATGAAATCAAATTACTGAACTTTTCCATACATAGAAATTTATCTAATTACATTTTTATTCATACTAAATGTTACTATCAGGAATATAAATTATCTTCCGATAGTATATTTTTATGTTAAGATAGACAAACTTTTAATGCAGTATAGTGAAGAATGCTTATGTTGTATGAAATATTTTAAAAAAAGCAGATAAATTTTGTTTTAAAGAACGCGAGAGCATTTTTCAAATTTTGACAGGTGATATCATATGAAGAATTTTTTTGTTATTTATGGAAAGCTAATCAGTTCTATGTTCAAGCTCTTTACATTATATCATGAAATCAAATTACTACACGTTTCCATACATAGAAATTTATCTAATTACATTTTTATTCATACTAAATGTTACTATCAGGAATATAAATTTTCTTCCGATAGTATATTTTTATGTTAAGATAAACAAACTATTAATGCAGTATAGTGAAGAATGCTTATGTTGTATGAAATATTTAAAAAAAAGCAGATAAATTTTGTTTTAAAGAACGCGAGAGCATTTTCAAAATTTTAACACGTGATATTATATGAAGATTTTTTTTGTTATTTATGGAAAGCTAATCAGTTCTATGTTCAAGCTCTTTACATTATAACATGAAATCAAATTACTGAACTTTTCCATACATAGAAATTTATCTAATTACATTATTATTCATACTAAATGTTACTATCAGGAATATAAATTTTCTTCCGATAGTATATTTTTATGTTAAGATAAACAAACTATTAATGCAGTATAGTGAAGAATGCTTATGTTGTATGAAATATTTTAAAAAAAGCAGATAAATTTTGTTCTAAAGAACGCGAGAGCATTTTCCAAATTTTGACAGGTGATATCATATGAAGATTTTTTTTGTTATTTATGGAAAGCTAATCAGTTCTATGTTCAAGCTCTTTACATTATAACATGAAATCAAATTACTGAACTTTTCCATACATAGAAATTTATCTAATTACATTATTATTCATACTAAATGTTACTACCAGGAATATAAATTTTCTTCCGATAGTATATTTTTATGTTAAGATAGACAAACTATTAATGCAGTATAGTGAAGACTGCTTATGTTGTATGAAATATTTTAAAAAAAGCAGATAAATTTTGTTTCAAAGAGCGTTAGAGCATTTTGACAATGTTTACACGTGATATCATATGAAGAAATTATATGATATCTATGAAAAGCTAATCAGTTCTAAGTTCAAGCTATTAATATTCTTCTATCAATATGAAATCAATGAACTGATCATTGCCAAATATAAAAAAATTCTCTTGTTACATATAAGTTTCATACAAATATCCATTAAATAAAATATAATTTTTGAAACCGTTGAATATTTTTCTTTTAACATTGACCAACTTTGAATACAATTTTATGAAGATTCTTGGTGTTGTATAAATAGTTGAAACCAAATTAAAATATCTCCAATTTCCAGGTCGTGAGAGCATTTTTTCAGTTTTAATAGATGAAATCATAAAGAAACATTGGGAAAAAATGAACCGTTGTCTATGGAAAACTAATCAGCTCTAAGTTTATGGACTTAACACATGTGATATCAATATGAAGTCAATCGGACTTATAGTTTGGGCTGCAGAGAGGACACAAAAAAAAACAACGTAAATGATGAATTCATAGAGAAGAAATCAAAAGTTGTCTATGGAAAACTAATCAGCTCTAGGTCTTTGCACTTTACACATATGATGTTAATATGAAGTCGATCAGACTTATAGTTTGGGCTGTAGAGAGGACACAAATAAGATAAATGCTACGGCGTACGGCGTACGGCGTACGGCGTACAGCGTATACGCCATACACACAAACACATCACGACGAAACTCATAGTGTGCATTCTCTACATGATACCCATTGAGAAATTGATGTAAAAAAAATACGCTTAAATTTTGCGAAATCATGACTCTCCCCTATTCCATAGTGTGCAGAGTAATAATATTAATTTCACTACGAGGCACCGGCTTAGAATAGTGCAAACCAATAAACGCATGTGTCGTGCGTCTTTTTATAAGGAAATACACACTAGCACACATGTCGGTGGTTACGACACATAATTGTGGGATAAGTATGCTGTGATGGTATGATTTTGAAGTAAACATTTAATTTTTTAAATACCTGTATTAATTGCGTAGGAATATATTTAATTTGACACTATTAGTGTATGCAGTTACATCAATACTAGGTATACATTATATCTTGGTTTAATTTGTTCCTTACAAATATGGTATTTAATAATTAATTTCATTTAGCCATTATTGAACCGATGTGTAATTCATTGCTTCAGAGAAAGAGGCGTGTGAGTCATGTTTTATATAGGTACTACCCCCTATTCAGTAACTATTGTAACTAAAATAGGAACGTTCTAAAATTGTAGATTTTAGATTTACGGTCTTATTTCAGCGTTATAAAATATCAACTTGGACTAAATGGAATAGGAACGTACATATTTTGGCCGGAACGTTCTTAAAAAGTTACTGAATTAGACGTATTATGAATTATTATAAAAGTTTTCATAATTATTCAAAATACGTCTAATTCAAAATACGTTCCTATTCCATTTAGTCCAAGTTGATATTTTATAACGCTGAAATAAGACCGTAAATCTAAAATCTACAATTTCAGAACGTTCCTATTTTAGTCACAATAGTTCCTGAATAGGGGGTAATATCTATTGTTACACCAATTATCGTTAATTTAATAACACCGATTAAAAATTGGTGATTCTTGTAATAAATAAATAAATAATTTCTATTAATTTTTTTATCGAATATTGGCTTTTGTCAGCTTCAGCTGTGATGCACCGGCTTGGAATAGTGTTTCCACTAGTTTCTATTATTGTTTTCTAGTGTCCTGTAAGAGCAGGGTAGGTAATCGAAAACAACAGGCAAGAATACTATCATGCATAGTTCAGCAATGAGGTTCATCTCTCATTCTGAATGTAGTACCTGTTTAGGTGAGACGATACTGGTGTGTGGGTATACACGCATGCGTTGTGCTCTTTTTTTGTAATGTAATGTACACCCGCAAATGTTGAGATGGAATTCAAGTATGATATTGTTATTGTTTTTGAATAAATTAATATATTTAATCAATTAATTTCAACTTTAAACTTGGCTTAATCAAATTCATGAGTAGCCTTGGAGCTTTGATGTATTTTTTGACTGCATAGATGACACTAAATTTCATAGTACCAACTGTATTCGCCATTCACCAAACACAAAAAAAACACGAAGAAACTTTTAGTATATACTTTTTACATTAATTGATTGGAATTAAAAATTATGAAATAATAACTATACACAAGAAGAAGCCAGAGAATACAATACAAATAAAATAATTATTAATAATTTACTTGAATCATTTTACTTGTTAAGTGTAATGAATACAGAAAATGGCCGGGAGTATTGAGTGTAAAATCGTTTTAAAATTATGTCCGTGGGTCGCTTGGTGCTGTTATATTATTAAACTATTACAGTTCATATTATTATTTTGGTTCACGTATATCGAATAAGGTAACTAAGTGCCCCCAGCGACATGTTGTGTATGTACGGCCAACCAACTCGCGTAATAATAATAAAAAGTGTAAAAAATATATTTGACTTGTGTCATAGCCGGGAGAAGGTGGTGGCGAGAGCGGTAGAAAAGTCACTTCTTGACAGACACCCACGCGACATCTTCAAACTGGAATAATCATCAGGGCCGGCGTCAGCGGTGAAGTTATATCGCAACTCTTTGGAGTGCATATTATTTGCACAGTAATTGCTTCCCTGGACTGGAAGCAGTGGTTATTCGGAAGAAATTTATATTTGATAATGATCTCGCTTCTCGCATAGTGCGATATATAACTTTATTTTATAATTTTTATTACAAAATGTATTAAAACCGAAGTTTATTTTCGAAAGGAGTATAGATATTATTGTAAACAATAGTAAGTGCTTTAAATCTGCTGAAGCTTTGGACATATTTGAGAGGAAAGTTCTCCGCCGTATATGTGGACCAGTGAAGGATGGGGAAGAGTGGCGTATAAGGCGAAACGATGAACTGTACAGAATATATGAATCACCCAGTATCTCAACATATATAAGACTATCGAGATTGAGATGGGCTGGACATGTTCAGAGAATGCCAAATATGCGAATTCCTAAGAGAATTATGACTGGTCATCCAGGAGGAAGAAGGAAGATAGGAAGACCCGCGATGGGAGGACGAGGTGAGTACAGCTCTTAAGATGCAGTTCATCTCTTAAGCGTTACAAACTGGAGGACGGCAGCTGAGGACAGACGGGGTTGGAGGCAGAAGTTGAAGGAGGCCAAGGCTCGACTTGGGTTGTAGCGCCATCGAAGAAGAAGAAGAAGTGCTTTAGGTAGACACAGATTAAATTCTCTGGAACAATAATTATTGTACTTACATATGAATGTTCTCCGGTTGTAGCGATAGCACTTACGTTTATATTATTATTTCAACACGCCGCGCCGTTATAAATTAACAGTCTTATTCATCATATTTCCTTACATTGTTACATTACGACCTATTCTATAACTTTTTTAGAACGTTCCGGCTAAAATACAATTAGTTAAGTTGAAAACATTAGTTGTGTACGGAAAAAATAAAATGGATAGTTTAAACGTGTTGCGTTATATTGAAAATAAAAACTAAAGAATATTAGTGCAGATCAATTGAAATGTTAGGTTAGGCGACATAAGATAACAAACATGGCCGAACAATGCGCAGTACGCATGCGTAGTAGACAAGTTATATCTACGGTGCACGATTTTTTTAGATTTCAATTTTAAGAACAACGTCAGTTACAAAGTACGAAATTAAGTTCGAATGACCTTAATTCAAAAATTTTAGAACGTTCGTATTTTAGTTCACATAGTTACTAAATTGGACATATTAGCCCCTATTCAATAACTATTGGAACTAAATTAGGAACGTTCTTAAATTGTAGATTGTAGATTTAAGGTCTTATTTCAGCGTTATAAAATATCAACTTGGACTAAATGAAATAGAAACGTACCTATTTTGGCCGGAACGTTCTTAAAAAGTTACTGAATTAGACGTATTTCGAATAATTATGAAAATGATAAAAATTTCATAATTTTCATAATTATTCAAAATACGTCCAATTCAGTAACATTTTAATAACGTTCCAGCCAATATAGGTACGTTCCTATTCCATTTAGTCCAAGTTCATATTTTATAACGCTGAAATAAGACCGTAAATCTAAAATCTACAATTTAAGTACATTCCTATTTTAGTTGACGGAACGGAATGGACGGCCTGATAAGGATATTGAAAGAAGAGTTATGACAGGAAACAGAGTGAATGGAGCACTTAGACCAGTTATGAATGATCGCAACATATCAAGAGACGCTAAAGTTGCCATTCATAACGCAATCGTAGTGCCAACCCTGACGTATGCAAGTGAGACCTGGACATGGCAGAAGTCGCACGAAAGCAGAATAAATGCAGTTGAAATGAGATCGCTTAGAAGAATTTGTAACAGAACGATGTATGATAGAGTTCGGAATGAAGATACAAGGAAAGAATGAAAGATAAAGAAAGATGTAATTAACAGAATGAAAGTTAACACATTGAGATGGTTTGGCCACTTGGGGAGAATGAACGAAGAACGCCTGACGAAGAAAATATACAAAGCTTGACGTTTGACTTTTGCTTGGTGGTTGACTGGTAGAGATTGCCTGCGGGCAATAAGTCCGCCACGTTGTTTAAAACAATAAAAGTATTTTATTATTATTATTATTAAAGCTGACAGGAACGGAATAAGAGGTCGCGGGCGCCCAAGAAAAGGATGGCACGACCATGTAAACGATATTTTGAAAGATGGAAATGTAAGAAGCATGAACAACAGACGAACATGTATAAGACGATGTATGAATGAGGCGATGAATGTGTGTCAAGATAGAAAAATGTGGCGTTCGGTTCTCTCTGCCTACCCTGTGAGGGACATGGCGTGATGGTATGTATGTATGTATGTATCCTATTTTAGTTACAATAGTTACTGAATAGGGGGTAGTGTATAACTAAAACACAGTATAAGCAGTTAAATATTCTTGACTATTCATAATAACATTAATATACCAATATAACAATAACGTCGCTATGTTACTGTTTGGGCTGACTCATAGATTTTTATTATAATATACTAAATGTCGTAGTTAGCAAATTTTGTATGAATTTCGAAGTGAGTCATTTTTCCGTGGGATTTTTGACGTTTTGGTTCCAGACCAAATCGTTTTTCTATAGAGAATAACGACTAATGTGAATTGTTTTCGGATTAATTTGTCGAAAAAAAAAACATTTTAATTATTAAGGTTTAGAGAACAGTTATCTAGGATGTGTTGAAATGTAAGGAAAACTGAAAAATGTTGCCAACCAAAACGTCAAACGCGCGATATTCCATGACTCACTTATTGCACAGAGTACTATATCTAGTTATATTATAATAAAAATCTTTGAGCTGACTACGTCGCAATTCATTCTTGTTTAACCGGTGATTTGACATTAATTTGTCAATTTTTTGAAAAAAAAAATTACACTAACAAAATGATGATAGCATAAGCCAAAAAATATACAAAATATGTGAGATAAAAATAAAATTTACACATGAGAGTCGGCCCCGTACATGAATCAATATGTTTACCTGCTGATAGTAATTGGTCCATCGAAATAAGGTGAAATATATATCTTGAACCTGCTTTATCCGCCTCTGTGTTTATTTAATTATATTATTATATACACTATATGATATCTGTATATCGCATCGAACAATGTTAACACCGTCCTTCGTGCAAATGCACTGCACTATTTTAACACAAACATAACGGGAAAAATACTCGAATTTAGTATATTTTATATTTAACTTGTATAGTATAATAAGAATAGCCTTGCTTGCCATAATATGCAATATATACCTACACCAAATTGTTTGCAAAAATTTGACATACCTATATTATCGTGGCTCAGTCTTGAGAAAAAAATCCTCGTCTGACAAAACATTTCTATGACAGGAAATTACAGGAAATTATTTTTCCATATCATCGCGAGTTTCTAAAAAAATACCCAAAGTGATTTCAACATTTCTGTAGAGAATTTACGTCTCACAAACTTAAAATTAAGCATAAATTCCTCTAAAAATATATATTTTTACAAGCACTTTTTTTGGAGTTGTGGCATTTTGGGAGCGAAGGGGGCTGTAGTCTGACTGACACGAAAAGAAAAGAAGAAGTAGCACTTTTTTTTAAATTACTCCATAACTTTTTTTTTATTGACAATAACATCTCAATAAAGACGAAGTTGGGATATTATAGAAGAACCAGGAACTCAGGCACCTACAGGGCTCACGGCCTGTCATCGGCTGGTTTACGTGATCACTTTATGCGCTTGCGCAACGTTCACCAAGTATGCCTTTATTGAGTTCCCTTATCAATGTAATTTTTGAAAGTTCTATATATTTGAATAATGTGTAAACGTTTCACCTGAATAATGCGAAATTATACTATTGCCATATATGAGGTAATGAAGAAACCTTTTTGTAACGCCATCTTTTGAGAAATAGGTAAATAAGACAAAAATGACCTTATAAGTCTGGCGCAATTCAGGGGTGACTTCTATGCGAAAAATGCATTTGTCACCTCAGGTATAAGAATTGTTGCTCTCATTATTTACAAAAAAACTAATTCTCTCAATAGATGGCGTTACAACAAAAATAAATAAAAAATAATAAGAATGTTGTTCATAATTTCACACATAGATGGCTGTAGTAAAAATTCCTTATTTTCAAGCGAAAAGAATTTCAGTATTACAATATATAGAACTTTCAAAATTGAATTGATAGGGATCTCATTAAAAAGGCATAATTGGTGAACGTTGCGCAAGCGCATAAAGTGATCACGTAAACCAGCCGATGACAGGTCGTAAGCCCTGTAGGTGCCTTGATTTCCCGGTTCTCCTACAGTAAATATTCCAACTTCGTCTCTATTGAAATAATTAAAAATCTGTTAAAAAATACCTTTGACTCCCGACGGGGAAAATAATCCAATGTTTGCGCATATGCAATAATAAAAATATTCGATTTTGAGAAGTTGATTTATTTGTAAACAATGAAAGCAACAGTCCTTGTAAAATGAGGTGACGGACGTGACAGGGAAAAAATCCAATGTTTGCTAATATGCAATTAAAAAAAATATATTCGATTTACTCCATAACTATTTGTCGTAGAGAAATAATATTTTATGAGCTAAAAGAGTTTTTTCATTTCAAGTCAGGTTTGTTTGTAATGGGTGTGAGAGTCTTTAGTTGGTTAAATAGTAAATTTTGAATATCTTTTCCACAGAACCCTCAAGAGATATGTACTTGAAATAAATAAAAAAGTTTAATTTTTACATCTTGATTCTATTGCGTGGGTTTTTAAATTTGAATTCGTTCAATATTCGTACAGTTTTAGTAAAAACCCAGTTTTAATAAAAACTAAAAAAAACTACAAGGCGTATGAAGTAGACCGCGGTGGTCTTGGTCTTGAACCTCCAGTCTTGGTCTTCTTCTTGCATTTACAGATGCGGTCTTGGTCTTGTATACTAGATCGACTTTTGGTTTAGGCCTTGCATACCCAGTCTTGGTCTTGCTTTTGCAAGTCTTGCAACAAAAAAAATATTTTTTATTTTTCCATGAATATTCAGTTATTATGTACAATGAAATATGTCAAAAAACACCATTTTATAGTATAATATCAATAGAACGAGGGGTGTTCAATAAATAGTGAGAATGAGTATGTTGTCGGTAACTTTTAATAAAGGTTATTTTATTTTTCGATAATGTTACCTTTTAGCATAACACACTCGGAATATCTTTTTTCTAAGCTTAAAATTCCTTTCTTAATAAAACAACTCTTTATCCTGAGCACCTGACAATTCCTGTACTGCAGCTACTTCTGCTTCATCATCTTCGAATCTCTGTCCTCTCAGATACTACGTTAACCATAGAAGTAGATAGATATCACCAGGGACAAAGTTGGGTGAATATGGAGGATGCTCAAGTATTTAGAAGCCAGCATCTCGATCTGCAGCCATTGCAACGGCGGACCTGCGAGCCGGAGCATTATCTCGTTGGAATAAAACATTTTTTCCTATTTTAATAGTAGCTCCATGTTCGAATATTCTATCATGGCCACACTTTTATTATCCCAGAAAAGAGAGCCCATGATCTTACCGGTATAGGGATTCGCTTTAAATTTCTTTGGGGTTGGAGATGATGGTATTTTCCATTTCATAGACTTTTGTTTCTGGATCGTAGGTCTGGAGCCACGTTTCAACTATAGTTGTAAATCGAGACAAAAAAACGATCAGGATCTTTTTGTTACAGTTCCAGAGCAATTCGAGAAATTTTCAACCTGGGGGGCAAGTCTGGTCCAACCGGCGAAATCAAAACCCTCACCATTAACCATATCATGGATATAATAATTATCATATCTAAAGATATTATAAAACTTCATATCATGGATATCATGGATATAATAATTATCATATCTAAAGATATTATAAAACTTCATATAATAATTATATCCATGATATGGGTAATTGCGAGGGTTTTGATTTCGCCAGTTGGACCAGACTTGCTCCCCTGGTTTGTTTTTGTGCATTGGTTAGCATTCCGGGGATCCAAATGTTCGTGTAAAATGCTATGCACAGTACCAGTCGAAATCTTTGTTTCTCCGGCTATAAAACTTACGCTACGTCCTACGTAGGCGATTCAAAGCGAACGCGATGCGGTGCGGATACAAGCGAATTCAATGCGATGCGGTGCGACGCGGCGGCTCTGTCCTACGTGTGCGCGAATCGTTCCCTCTGCCGCCAGCTACTGTCATGGATGTACGTATATAAAATACTCAAGAAGTATGTATGGCAGAGAAGTGAAACTAATATTGTGTACTTAGAGAGGCATATTTATGGGGGATATCACAATATGTATGAAGAATTACGTGATCTTGAATTAATAAATGAGACTGAAATTACATCTTTCCGGGAAACATATCAAAATTTGACATTCGTGCAAAAAAGAAAACTTTGTGTGTTTTGAACAACATCCTATTGTAAAATAGCAATAATAAATAAATGTGTGTACTTGTAGTCCCATTTATTTTTGCCAAATCCTAAAATTCGCCGTTCGATAATAATCTTTTGTTCCATAATATGGGACGTTCATGGACAGAAATTAAAATTTCTGTTTCTGACATGTCAAAAAACAATGGCGCCGCTATCAATTCGCGCGAAAATATCAAACCAACTGATCGCGTTCGCTTCGTATCGCGCCGCGCCGCATCGAAACCAACTCGCGGTCGGTAACGTAGGACACTTCCATAGTTACCGACTGTTTGTTATTTTCGTGCCGCGCCGCGCCGCTTCGCATTCGCTTTGAATCGCCTACGTAGGACGTCGCGTTACTGTGACATGACTGCGAGAATCGCAAGACTTTTTTTTGCTCATCATAAAATTGAAATGACAGTTAGTTCACGCATGTGAAAAAAAATCATATCGTTTCTTTTTAATCTCTCAAATGGTACCTGTTTATAAGTTTCTATATTGATAAACACTCGCGATCATCAGTCTCGAAAACAACATGATAATAGAGGGATAAATCATTATGGACATCAATCGCCTTAAATAAGGTGTCACCTTGTGATAATGTAGTGTTGTATTGTAACTGATGTCTGTGGGTGTAGCTCGCATTAATATGGTATATCGCATTAATCTTTTACGATACGTATATTGTCCAACTGTCGATTCGTTCATAAAAATTCAATTCTCTTAATGAATCGACATTATTTAGCCAAGATGCGTGTACGAAGGAAAATTTTGTATGGTGTAGTGGACTTTTTGCATGCTAATAACACCAACTAGATGCCTCGCAGCATATATGTTCCCATACATGGATTTACTCAGAATTCGGAGTAGAACATTTTATGTGAGTATTGTGTGTGTGTGTCTGTGTGTGGGTGTGTCCCCTCCTTATAACTTTTGATCCGCTCAATATGCAGATCCCAAATTTTCAGAATATATAAACAATTATAGGCCTACAAAACTTTTATACTCAGAATTGTGAATTTTTGTTTCATTCAGGGGTTATCAACTTTTGAATTTTTACTTTATTTTTCCATATATCTCAGAAACCATAAAAGCTACAACGCTGAAAATTGCTATAAACATAGACAAATACAAAATCTCAAATTGGTTTTTTTTTTAAAATTCCAGGGTTTCTCAAACATTTTTTATTAAGAAAAATATTTTTTTATGATAAATTTATGAGTTTAACTGCCTATATATCAATTTTTTTTAAAAATATCGAAAAAAGCCGAAACACCCCAACTAGAAAATTTGATTTTCTATAAAAAATATTATAATTGTATTAGCACATTGCAAATTTTTTTCAACAATTTTTATAAAAATTGAATTAAGTGACGACATTGTTTCATACAATTTGTATGGAAGTAGCCTACTCACAATATCTAAGAAGACTTAATAATTTGATACTAATCTCCTAACATACATACATACCATCATGCTGTTTTCACATTCTGGGTAGGATCAAAGGACTGACCTCTATACTATCCTATCTTGACATACATACCTAGGTACATGTGTCGTATAGAAAACCAAATATCTTAAAATATTAAATAATTTGTATTTATGGGTTTATAGTTTGGTACTTATTCTTCAACTATACATACTAACGCTATCGACAGTTGGATCTCATGTGTTACATGCAACTAGTATTGTAACTGATGTCTGTGGGTGTAGCTCGCATTAATATGGTATATCGCATTAATCTTTTACAATATGTATATATTATTATCGTATTAATTATTATCACTATTCATATAAAAAAAAAACATTGCTAACCTCAAATATGGAAACATTTGAGGTGTAAGTGTGGCAAAGGGTAGGCACTTACTCATTAATATTATATATTCAAAAAACTGGTAACAGACTGGTTGAAAAGTAATGTCAGAAAACAATCTGCTCATATACTGTTAAATATCCTAACATAATTCATTACTCTCTGCCTTTATAACCTAACAATCTCTACCATAGCTTGGTGCCATTCATAATTTCCATTACAATTTTATTGGATCAAATAACTGAGAGGTCACTGTATATTTTTCTTTTCTGTTTATTTTATTTTATTTTTTATTATTGATACCAAAAATGCAAAATTACAATATTTTTTCATTCATTCATTCATACCATCACGGCATATCCCACATTGTGGGGTAACCAGCGAAAGATGTGCGGGTGTGCATTGCCATATAAAAGGGAGCACAACATATCTGTGTATACCCACACACCAGTCTCGTCTCAACTAAAAAGGCACTATATTCAGAATGGGTGGTGAACCTCATTGCTGAACTATGTGAGATGTTATTGTTGCCTGTTGTATTTTCGATTACCCGGCTCTTACGGGACACTCGAAAACAATAATAGAAAAGAGTGGAAGTACTATTCTAAGCCGGTGCCTCACAGCTAACAGCTAACAATATAAGTACAAAAAAATATCAGAAAAATTAAAAAAAAATTAAAATTATTACAGATCAAATATATGGGTTGGTTTGTACCACCTCACTAGGCCAGGCCTATGTTTGATTCTGTTAATTCTTTTACTCAATAACATGTAACTATAGATCAAATTGGAAAAGTTTTGCCTCAGAACAGACACGTCTAGCGAGACAGTAAATTTCTAAATAGGAATAATTGTGCATACCTAATATGTTTACTAGTTGCATGTTACACATGAGATCCAACTGTCGATGGCGATAGTATGCATAATCAAAGAATACGTACCAAACTATAAACAACACAAATTAATAAATATTTGAAGATATTTTATTTTCTATATAAAACATGTAGGTATGTTTGTCAGGATAGGATAGTATGGAGGTCAGTATGTTTTTCCTACACAGAATATTAAAAACAGTATGATGGTATGTATGTATGTTTGGAGATTTAAGTATCAAACTATTAAGTCTTCTTAGATATTGTGTACAGGCGACTACCATACAAATTGTATGAAGTGATGTCGTCACTAAATTCAATTTTTATAAAAAATGTTAAATAAAAATTGAGATGTGCTAATACAATGTTTATATTTTTTATATAAAATTAAATTATCTAGTTGGGGTGTTTCGGCTTTTTTCGATATTAAAAAAAATGGAAATATAGGCAGTTAAATCATAAATTTATCATAAATACAATATTTTTCTTAATAAAAAATGTTTGAGAAACCCAGGATTAAAAAAAAAAACTTATTTGAGTATTTGTATTTGTCTATCTTTATACTAATTTTCAGCGTTCTAGCTTTTATGGTTTCTGAGATATATGGAAAAATAAAGTGAAAATTCAAAAGTTGATAACCCCTGACTGAAACAAAAATTCACAATTCTGAGTATAAAAGTTTTGTAGACCTATAACTGTTTATATATTCTGAAAATTTGGGATCTGTAAATTGAGCGAATCAAAAGTTATAAGGGGGGGACGGACACACACACACAAAACTCACATAAAATGTTCTACTCCGAATTCTGAGTAAATCCATGTATGGGAACATATATGCTGCGAGGCCTCTAGTTGGTGTTATTAGCATGCAAAAAGTCCACTACACCATACAAAATTTTCCTTCCTACACGCATCTTGGCTTAATAATGTCGATTCATAAAGAGAATTGAATTCTCATGAACGAATCGACAGTTGGATAAGTCGTTTTACTCCTTTCTACCCCAAGGTGATATTTATTTATTTATTTACCTTTTATCACACCACTTTTAAAATGACAAAATTAAGTAGATTACTGCTGCCCAACTAGGATATCCTGTTCTAGGGCTAACAGTTTACAATTTTTATTGACAATAATATGAAATTATGAACCAGGTGATTGTCCCCGTTCCACGCTAAATATGTACACAATCTCAACTTTCTGCAATCACAATCATTACCTCAACAAACATATGGGCTCACACAAAACAGATCAACCAGATCCCAATGTCCGCCATAATACATAATTTATTTCAGAGTCATAGAAAGAGACTAGTTAACTATGTTGGTATAATTAATATGAATCACATGGTTCCCAAATAAAATCAAATATTTTATGTGTTACTCAAAGAGCATCGCAAACACAATACGGCATAGTTACAAATGTTGTAAATAATTTTAATTTAATAATTTAATATAGTGATAGTTTTGAATTAGCAATTTAATGTATTTTTTTTATTGAAGATTATAAAATAGTATCATGCTGAGATTGCATTCTTAAAGTTTCAACACAATGTATCTGTATGTATGTATGTGCTGTGTACAATGTGTTGTGTTCTGTATGCTGTGTACGGCGTGTTTATTCTACTTTATCGATTATAGACTCAAGTACTAAAGTTCTTCCGAATTCTGTGTTTCCACCTTCTTACAACCCGGGTCTTTTTAAAACCAGAATTAATATTTCCCTGAGCAGATTGCAAACCCTCCCCAACGCTACGTAGTGCGCATCATCGTAAGAGTAGAATGGACTCAAATCCCAATAGCTATATAGCCATGTTTAAAAAAAAGAAAATGTAAAATTAGTCATTTCATTTCACTTCACATGACTCGAAATAGTTGTTATTAATATACATATTACAAAATATATTATATTCTAGTCAAAAAGCTCATAAAGATACTACATACATAAATTGTTTGGAGAATTAGTACATATATTTGCTTATGTCTTCAATATGATAAGTATTTAAACGAGTGGGTTGTGTCCAATAATACGTAGGTACCTCTCCACTTTCTCCATTACGAACATTTTGCTATAGTTGAAAGGTTGACAATATCTGGATGCATATGTATGATATAGGTATACTTCGTTTGTACAGGCAATTGCTTTTTAACATGTTAAAAAATCGTCATAAAAATATCATTTACTCCCGACAGGGAAAACGAGTGGGTTGTGGCCAGCGCTACACTCCTCACTAATAAGTCATTCTATAAATTTAATATCTATTGTTGTTTGTTTAATTGTGTATTTGTTCATTAGTTTATTTATTTCTTGATTTATTTATTTATTAATTCATTGATTAATTAATTCTTACCTTGATATAAAAATGATTAATATTTTCTCTGGAGTCTTCACTGGTCTATATGGTAACTCATTTTGTGTATATATTATATGAATTTGACTGTTTGTACTCTGTAAAACGAAATAAAATAAAATAAAATAAATAAAGTAGGTATTCAAATTTTGTATAGAAAATATTCAGCATTTTCATTACTATTTATTATTTAAAAATTTTATTATAAAAACTTGATAACACTTCAATGCCATTTTATGAAAGTGTTGTGTAAAAATTCTTTTTTTAAGTTTCCTGAGTTTTGGGTCACTTTGAAATATTTGACAGTTAAAAAAATTGACAAGCACTATTCAGATATCCTTCAAAATGTAATGGGGTCTAAGCGAGTATATTAGATATACATATTTGCAAAATTTAATAAGAATCTAACGAGTACTTTAGTCTATAATCGATAAAGTAAAATAAACACGCCGTACATAGCACATAGCACACAGCACGCAGCACATACATACACAGATACTGCAATAAAAAAATACCCTTAAAATTTGCGAAATCATAACTCCCACTATATCCCCTTGGGTTAGTAAGGAGTAAAAATGCAATGTTTGCGTATATGCAACTATAAACATATTCGATTTACATACACATTGGTACAAGCAAGAAAACAAGCCAAAAATGAACTTATAATTCTGGCGCAGTTCAGGAGTGTCATCTGTGCGAAAGCATTGTCACCTCATGTATAAAGACTGTTGCTTTCATTGTTTACAAACCAATTTTTCAATAGATGGCGTTACAAAAATGTTTCTTCGTCACATCATAGATAATATAATAGAAAATACATAGAAATTTCAAAAACTGGATTGATACGGAACTCAATAGGAAGGCATTAATGGTGAACGTTACGCAAGCGCATAAAGTGATCACGTAAACCAGTCGATGAACGGTCGTAAGCCCTGTAAGTGTCTTGAGTTCCTGGTTCGCATATTATAAATTTGTATAGTCCAGGTTTTTATACAAAGGCAAATACGAAGAAATCTTACCTGTGGTCATATTTTTGACTCTCAAATCCTATATCAATTTGGAATTTTCGCTTAGAACATACATAATTATCGCCTTATTCTCCATTATCAGGTAGTTTCTAGGCGAAAATGCGAAATCGGAATCGAATTTGAATGTCATGAGTAAGGCTATTGATCCTAAAACAAAAGATATTGAAAAACGCCATAATACCCCAACTAGATAATTTAATTTTCTATAAACATAAATTATAGAAGTAGATACATCGCCAAGTTTTTTTAACATTTTTTTTGAGATTTGAATTAAGTGACGAGTCCATAGTTTCATACAATTTGTAAGGCAGTATACACTACACAATATCTCGCTCAATAGTTTGATACCTACTTAATCTCCAAAAATACATACATACCATCATGCTGTTTTCATATTCTGGCTAGAAAATACAGACTGACCTCCACACTATACATAAAACGAAATATGTTAAAATATTCAATAATTTGTATTTTAGGGTTCATACTTTGGTAGGTATGTATTCTTCAACTATTCATACTAAAGCCATCGACAGTTGGAACCAATGTGTTACGTGTAACAAGTATTATAAATTATATGCATGATAAGCAAAATATAATTATTGTAATTCCCATAAAAAACACCTCGTCTTTAAGTATTCGCGATTAGTTTCGAAGTGATCTTCGTTTTACATAATATAAGGTATTTCTTATCTACATTACATACCTTCGTTTATGGTGTAAGAACTTATCCAATATTTAACTACCATGAATGTGCATACCTTCCTTAACTAGTAATAGAAGTGTGGATAAGAGATGCTGTTATATTATTCAGCATTGCGTGGGATGCTGCAAAGGTTAAAGTTTGGAGGAATGTAAATATGGAGACATTCCTGCTGTATGCATATTGCAAATTGCAAACAAATCGGTCAGATTCGATGCGAGAAACTTTTGCGATTTGAACTCATGAAACGGTTTCCTTTTATGTCTTGTTTTTGTCTTGTTTTTGTCTTCTTTGTTTTTTTGTATTATATCACTACATATTTTATATATTTTATTTAAATTTCTTCTTTCTTAAAATCTTTAATTTCAAAACCACTCCATTTATATTAAGCACAATGCATGATGAGGAAACTATTTTGGCACAAAGTTAACATTAATTATTGTTTTTTTTTATAATTTGCAAATTGCTGTATGTTTCCCCCTAAAATATCCCGTTCGAAAAAATTATTTCATCTACTTATTTGCCATACTAATTACAGATATTACTCGACTATTTACAGAATTCAATTTGACAATAATCTAAAATTTAAACACACAGACATTTCCATGACTCCATAGAAACTTTCCGTAAACAAATAAAGCTATTTTTCAACCCTTCTTCTTCTTCGATGGCGCTACAGCCCAAATGGAGCCTTGACATCCTTCAACAAGTGTCTCCAACCTCTTCTATCCTCAGCCGCCGTTCTCCAGTTAGGGACTTGCAGGAGATGTTATGCATCTCTCCGTATGTCGTCCTCCCATCTTAGTTCTGGTCTCCCCATCTTCCGTTTACCTCCCGGGTGACCAACCATGATTGACCATGATTTTTCAACCCAGTTCCCTAATTCCTTCAAACAAGCTCTTTCCTTCACACCAATAATATCCTCATTATGTATTGTATTTTTTTATCAATCGTTTTTTCTCTAATTATTGTTATTCTTTAAATTGCTGCTCAGCACACTTGTTTAAATATTTTTATTTCATTCTTTATTAATTATAACAAAACATTATTGGCTTGTAGTAATTTTAATAGCACCATATTTAACCACACAATTTACAAAGCCGGAGTTTTATGAGATAAAATAATAAAATAGCATTTTGTTTTTTTCTATATACTTTCACGAGTTTTTTTAAACATATATTTACTTGGCGGGAAGGACCAAAGTGACGTAAGGGACTCAAGAGACGGAAAAAATCGAAGGGACAGAAAGGACGGAAGGGTCTGAAGGGATGGAAGGGACTGAAGGGACGAACAGAAAGGACGGGTTCAAATACTTTTATTTAAATATTTAAATATTTTAATTCACAAATACTTTCTTTGAGTGACATAGCAAAGCATGTTACATTTACACATTGCTTGCACAATTTTTACCCAAACAACTTGAAATCTCATAATCAGCTATAACAAAACAAGCCAATAAACTAATAAAGATTTCCGTATAAAACATTGTACATAACATTTTTAAAACGTCATACTTTATTATGCCACACGAGATATATTATCAGTGTAATATGTTTAAACTGGTTTTGTATAAAAACATCAAAGAAAAGAAAAAAATATGTAAAAATGAAATATTCTAATAATGTTGGCAAGGAATCCTATAAATTGGATACTGGAACTAAATATAGTCTTCTTTCAATCTTAATAAATATGTAACGCAAACTGTCCCGGCCGAATTATTTTTTGTATAAATTATCAGGACACAAACGGGTAGGTAAAGAGATAGAAACAGGTATACTTCTATTTCGCGATTTTAAGCATATTTTGATACATCAATTACTCAACTTGTATTGTGTAAAGAGTGCAGACTATGAGTTTTGTCGTGATGTGTCTGGAAAACGGTCTGGAATATCGAGATTTTTTTTATATTGTTTAAATTAGCTGTGAGGCACCGGCTTAGAATAGTGCTTCCACTCTTTTCTATTGTTGTTTTCGAGTGTCCCGTAATAGCCGGGTAATCGAAAATACAACAGGCAACAATAACATCTCACATAGTTCAGCAATGAGGTTCACCACCCATTCTGAATATAGTGCCTTTTTAGGTGAGACGAGACTGGTGCGTGGGTATACACAGATATGTTGTGCTCCCTTTTATAAGGCAATGCACACCCGCACACCTTTCGCTGGTTACCCCACATTGTGGGATATGCCGTGATGGTATGAATGAATAAATGAATGAAATTATATTATTAATTAACACAATAAAAATACACTCCTCAAAAATGCATTCAGAGATTGGCAACCATTAAATCTGTTATATCAATGTGAAATAAATTGCATATTTGTATGAAAACAGTATTATTATAATATACCTAAGTAAAATAGCTTCTGTAAGGGAAAATTGGGTGATCAACTTTATATTGATAGTGTGTGTGTCACTATAGACAAGTGTATTTTTTACTCTTCACATAATATCTTCCTCAAGGGTTAGAGAGTGAGAATTTAACACCGCATTTTTCTATCTTGACGCATATCCATCGCCTCAGCAACATTGATACATTGTCTAATACATGCTCATCTTGCTAGTAATGCATATTTTTAACATCAATTTCTCAACAGGTATCATGTAGAAAGTGCATACTATGAGTTTCGTGACAGAAAAAATGTACGCTTACACCTACAGGGCTTACGACCTGTCATCGGCTGGTTTACGTGATGACTTTATGCGCTTGTGGAGCAGGCATAATTGATTAACGTTGAGCAAGCGCATAAAGTTCACGTAAACCAGCCGATTACAGGTCGTAAGTCGTGTAGGTGCCTTGAGTTTCTAGTTCTTCTATAATATCCCAACTTCGTCTCTATTGATATATTAAAAATCTTGTCAACATCATTTGACTCCCGACAGGGAAAAAAAAATCCAATGTTTGCGTATATGCAATTAAAAAATATATACTTAACTATATAATAATAGTACACTTAGGTACTATTTCGTTCGTTCGTTCGTTCGTTCGTTAGGAACGAAAAGTAGAGGTCGGCCAAGAAAAAGTTGGCACGATCACATAAATGGGATTTTGAAAGATGGTGATGTTTGAAGTAAGAATAATAGAAGAGCGTGTATGAGACGATGTATGGACGTGAATGAAGCGAGGAATGTATGTCAAGAGAGAGGAGTCTGGCGTTCGGTTCTCTCTGCCTACCCCAAATAGGGAAATGGCGTGATGGTATGTATGTAGGTACTATTTAGTGTTGGCCACAACACATTCGTTTTTTTATAAATTTATTGATCAATATATGTAATATTTTTTTAAGATAATGTAGTAGGTACATATAATTCAATGGAAGGTAATTATTATGTAATATAGGTGTATGATTTTTAATTATTTATTTAATAATTATCTAAATTTTTGTTTGTTTATATTATATTCATCTCATAAACGAATTAATAAAAAAAAGTATGTACTTGGAATTCATTCAACGATCCAAGCGGATAAGACAAGCGGAAACTTACTATTTTCGCACTTAATAACACTATATAAGAACATGGGGGTTATGGCCAACACTAAACTCTTCATAATGCTTAAATTTATTCAAATTATAAAACCACTTTTCAACTGCAATCTTGCTGAAATTTCTTTCCCAGTCCAATCCTACTGAAATTTCAAAACACTTCCCTGTATGTACATTATTTGAGACTGAAGGGAAGGGACGGATGGAGGGACTGAAGGGCCGGAGGGGACTGTTATTAAAAAAAACTAACTCAATTTTGTTATTTTTTATTTATTGTATTGGATATTTTTTACTCATTCTGAGTTTATCATAACAAATAAACAGTTCAAAATTACGAAAACGATTTTCTTGATACGTTGGCATATTGCTTCACATTTACCTTCTCGAGCGACGCCGGGTATAAAAGCTAGTGACCAATATTTTATAAGATTCTGACTTAAATAAAGTTTTTTATAAAAAAAAACGTGTGTTTCTTTTTGACGGATATACAGTTTATTTTATTATCGTACATATCAAAAACGTTTATCTCCTAAAATGCCCAAACAAAACGACTTATTATTCTGCAGTGTGCATCAAAATACCTTATTTAGATAGCTTATTTTATTGTAAATAATTTCTCTTGATGAAGGTTTAAAAAATCTCAATATCTACACAATCTGCCCACATTTTTGACACATAATAGTTACTTTATGAAAAATAATGTTTCGAAGATTTACATATTCCTTATTACTGAACTGTTTAAATCGATTTAAATCCTTTGGAAAGGCACTAAAGACACTTATCGTAAGCTAGGTGCTGAATACATAGTTAAAAACTATTAATGTTCTCCATAGTTTTACATGTTTTTATAATTAACTGTCATACTCTTACCATACGTATTGTTTCAAAAATTTTTTTTTATATATTTTTGTTTATACTAGATGTATTAATTTTTATTTATGTTGACGTCTAAATAAAATTTACTATTATTGGCCCTGAGTCAAATTGAAAACGCTGTTCGTTATCGCCAAGCGCTATTTTTTTTTGTATGTGATTTGACGTTTGTTGTAGAAATTTTTTCTACAATAACAAACAACAAACGTCAAATCCCATACAAAAAAAAATTAGCGCTTGGCGATAACGAACAGCGTTTTCAATTTGACTTGGGGGCATTATATTATTATTACTCCTCAATTGCATTATGGATATGATAATATTTTTTTAGTTTGTTTATTTAGATATAGTGAGAAAGTGAAATGATCCATGCGTTCTACAAGTGCTACAAGTGTGTATGTATATATGTATGTAAGTAGGTTACTCCCGTTGTGTCACGGGAACACGATAGTAAAATGAATAATTATTTTTATTTAACGTCGCTGGCCGCCATGTGCATTATTATTATTATACTTAGGTATACTATACCTACACGGGATACGGGAATTTCGGCGCGAAATCTCCTGTCTTACTCTACTCTATGCTGGCGTCTAGTACTACACATAACATATTATCAACATAGTCGCTTCTCTTACATTCCGGCACTATATCGCCACTCGAGTAACGCACGTGGCCGCCATATTGGTATCAATTATCTATTTGTTTTTATGAATATACTTAATTTATATGTGTAAAATTTTCCGGCGAGATGTTAAGGTATTTTATTATAAGGCAAGAAGCTAGTCACAAGTAAATTTTATGACATCTAAAATGAAAGAAAATAGGTAGTTTTTTTTACAACAATATGTATCAACATCATTTTAAAAAACAGGGATCAAGCATTTCCCACCATATATTTTCATTAGGACTGTAGATACATATGTTTATGTTAATGGACATATTACGAATGCCAGGCGACACAGTGTGAAAGACTTGGGAGTTATAAAAATATTACTATATGTGATAAAATGAACAATGCAACTGTTTTTCAATGATGCCCATTTCCAACTGTTGATTCGTTTAAGACAATTTATTTCTCTTAATGAATCGACAGTATTGACATCGGAGGCGGCCCAGAACCAAAGAGTGTACAGCCCGAGGACGAGGAGAGCTGACCCCAGCAGTCTTCACAGACAATAAGCTGGGAAGAGGCCAGGAAGAAGAAGAATAATCGACAGTATTAATATTAGTCCCGTGTGAGAGAATTGTATACAGTAGTAGAATTTTTGCACGGTTTTTCCAACTTTGAAGTCAAAAAACACCAATTTAGAGGCTTCGCAGCATATACATATTTTGCATACATGGATTTACTCAGAATTTGGATTAGAACATTTAATGTTCCTGTGTTTTTGACCTCCCCTTATGAATTTTGATTCCTAGATTGATTCTCAAATTCCCTTGATTCTCAGAGTCAACTTTTATACCCAGAATTTCAAATTTTTGTTTCAGTCCGGGGTTCCAACTATGGAATTTTTGATTTATTTTTTCCATATACCTCAAAAACCACAAAAGCTAGAACACTGAAAATGGTATAGATATAGTCAAATACAAAATCTTATTTTTTTCAACGTTCCGACCGCCGCGCCGCGCCGTGGCGCAGTTAGTAAGCCGTTCGGTTTATGTGCGGGTATGCTGGTTTCGATTCCCAGCAGAGGAGAAATTTATTTAAATTTATTTCTCACGCTAAAATTGCTTCTCTGGGCTGGTAACACTGGTAAGTTGGAAAAAAATTTCCATACGGCAATAAACTCGCCAGTTGCGCAGGGTGCAAGGAAGTGTTCATTATTATTATTATTATTTTTGGAGATTAAGTATCAAACTATTGAGAGTCCGTGTAGATATTGTGTAGTGTATACTGCCATATACATTGTATGAAACGATGTCGTCACTAAATACAATTTTTATAAAAATTGTTAAATTTTTTTTGATAAGTACTCTTATATTTCCATTTTTTATAGGAAATAAAATTATTTAGTTGGAGTGTATCAGCGTTTTTCGATACTTTTGAGAAAATTGGAAATGTAGGGAATTTAAACACATACATTTATCATAAATAAATGTTTTTCTTAATGAAAAATCCGTGAGAAACTTTGGAATTTTTTTGAAAGAATGTATTTGAGATTTTTATATGTCTATATTTATTTTTTTTTTATTTTTTATTTATTTCTATCCAAAAATATACAGTATATATGAGATACAAAATATCTTAAGATAATATAAGCTTATTTATACATAGTTAACATACAATGTAAATATAAGTTATCTCATTTCAATAAATATCAATTTACCACTTCACTGGTGCTTACATAGTTGAAGCCATATCTTTTTGTTTGTATCTTTGTTACTAGCCCCCTCACTAGGCATAGCCTGTGCTAAGGTGAGCTAGTTTTATGTTATTGTCTATTACGTTGTTTATTTATAGATACATTTACATATTATATAAGTACATGTACATACATACGCTACGCATTCAAACGTATGCATCTTTCCTTCTAAATACAATATTTCATATTGAGTCATGCACACACAACCAAAAATTGTGGAAATAAATTATTTGTTTCACTTTTTTTCAATTGTCTATTCTGTTGTTTGTAATAGTGCATTTACATTTTATTTGGAAGAATTATTTCCTTAAGGATTTTTTCTTAAGGATTTTTTCTGCGCATACCAATGCATACCAATTTTCAGCGTTCTATAGCTTATATGGTTTTTGAGATAAATGGAAAAAAATAATGCAAAAATTCAAAAGTTGATAACCCCTGATTGAAACAAAAATTCAAAATACTAAGTATAAAAGTTTTGTACGCCTATAACTATCTATATATTCTGAAATTTTGGGTTCTGTGAATTGAGCGGATCAAAAGTTATAAGGAGAGTGACGGACACACACAGATACACTACATAAATGTTCTAGTCCAAATTCTGAGTATGGAACATAGTAAATGCTGCGGCTGCGAAGCTTCTAAGTTGGTGATTTTTGGAATTCAAAGTTGAAAAAACCATGTAAAATATAGACCTGCCCATACAAATCTTGCGTATATTGGCTTGATACTTTGTCGATATGTAAATTGAAGGCGATCCCACCATCCGCCCAGACTCATTCCAGGAGAAGAAGTCTCCTATTCGAGTCCGCTGATAATACGCCGGCAAAGATGCGTATAGGTGCGAGGAGTGTGACCTACGAGCTACCAGCTACCCCCGAGCAGCCTGCACGTCAACACCCCACCAGCATCCCCTCGCAACCGCCAGAAGGGCGGCCTCCAGGAATGCGCACCCCAAATATATGTCGATATGTAAAGAGAAATAAATTCTCTTGACTAAATTGACAGTTGGAATACATATCATCACGTCATATCCATAACGGGGTATGCAGAGAGAACCGAGCGACATACATCTCTATATTCATGGCATTCATTACTTACATACATACATACCATCACGCCGTATCTCTAGTAGGGGTAGGCAGAGAGGACCGAACGCTAGACACTTCTATCTTGGCATACATGTTTTGCCTCATTTACATCCATGCATCGCGTCATACATGCTCTTCAATTATTCTGACTTCGTATATTACCATCTTTCAAAATCTCATTTATATGATCATGCTAACTCTTTCTCGGGCGGCCACGACCTCTCATTCCACTCTTTTCAGCCTTGTATACTTTCTTTGTCAGGCGCTCATCGTTCATTCTCTCCACATGTCCGAACCATCGTAGTATATTTACTTTCATTCATTACTTTCATGCGTCTTTTCATATTTAATATGTAATAGTCGATTGTTCAAGCTTCTCTTATTTTTACTTCTTTCTAAATATCATTTACATGATCATGCCATAACGTAATCGTGTAAATTTTCATAAAAAAAAATCAAAGTCATAAAATGTTTACTTAAGTATTTATTATATTGAAAAAGTTAGTAAAATAGTTTTTAAATTAAATTTTACATTTAACAAAAATGAGTACCTACCTAACTCCACGCACTTTTGAATATCATAATATAAATTTGAATATCACCTTATTTCATTGCAACAAAAATACAAAATTTTGACAGATAAAAAAATAATAACGAATAAACATAGAATAATAATACTAATTATTATTCTATGCGACTAAATTAACTAACACTCAAGGTCATTTTATTTTAAACAAAATATTGTATTTTACTATTTCTCGGGCAGCTAACAGGTAAGTCAAAATATGGCGTTAAAAAAGTACCATTTCAAGTAAATGTATCTTGTTTACATAAAGTTTCGAGGTTTGCACGAAATACATATATTTTTTTAAGACAATCGTTACTTGATGAATGATGTTGTGCGTTGGTCTATCTAGTATTCCCAGTATCCTGTACCGCACGGGGAGAGTATTGTGTTCAAATTTAGATGTGTCCGTGTCAGCTGCTCCCGCGCCCATCCGCCATACTATAAATACTCTTCAATGGCGCGCGCTGCCAAATATGGCCCAATCTCATGTTTCCTCGCCGTGTGCCAAATTAAGAAGTTTCCGAGGAGAGCGCGGCCAGTCTCCGGGACAACGGGGCGCCAACCGGCCACACCATGTTGCCGGAAGTGTCAGGTAAACAAACGCACTTCTCTTATCGTTTTCCGGTCGCAGCCTATCGAACCTCTCGATCGAAGATGACGCCACACCCCCAGAGGTCAGAGCGTTACGTCTTTCGTCGTCAGACTTGTCAGTCGTCGCCGAATCCGTCGGACAGACTTCCGTAAATAGCGTTGCATGAGACTAGGTACATAGTATTGAGGTTTTCGATTTCGGGCATCGATTCCCGAAACGATAGATTGTCTGCAAATCTAACCTTTTGGCATCAACAACAGTCTATTTTGTCACATTTGGAATTGATCCAATGATTTTTTTACTCAATTTGGTCATTTCTAAACTTAGTGATCGTTATTCAAATTCGATACACCATTTTGAGATTACCTATTATCTAGTCGTTGAAAAAAATCTATTAAATACCTACTTTTTTCTAATCGGATAGCCGCATTTTCATTGAGAATTCCCAATACTTCATTTGATGCTGTAATGTGGCGCAAGCTCGTGTCTTGCTTGTCGGCCAAAAATATCCACTTTCTTTGAGGAAGTCGTTTCAATTGGCGGCTATTTTGGTACAATGTATCTCAGGGGCGCGCGTAAACAAATATTGCTCGCTCGTTTGGCCGTAAAAGGAGAAGAGTTTCAAGTTTTCCTCTGTCGCGATCTATTAAAAGATTCAGCTGTTGCTTTCGTTATCCGTCTTGAAAGATTAGACGGAGATGCCGTTGGGTTTACGCCCGGATGATCCATGTGTAGTTTTGCTATCGACGGGAACGGTTTTACTCTTGTTGACCCAAGATGTGTTATAATTCCTCGCTTATCATTTGGTCGTGTTTCTGGTAAAATTAATGTCGACAAAGATCCGTCTGTCTTATGCAATCCGACGTGTGTGCAGTCCAATGTTGTGATTCATCTCGGGAGATTGTACGAGCGGACGAGTTCGTGTTGTTACGGAACCGACCGAAGTCAAAAGCTCAGTTTCCTATGACCATTTTTGGAGGTAATTCAATGCCGGGATAAGGTTTTTGGTGATCAATTTTGTGTCTGTGTCCAAATAATAAAAATACATGTGAAGATGTTTAATCGTGTTCAGTGTTTTAGTGGTACTACAACGTAATACCTTCTTTCTTTTACTTGAATATTTTTAAAGATTGACTTTAGATTTCTTTTTGCAAATTATACAAACGTCAAAAAATATGTATTATTTACTGGAATATATTTACTAATTTCATACGATTGAAACAATTTAGAAAATTTTAAATTTTATTATTGTACTTTAAAATAAATACTATTGTTTTTCTTTTCAACTATCAAATTAATTATTTTTAAACATTAAAATACAAATTGTATGATGATTCCGCGTTTATTAAAATATTTAAGCGGCTTTGACAATTCATCAAATGATGTTGTTTACAAATCAGTCAATCAAATTATTAAAAAAAACTTTTGAATTATTTATGTCATTTGCTTAATTTTGTTTACCTTATTAAATTTTGATAACACATTCAAGAATTAAAAAAAGGTTAATTTATTATACCAAAGCATATTAATGACGTAAGAAATTGATTTGGATCAAAAATTTGGAGCTATCAATAAATATGCGATATTAAATTATTCAGAAGGTAAAGACATCACATTGGCAGATAACATGTTTTCATTTCAACAATTGAATTTCAATGTCATATTTTGTAATTGATTGATTTTTTTGCTACCACGTGAGACTGTCAAAAGATTTTTTTCTTCAAACGCATTGATTGGTTTAATTTCGCGAAAATTGGTTCTACAAGAGTCCAGTGTGGTTTGTTCTCGTCCATTTTGGGTCTAAGACGAAGTGCGTGTATGATTTTGGCCGGATTAGTCTTGTAATAATAGCTGCGTGGTATTTTTATAAAACCAGGTGGAGTTTTGTGATGGATGTGATGTTTTGCAGCATGTGTTGTGTGTGGAGAATGGACCACACTCCCTGTGCTGGTCTGTTGTGCCATGGGACAGAAATACTACTTGATACAGTGTCATTCCACTCTTACCGTCCATATTCAGCTAACTAAATATTTTGTATAGTTTTGTAACAACTCTTGGAATAACGCGTAACTTTTTCTTAGTTTCCTCAATCGCCGAGAAGCAACAATACGGTGAATAAAAATACTTTTATTCTATAATAAGTCCCTTATTCTAAAGTAGTCGTGATCATTCGCAATTTAAGTATTTCATGATTATTAATTTGGTATTATTCCATTTTAAATTAGTGTTAATATAAGGTATTTCTTCTTATGAGGACATAAAAAGTCTTGATAATGTGAGGAACGAAATTGCTATCTACGGAGTTCTATCATTTTGTTGAATCAAAACATAGTGCTTTTTCTTATATCAATTTGCAATTCAATTCAAAGTTTTCAAAATGATTTATTTCTGTTATTAATGATCAACCGTTGTCTATAATTTAAACACAATCTATAACATTTTTGAGTTCTTCTTGTAATATTAAAACTTAGTCAATTATTAAATTATTAAATATACATAGATTGATAGTTAGTATTTATTATCAAAAAATAGTTCATTAACCATATTTTTGATCATTTATATTTCTGATTGTGTTTGAACTTTTAATGATTTTATATTTTTTTGGTTGTTCCCTTCTACCTAAGATCGGTAAAGTTTTGATCGATTGACTTTCAATGGTTTCATTTTCTACAGATAACATTTTTTCAAGATTGATAATGATTATGTAATAATTTTTCAAAAACAATTTCGACCCTTTATTTTCGTGGGTAAATTTTTAAATTTCACAATTTTTATTAGTGCGTTAGACTAATAGTAATCGTACAAATTTAAACGCGACTATTTTGTCAAAAAAAAAGATTTTTCAGACTAGGCTTATATGTATTATATAGGCTTAATTATTGATATAACAGGTGTTTATTGAAGGTTCGTTCATGTGAGATTGATGCGTAGGTATATGATATAAATATTTATTTAATTATTCATTCGTAAATCAATCATTGATACTGAAACATCGTTAGGTATTATACATATTATTCCGTTTCTATTGAAACATAATGTACTGTATAAAGTTTATAATTTAGGTATTTATTTAATGTCGCTGAAGTTTCGAACGTTCTAACGGAATGAACTAACGGATCAATGGTCAGAATACAATAGAGATAACCCAAGGAAAAAAATATTTATTTATTTATTGAGTATTATATTTTATTTGTAATTTAACTGATCATTCTCCGTAACCGCAAAAATAGGCAGTACAAATTTGTAGTTGGTACACCAGGACCAAAATTAAATATTCTATTAATTTTGTACATATATCCTGTACACCTGCGGGCTTATTGCCAAACGGCAATTTCTGTTAACCAACAAAAAACTAATTATACAAAATAAATCATTTAAATATTTAAAAATAATTTCATTTATATTATTATTATTGAAAAAAAAACAGACAGATATGTCATAAATATTGATTGAAATAGGTATTTTTGTAAAAATAAAACAAATATTTGTAGTAACCACCTTTTGCAATTAATATTAATGACATTTTTTTGAGCTGTCTATTTTATTAAAAGACTACAAAAAATAATATACAACAATATTAAAAACTATTGTGCAATTGTATGGCCGTGCAAACATTCTTCATATTTTTTTAATATTTTATTTCAATGAAGTAATTGTACTGAATTTACTTGAAATATTACGTTGGTAGAGTTGGTAAAATGAACGAACTAATGAACGAATGAATGACTTAATCAATGAACGAATTAAATGAAGAACGATTGAACGAATGAACGTATGAATGATTCAATTCACTTAATTAACAAAAATATATCGATTAAATTAGTAAGATGGATAAGGAGCTATAAAGAGTTAAGTAGCTACATGAAATAAATTCAAATGAAACAAGCATAGTTTTTAGGAATACTGAGTATGATACTTATGTATGTAATTGGGTGAAGGAATAATTACAATATATGTAGGTACATATACAAAAATATTGTTTTCGCTATCGATCTTTTAGCTGTTGTACATAATATATTATATAATTACTCTTTTGTCACACATTGTCATTTGGTTGGTTGATTTATACTATGAACAAAATGGTCAATAAACAATATAGGTAGGCATCTATGTATTGTTTCGTGGCCAGCACTACAACATAATGTTTATAGAAATGATATTGAGAATAAATTTGGCGTCAAAAACTACAAAATATATAATAATAATAATAATAGTAAATTTTATTTAGATGTAAAAACATATATAAAAATTAATACATCTAGTATAAACAAAAAATATATAAAAATACCTTTTTTAAACAATACCGTATGGTAAGAGTATGACAATTAATTATAAAAACATGTAAAACTATGAAACATTAATAGTTTTTAACTATGTATTCAGCACCTAGCCTACGAAAGGAGACAAGACTTGTGGATTCTTTTATGTTTGGTGGCAAACTATTATATATTTTGAGATCTTTATGGTATTAACTATTTTGTGTACCTACTTGTTAATCTCGTTTGTATAATTGACTAAGAGAAATAGCGTTAAGTTTTTTTTTAATCTGTTAATTTATTCCTTTTAATTTTCTACAATATTTGCATGAACATAATTTTAAATAAAGAAATATTAACGTTGATACTCTCTCGATGGAGTTAGTTTTATTGATTTTTTATTCTGAATTTTAATATTTTATTTTCTCTTTATTTTAATTCATATCTAATATATTTTTGTTCGAACTCTCTGTATTCTGTTGCACCATGCTGTCCCGTAATTTTAATATATGATTTTTTGTGACCATAATAATATAAGGTATATACTATATACCTTTTCTGAAACTATGAACCCATGTGTTCCGTAAAGAACCTATGGGAGACATAATACGATAAACAATATGTATATATTTATTGTAAAATAGCCGTTGTGTATATTATCTTGTTGCATTTGAATTTAACCTAGGCCCAACCACACCTTGTTGTAGTAATTACTCAACTTCGCCCACATATTTAACGCCTATAGAACCAGAATGACATTATTATCGTATGTACTTAAAAATAATCACAAATATTAATATCGGTAGGTAATTTTTAACTACAGCGACAGTTTTGATGTGCTAGAAATCAAAAACGATGGTTGTGCACCTCATGTCGGCGAATCAGTTTATTTTTTTGAACTGTCTGTGTCTTTATATGTTTATTTTTATTCTATTACACAAAAAATATTTTATTTTTATTTTTTGGTTATGTTTTTGTTCTTCTTGGCTATTATATCCCAACTATGTGCTGACTGTTGGGGTCAGCTCTCCTCGTCTTTATGTACTGTACTATGTCACCTAAGCATTGTCTCTGCAGTTGGTTGTTTTTGTACAGACCTTTGGTCTTCCTTTGGATGTAAGTCGAGAAAGATCCGCGAAGATTGCTTGGTTTCCAATGTGATCTGTATTACTCAAGTACCTACCTATGTACTTAGTTTTTTTGGTTAGGGGAGCGAAATATATTATTTGGATAAATTTAACATTTTTATTATTTTATTTTTATTGACAATAACATCTCAATAGAGACGAAGTTGGGAAATTTTTTTTTTTTTTAATAAAAAATGAATATGTCCTTGTTAAACAAGTACATATACATCTTCCTACGTTCCCTAAAATAAGCAAATAAATGCTTGTGCTATAGGTGAACGAAATCGGTCGAGACAGGATTCGAACTCGCGACCACTGGATTATTAGCCCAGCGCGCTAACCGCTCTGCCATCGACCCATCATATTACAGAAGAACCAGGATTCAGGCACCTACAAGGATTACGACCTGTCATCGGCTGGTTTACGTGATCCCTTTATGCCCTTGCGCAACGTTCACCAATTATGCCTTTATTGAGTTCACTTATGAATGTAATTTTTGAAAGTTCTATACAAAGTTCTCCTGGTTCTTCTATAATATCCCAACTTCGTCTCTATTGAGATGTTATTGTCAATGAAAATATCATTTGACTCCCGACAGGGAAAATTTACTGAGATTGGGGTCACTTTGAAATATTTGACAAATAAAAAAATTGAGAAGCTCTAATGAGATATCCTTCAAAATGGGGTCTAAGCGAGTATTTACAAATTTGCAAAATTTTTAAAGAATCAAATGAGTACCTACTGTAGACCTTAATCGATAAAGTAGATTAAACACACCGTACATAGCATATTACATAATACATAGCACCTTAATGATTAATTTTGAAATGTTAAGTTAGTTTTTATGTTCCACCCCAATCAATAATCGCATTGTAAAAGAGATTGTACAAGACCAAAGTACCTACATATACTGTCTTTATTATTATTACTCACAGTATATGTATTACGTAGTCGCACAAATATATAAATCGATTTTCTTATTCTTTTAAATTTTTTTAAATGTTATTTCCACTTTAATTCTTGGTCTATTGTGGTATTTCACTGATTCGCTTATCAGAAAAAACATTACAATCCACGCTTAGACTTTGAGACTTCGAATTTAAGAGGACATATAACGCTAAACTTAGTGACTGAAAACATGATATATTAAAACCGCCCAATGCACTATGAAGTAACGTGTTAGTAAGGGTAACTATCGCGTGCGTTAAAAAAGGTTTATACGTGATTTAAATTATCGGGAAACCCAAATTTGTTGTTTTTTTGCATTTTAAGAAAAAAACCTTAGTTGAAATGAAAAAACTTTATCGGTCATTCACTTTATCGGTCAGCATATAAAATATTTATTTCTCTATGACACATAGTTATGGAGTAATTTAAAAAAAATGCTGTTAAAAAGGATATTTTTAATAATTATATTATGGGAATTTAGGCTTAATTTTAAAATTGTGTGACGAACATTCACTAGAGAAATGTTGAAAAGACTTAACACACTATTTTTTCTAGATACACAATGTTTAACATATTTGAGGGATTTGATTGAAATTGAGGTGTTTAGGTTTATATGGCCCCTTAAATGTAAAACATTTTTGTCAAATCAATTTTTAATCACATTCATGTCTCTATTGGCTTGTTTGGTCACACTTTTCCAGTGTCACTACTTAGAATTACAGCCACAGTATTGCAAAAGGTCTTCACTTAATATTTAAAATATACTTATTACAAACTAGATCTAATATGTGGCTAAAGTTTTCAACGTTTGTCATGAATTAGTCACATGACATGTTTGTCATGAATTGTTTTTACAAGACTGCAAGACCTGCAAGCCTTTTGTTCATCACTAGAATAAATAATTGGCCATTTTTCAATACCAACTCTTGTTCAGGGATCTGTGTGTATATTATTTTGTTGATAGATCGAGAATAAGTCAATTCTGTGAACATTGTGGATCAGTTTATAATGTTGATATTTACGGTCTATAAATTATATTATACCGGGCATGCTAAATACCCACATCGCCATAGTATCGGATAATTGATTGTTTGCGATAATTTGGCAAACATTATAATGTTGTATGTCGGTTGGACGTGGATGGAGGAATAATATGTCCCCATATGGTGGTACGTGGGCCTGCCGAAGTATGGGCGATGGTGCATTTACCATATTGAGAGAAACGAGTCATATAAAATTGAAGTAATAGCAGGAAATTTAGAGATATTAAGATCAAACGGATATTTACTGCTGCAAATATGAATTTAAATCGCTCGCCTGGACGGACGTTAAACTTCTTTGCGTAATTTATAGGACCGCATTAGGAAATAAACTATTATTAATTTCATGTTTGTTTTTATTTAATATATTGCCTATAGTCGATGCAAAATAACCTTTTTTTTATTTAATAGTTTGTCAACAGCCATGTAGACATTATACAGATAAATATTTAACAAGGAATATCAATTTATTATAGTATCTTCTTTCCCATTAGCGCTTTAGTCCCGTTCCTATCGGGGTACGCTTTGAACATGATCCTGGAATTGGCTAGTCTGGTTATTACAATCATTGAAGCGACTGCCATCTGACCTTCGTAACCCTTAGAAAGGGGAACCAGACGAATTGGATCATGGCTACATATAGCTAGTGATATGGCTAGTGATAGTGAATACCAATTTAGTATACCTACTAAAAATTATAGCTAAATTGATTAAAACCATCACGTTGCTGCAGATTTCAAGCAAAACGCGTACCTATGATAGAGTTAACAGTCTTATTTATAATCGTAAACTATCTATAGTACTTGGTCACTTAATCCGATTCGTCCTCATGTCAGCTTTGTGATAACCCTGAACAGACTTCTGAGCATATCCTAAGGGAATGCACTAACTTCTCCGTGTCGACTTTCCGACGAGAACTCTACGACGATGTCCGAGGGAATTTCTTTGGACCCATTGGACATGCGGACCTTGTAGCCACGAAAAGCAACTTTAGGGCTTTCAAGACTTTCTGTCTTAAATTCGGTGCACTCTTATCTTCACTATCACTGAGCAGTGAGCCAGTTGTTTCCACATGATTAGCTCTCTTTGGCTCATTAAGTGCAGTGTCTGCAAGGTTTTAGAGTTCTCCGGACTCTTCGTATGTTCTTTGTGTGATCTTTCAGAGTTTTGCAATGGGCCGTTATTGGTCCCCATAAGCAGAACGGGTGGTGGTGGGGGAAGAACAGTACCTGGTAATTGAGCGTTATTAACGAAAAAGTTTACTTATAAACCGTGACTAGGTATATTAACCTTTATTTAGTAGACGTAAAGTTAGGACGGGTCGAGATGTTATTTATACAAATATTTCAAAATGGCGGATTTTTCACAAATGATCCGACGCATATTTGAGATTGACAGGAAAAAAATAATCCATATAACGCTTTTCCTTGTTATTCTTCATCGCAATCGTATTTAAATTCACTCAACACGGCAAAACTCGGTGTTTGTTTTCATTTTTCGATATCAGTTATCCAAAGATTCATCTATTTTTTGACATCTTTGAAGCCACTGCGGACATATTAAAAAAATAAATGAGGGTGTTAGTAAACAATTCGGTGAACTAGTTAGTCATATCTTAGTATAAGTTTATAAGTAAGATTTTTTAATATCGATTTTAACTATTATAGTCGTGATTATCTAGTTGCGCGTTTAAAAAGCTTTTAACGAAATCAAATAAGTAGGATCGTTATTATTTAAGCAAATACACAACGACTAGTTCATAGTTTAACTGTTTTATATTTTTTGGCACCAACTATGTAGTATCGATCTATGGATGATCATCTTCAAAATATCCGTCTTCATAATCTAAAGATTTCCATCCATTGAAGCATTGTCGAAAAAATATAATATTGATACATAAAACGATTTAAATTATGTGTTAGGTATATGTAGAAAGCATTCATTATTCCATTTTATTTTATTCAATCAGTTAATTATTTGTTTTAGCTATGAGGCACCGGCTAAGAATAGTGATTCCATTTTTATCATTTATCATTATTTTAACCAGGAAATCGAAAACAACAACAACAACAGGCAAACATCTCACATCGAATATTTAATGATTGCATATATCTATACGCATACCTACCTACATTGGATTTTTTCCCTGTTAGCAAAATATCAAATTAAAATTAAATATCAAATTAAATACATTTTTTTATTTGTTAAGGGCAATATACGCCGTAATCAAATAAATATATCTTAAAAGAGACGAGGTTGACAGATCGATGACAAGTCGTAAGCCCTGTAGGTGCCATGATTTCCCGGTTTTCCTATAATATTCCACCTTCGTCTCTATCGAGATATTAATTTGTATAAAAAAAACATCTCAAATAGTAACATGTAGTTCAGCGATGAGGTTCACCACTCATTGTGAGACGAGACTGGTGTGCGGATGTACACGTACGTGTCGTGCTTCCATTTATAAGATAGTGCACGACTGCATACTGGTCGCTGTATTGGTGACCCCACATTGTGCGATGTGCCGTATTGGTATGAATGGAACAAAAAATCGTTTAAACTTAGGTAGGTACTTTATGAATGTTTTGCACTTTTCTCTGACATCTCGCAAAAAGTTCAGTTTTAGTTATGCCCTTTTAGTTATGCCAGTTCGTTCTTGTCCTTTGCATTTCAATTTCTGATACCAATTTTATGTCACGGATGTATGGCGTAGTCAATTGCTATATCGACTGCATATAATATGTTGTAGGTACTTAATCTTACTGAGTGTGTTCCAGTGGGCGAGACTTTTGGTTCACATCTCAGAAACTGCTTCTAGAGCCTGTTTTATCACCACATTATACTTATATCTGGAAATGATTATTTATTGTTTGATACAGACAAATGTGTATTATTACCATTGATTTATAATGCACTCTATGTACTACGTATGTACTCGTCAGAGATGACATTTAGTACCTACCTACAAAGCAATTATATCTCCAAATACTGTTATAAAAATAAAAAAAAGCGATCATGCTGTGACGGGAGAAGACGGGTATTTTTTTAATTTTAATTAGGTATAAATAAACATTACTGGTCTTACTTGCTATTTGTAATTTGTGTTTAAGCTGATACTTATCCAGTTTTTTGTATGGTCGAAACTGACTTAGCATTGGATTAAACTCATATTTTAAATAGTAAGGCCCTACGTGTCCCAATAAGAATGACCAGAAGACCTGGGGGGCAAGTCTGGTCAAGCGACGGAATCAAAACCATAAAAGTATACCAATATCATGGATATAATTATTTTATGTAGTTCTATAACATCTATAGATATATTAGGTATATCCATGATATGGGTAAACATGGAAATAATTATCTTATGGAGTTCTATAATATCTTAAGATGTTATAGAATAATTATAATAATAATAATAAGGACAATTTATAAAGCGCCGTTTAGTGACAACCGTGGTCACCTCAAGGGCGCTTTCAGTTTGCAAAAAAATAAGTTAAAATTAAGTTACAATTAGTCATATAGCTAACACATTGACAATGGTGAAACATAAGACTTTAAAAAATACAATAAGTTAAAATTGAGTTAAAATTAGTCCTATAGCTAACACATTGAAGATGGTGAAACATAAAACTTAAAAAATACGTAGAAATCACAAATTAATCTAGTTATAGAACTACATTAGATAATTATATCCATGATATGGATAAACATGGATGCTTTTGATTCCGACTGTTGACCAGACTTGCACACCTGAATTGTTTCATGTTCCATTATATAGAACGAACTCTCGAAAATTCTCCGCGCATTATACCGCGCATATGTCGTCAATACAATGAAAACTTTAATGATTTTGATATTTTTGAATTTAGTTGTAACAAATATCGAAAAATGGCACGAAGTAAACTAGTGTCGGTTGAATGACTGGTAGCCTTATGCGACAGACACCTTCGTGACCTTCATTTTCCACTTTGTCCATCCTACCCCTTCATCTCTAATCAAACAAAAGCCTCTACACACTCTATTGCTTAAATTGTTATTTTCATTTTAATATACAAACCAAGTATAAAACCCAATTTTGCGTGTTGTGCAGCCTTGATAATTTTATCAAGATAATACAAATTGGTACATAGACTTTTGCCCAGCGACATTACCCCTTTCTTGCTCCTAGACTTTACAATTAAATATTACCTGACATAAAACACAATATCTCACGCGACAAACAAACTTCAAAAAACCGGTGATTGACTGGCTGAAAAGAAATGGCAGAATACAATCTGCTCATGTCCTGTTAAATATCCTTACATAGTTCACTGCTCTGTGCCTTCATAACCTGAGAATCTGTACCATAGCTTGGTGCCATCCATCATTTCCACTATAATTATATGGGAGAAAATAACTGAGTGATCACGTTATATTATTCTGATTATTTTTCTTTTCTGTTTAATTGTTTCGCATTCAAAAACAGGTAACCTTAGGCCAAATTGAAAAAGTACTGCCTCAGAACAGTCTAGTGAGGCAGTAAATTTACAAATAGGCACAATTGTATAAAATATAGATATTTTTTTATTGTTATATATATGTGTAAATAATGGAAAATAAATTATTTCATTTCATTTCATTTCATGTATATAACGCCTGATATAAGGCAAAGTGTTTATCATTCATGCTTAGATATTTTTAAGGTACTTACTACATTATTCTATTTTATTGATGATATGTAATTGAAATCAAGGCTATAAAAATTTATTTAACTTCAAAGATAGAATTGAAACTGAAAATAATCTTCTCTTCACTGGCCCTACAAGGCCTACAACCCTTGGTTAGTCTTGGCCTCCACAAGAAGACGTCGCCATGTCAATTTCAATAAATAAATTACAATATTGTTCTTTTTTTTCTATTCCAGTTGGAGGTATGCAGGAGCCGTGCACGGAGCGGCAGTGCGCGGCGGCGAGCCCCCCCCTAGACCACCCTAGGGATCTTGACCCGCCATCTTGGACTCCAGAACATTTCCTACAGTAAGCTTCCGCACTAATTTATTTTGCATTGATTTAGGGTGACTAACAGTTTGTCAAATAATAATTCAACATGTACCATGTATGCGATAACATGTTTCCAACACTATATATTATCTCAAAAATCCAGATGGAAAACTGAATTAGTACCGGGGGTCCCATCTGGAATAAAAACCAATGATACCTATGTTGCAGGAGTCACATATCCAAGTTATTATTAATTCTAATAGAAATGAAAAATTCCATGTTCAATAATTCAAGAATAATTATATCTAAATTTTACATATTAAAAAAAAAACAATGACAATAAATCTTTAAATATGATAATCACAAACCATTTATTTTACAGATCAACACTTCACGAAGGCAAAGGAGTAGTGCGTCTTGCTCCCGCAGATGATTGCGGTGAGCAGGAAGCGGAGAAGAAGAGCAACCACAGCGGGGAGAAGGAGGGAGGAAAACCTCCCAAGGGAAGACGCAAGCAGCAGTGGAAGCTCAAGTTCCACCACCAGGCACTGCCGCCTGAGTACCTCGATCACTACGAGGCCAGCCTCACCAAGGGGCGCCCCATGGCAGCCCCACCACCGCCACCTCCACCACACACCACGTCCTCAGCAGCTCAGACAGACCTCGCACCTGCACCATTCTACGACATCAACAACCTTCCCAGCGAATCTATCCAAAACTGGCTGCAGAGGATAACTAACATCCAGAATGACTTCCAAAAGATAAACCCACTACCGCTCACCACACCTCCACCGTCTCCGTCTAAACGAAGACGACCTCAAAATGACACCTCAATGCCTCCAACCTCATCAAAAGTAGTCAATTATAGAGATTTACCGTATATGGGAGAGATGACTCTCAACAACTCTAAACCACGCAGAGGTCGCAAACCAAAAAAGGCAGACATCTGCCACCTTATATACAAAAACTATGGAACAATTTTTCCAGGAACACCTGGACATCTTGTCGATGACAGACTCAATGGAGCCAATACTATCCTCGATAAAACTCTTCATATCAAATGTGAGAAAGGTGAGAGAACTGAACCGCTCATAGCTCCGGCCAAACCCAGAACAGACCTACAAAATAAAATTATATCTAGTCTATTAGAAAAAAGGTTATCACAAGAGAACAAAAAACACAAAGACATCAAAGCCAAAAAGAGTAAAAGTATTCAAATTCAAGAAGAAGATGCCACCAAGGATAAAATTATATCCTCGAGGCTACAAGCTAGTCCGCCGGAATCCCCGGGGTTGTCTGAACCACTTAATTTGTGCGTTAGGGACTTGAATAATCTAAAAATTAGATTGTTGAGAAAGCACGGGAACGTTTATGCCAAAGCTAGTGTAGAAACTAAGACCGAACCAGATAGAAGTGATCAGGAGTCGGAAAATGGAGGCGAAGAGAAGTCTCCTATAGAATCCCTCCCAAGTACTAGCATAGCGGACTCTGCTAGTCCATCGCCCAGAATGGGAATACCGGATTTCAAGAGGGTATCTAGGGATAATTTGTCTTCTGGAGAAAGCGAAGCCAGCACGATAGGCAAAGCGGAACCTGGCGCAGAAAGTCCTCTCCCAGGAGGGTACGTCTATTGGCCGAACGCTGGAGTCTTTGTTCATCCTTTAGCGCTGCAGTCCCAGTTACTTTACTACCAGGGTCTGGCGGCAGGGAACTCTTATATACTTCCTCCAGACACGAGTTCTCCGGACAGCACGGGGTCGGGTCGACCTGGAGTCAGCACTCCTTTACCTCAGGAGTTGGAGGCTAGGGCGAGTCCTGCGGGTAGTTCAGAAGGAGGAACGAGAGGCAAGAGGACGCCGGTGAGCGGTAGACCCGCAGCTCCGGCGAAAAGAAAACGTTCAGCAATATTTATACCTCCGATGCCTTCCGAGAGTGGATCTAGCCCCGCCACCGAGGTGAGCATTTGCAAGTTCAAGTTCACCGGAGGGGCGCGGCCGAGTCTGCAGGAGAAGAAGATGCTGTCGGTGGACGCGGGCGGCAACTTCAGGTATTACAGCGGGACGGGAGACAAGGCCAACCGAGGGTACGAGTTTTTTCCGCGGGAGAGCTTGCAGCAGTCGGTAGGGGCGGGCGCGGGGGGAGGGGGCGGGGCCGCGGGTCCCCCCTCGGTCCCCCCGCCCCCCGCTGACGACCCGGCGAGAAAGAAGAGAAAATCGCGGAAGTCGCTGCAGCGGGAGAAACTTGAAAAGACCTTCAAGGAGAAGGGTTTTCTGATTCAGACACAGCAGCTGGAGTCGGCGGAGGGCGCTACCTACTGCAAGTTCCGGCAGCTGAGGAAGTTCACTCGGTACCTGTTTAGAAGTTGGAAGGACTATTTGCCCGGTGGTATTCAGGATCCCGAGCATCCGGGGGCTTTACCTCCCCCTCTGCCCGCTTCTCTACCACCGCCACCGCTACATGCGGATTGGCCATAATGTTTTATAACGAGTGTCATGTGACTGTATATAACAAACTGACTGTGCCTTTAGTCTGTAGGTACTTACTATATAAAGTGCAATTATTATGATCTCTGTACTTTAGCAGTAGATAAACGAAAAGACGATGATAATTAAGTATAAGAGTGTAAAAAATATTGTAAATATTCAGTTTATTACTAAAAAAATGCATTTATGAAAATTATTATTTTATTTGGTGCTATATTAAAACATTGTGATGTTTGCAAATTTACTTCATCGTTTATTATTTTTATTTATCAATTCACAGTACCTACTTATTACACGAACCAGTCGTTTCTCGAACTACTTTACTAACATGTTTGCACAATCCTTAATTCCCATTGCTTGATTATGCTGACGTCTGTTATCAGGATGCTTACGATGAACACCTTAATAAACGTGAACGATTGCAAAATGTATGTATACGCTGTATTTACAATCTTAGAATATATGATCATGATTCCACTTACCTAAATCTTCTTCGTTGAAATCACGGTCTGCCACACTTGCTGTTTTCATTTATTTTACCGAGTTTCTCAGTTCCTCTTTGGAAATGCAATCAGCAAGACTATGGATCATCTTAAGTGATGATATTACGACATTTCAATCGAGTCAACTTTTTGAAAAAGATTAAAGCTGCTATACCTGTCTCATAACTATTAATTGACACTCCTTCCCCATCCTCTCTCACATCCCACAGCGTCTATCTACCTCCTTTCTTTGTTGCTGAGTCTTATATTAGATTTAATGAACCTGCCACTACATTATTTATGGCCTCACCTTGCTTTGGTTGGTTGGAGGAAATTTCCTTCTAGCAATAAACCCGCCACTCTACACATTATTGTACATACCATACCATACCATACCATCACGACATATCCCACAATGTGGGGTAACCAGCGAAAGGTGTGCGGGTGTGCATTATTGTACATGAAGTTAAAAATATATATATATAAATAAATAACAGAATTCTAGTCCACCTTATTTTGAAGATGATAAGTATTTTTAAGATGATTAAGAGACCCAGGTCTTTTGAAGATGATAAATATTTTCTTAAACATATTGCAAACCCTCCTCCCCTACAAAACGAGGTGCGCTTCTTCGGAAGAGTAGAATGGAGCCAATTCCTAATAGCCGGTGCCGCTGCTTTAACATGTTAAAAAATTGTCCATAAACAGTGGATTTTTTATAGTTGGTTGATTTAGTTCTTATGAGAATAATAGTTCTCTATGGTCTCTTCTTATGTTCTTCGTGTGTCATTTAAGAGCTCTTCAAGGGTCCGTTATCAGTACTCATAAGCAGAACGAGTAGTGGTTGGTGGATGAGTAGATACTTTGAGTACAATTGAGCTCGAAAATACAAACAATTCAAATTGGTAGTTAAATAAAATAAGTCTTAGAGTTGATTCCTTAAAACTTGAGGCAGTGGTTCAGATAGGGCACAACACCGCTGTTTAGGGTCGCTGTGAACAAGTAAGAGTTAGTCCTGATGAACGTCAACTTCCGCAGAGGAGACTACGCTTGTAGAAGAATTTATATAAACAGGTAAGAGGTCAGAAGTAAGGGTGGACGCAGTAGCGGAATAGCTTATAGAATCCGAAATTCTTGGCTTGCCTTAATTCAAGACCTCATATTTTTTTTAATTGTTTTATTCCAACCACACTATAAGATTGGAAATTACACGTATGTTAACGATGATTTACAGGGCAACAAATTTAAATATTATTATGGCTGTGAATTTAAAAAAATATATTTTACAGCTATTATGTATGAAAAACGATGCTTAAAAATGTTATGCAATGCAATTTTCCTTCGGGGTTTGCATAGTCCGGAGATTTTAGACATGCCCCTGGGTGGACGATCTTTTCTGCTAAGTCTCTGTGTGTCCGATATCAAAAGTTATTCCTTTATTTCAATTTTAAAGGAATGATCATTATTAAATTTATTGCTTCCCAAATAATAATTGTATAAACAAAAGATGGAATGCCTCTGCTCAAATGAAGTTTTCATTATTGGCAATGAATAGTTGAGATTAATATCTAAAATATTGTGATTCGTACCTATTTGTTGACTTCTAATATATAATGAGACTATACAGATAATAGACACTAATTATCAAAATAAGATTGCAATAGTTATTCAACGGAAATATTCTACACATTTGCTGACTGTTATCTGCAAAAGCTACCACTACTCATGGTTCATAGTAGCCAATCGTTTTTAACTGCTGTGATGTACCTATGTACTTACATACGCAGAAAAAGTCCAGTCTTCATACTATGACACGAGTCTTGGATTTTAAGGTTACGTTTGCAACGCAAAGTTGGGAAATAAAAGATTTGTATTTAAAATAATCAACGTTTTTATTTTCTCAATTTCAATCATAATAATTGCATCATAGGAATGATATATCCTTCGGAATGGTGATCATAATTATATATTTATTTAATAACTAATAGAATTACATTATTTATTTATTTTTTTCTACTGATAAAAGTCAAAATTTTATAATTCAAATAACCTAAGATTATTTGTATAAAAAGAAATTAAAATTAGATATGAATTATTATTATAAAATCTTTTTTAGGCAATAGAATTGCTGTCTTAATAGTTTATTAGATAAAGAAAAAAAATAAATTTATGATACATTTTCGAAAAGAAAACTTTTAGTTGATAATAATTAAAAAAAATAAAAAAACAATGTCAGTTAAGAAAATATTTGTCTTTTAACATGTAAATATAGAAAAGACATAAAACAATATTTTTCTAATTTAAAATGAAATAATAGAACACATTTTTTGAGTTTTTTTAAATCCTTTATAACGATTTCTGTTTATAAATAATATATTTTTTGTATACATATATAATCGATTATTCTTTTCGTTTGAACAAATCGTTGGAATACTTTTACAAAATTAAAAAAAAATATAAACAAGATAAAATAAAAACACAACTAATTAATTAATGTATTATTTTTCAGTTTATGCCTATTTCAATTCGATTTTTAATTCTAAATTCAAAAATAAAAAGTTCTTTCTTTCACACACAAATTTGTAACCTTCCAATTTAAAAAAAAATCGTTGAAAAATATGTATTTTTACTTATGTACTTTTCTTTTGACAAATATTTTCAGAATATTAAATCAATGCATATTCATAAGTAAGTATTTTCATAAGTATTCTTTATTAAACAAAAAATACTATCAACTAATAGTGAAATATATATTTTTACACCCAATCAAAAAAAAAAAATTAAAGTATAAATAGTTTTGAAATTTTTACAAAACTTCTGAATTTAAATTACAATATTATTATCAATAAAATTAATTGAACAATGCTATATTATCGTTATTTCCTTATTCAAAAAAATACATATAGCGTAGTCAATACACATTCATAGATTATAAAATATTTAAATTTTATGTACATATATGTATGTTTATGTGAATTTTATTTTTATATTTTTATTTTAATAAATATGTTATTATAATTCACTACTTACAATTCCTGATAGAAAATTCAATTTCAATTAATTAATTATACTAGGATTACTTACGCCACATTACGTTTGGACCACAGTTATAAGGATAAAATGGGTATCAAAATAGTTTGTCAGAGAAATAGATAGGAAATTTATTTTATATTTTTATGTGATAATAAAAATATTTTTTTTCTAATTTGGTCCGTAGAATAAATTTTCAATTTCGTCTCAATTCGGAAATGGTTGATCCCATTAAATTTTATTGCGGACGTTCAATATAAAAAATCCGTTATGTATTTACTTAATGATATAATATTATAAAGCTAAAACTGACGTAAATACATAACCAAAAGTAAGTGACATCTGTTGACAAAATCTATAGGTAAGATCGTCTTGTTTTGTTAGAAATTTTATCGGTAGATTTGGGATTTCTATCTTGGTGAAACGATTACTATATCACTATAAATTATGTAATCAAGATTTTTTACATTTTATTGCATAATATTTAATTAAATTATTTTTTTGTTTATAACCATGGATTTAAAAATATTGACAACCAATTTTAGGAAAGGGTGTCTTTGGAATTAATGTGAAACCTTATAACTTTAAATAAAGGCATTAAATTGTGAAAGAAAGAACTTCTTACGATAATTTATTTGACAAATAAATACGAAAACTTTGTTTTTTCATTTCCTTTGCAACGAATGATATATATGCATAGATAACATTATAAAAACATCAAGTAAGATTTAAATTAAAATTAAACAATAATTATTGTTATTATCTATGGACAATAATAATATTATAATAAGTATTTGTAATATTACTCAAGAATTATCACAGATGGGATAAAGAAAGGCCTAAAAGCTTCTTAAATTAGCACTACCATGAGTGTTGCAAAGAGACGTGTGCACAGATATTAACATTTTTTACTTAAATTTAGGTTTATAGATTAATGATTCTTATTTAAATACAATAAAAATAATAATTACAACTCGCTCTAAAACCGAATGTTCCGCGCTTCGTGTCGATAAAGTAGTTCACTGCTTTTCAACTTAGTTCGCGCATGCGTGTTGCGTCTATTTACTAGTTCGACAGATCAGATTTGAACTACAAAAATTTGTTGTGAAAAAGGGAATGGGCAAGAGAAGAAAATATATTTATATTTAATAAACTAACTCTAACAAATAATACGTAAAAATAATAAGTTTTAACTCGTTAATGTTAGGAAAATAACTTTGTGGCGACATTATAAATTATTTATAATATACACTTAACGTAGTTTACACCACTTAACTATGAGTACTAACTTCTACCGGTTTCAAAAACCAATGTTTTCTTCGTCAGGAAGTACGTAAGTCTTCCTGACGAAGAAAACATTTAAAGTTTTTGAAACCGGTAGAAGTTAGTACTCATAGTTAAGTGGTGTAAACTACGTTAAGTGTATTTATTTTTATTTATTGTTAATACAAAGACATTTTTACATTATGTAGGTTAAGTAAGTAACGCCCCACTAGGCAAAACCTGTTCTGGGGCTGTTACTCTTACACAATAAGGTATACAAATTATTTACATATAGAGGATACAAAATATATAAAGTGCACAAATGTTACAATCAAGTAGTTATAAGAAAATGATTACAAAAGAGTAAGATGTACAGTTTTAGATTAAATAAAGAAATGATTATAAGAAGAAAGGAAATATAGGAATAAAGTGAATAAGTCAGATGTTAAGGATGGACAACCCCCTCAGCATAGAGCCTGCCTGAGGAAATCAGCCATTTTTTTATATGAATTTTAAAGGAATTGTGATGTGGTGTTTTCTTTATGTCATTGTCTAGTTTATTAAATATACGAGGGGCAATAAAATTAAACTGTCTTTGTCCAAATGAGGTCTTCATAATTGGTACAGTATAGTTAATGTTATTTGCATGTCTAGTGGTTCGTGTTTGTTGGGATCTGTTGTGTAAGGTTATGTTTTTATGGAAATTTACAAGTGCAGCTTTGAGGTACAGCTGTCTCGGGTCAAGTACGTCAAACATTCTGAACAAATCATCTGAAGGAAATGATCTCGCTCTTTTGTTTATAATACGCAGTAAACATTTTTGTGCCTTTTTAAGCGGATCCATGATTGATTTAACGCATCCTCCCCATCCTACAATTCCATATGATAAAACTGATTGTGTGAGGGAATAATACACAGTTTTCATAGTTGATCTGTCCTAAATATTTCGAAGGGTCTTATATAGGTGGCCCAACCTTCTTATCCTATTAGAAAGATCATGAATATGGTCTCGCCAGCAGAGTTTATTATCTATTATAACTCCCAGGTACTTTATAGTGTTCGTTTTTGTAAGACATGTGCAATTACACAGATCAACTGAGTGACAGCTATGAATTCGGAGTTTAAGTTCGGGATTTGTTTTGGGTTGACCAGCCTCCGTGGGACTAAAAGTTAAGAACTTAGTTTTGGAAACATTCAAGGATAGTAAGTTATGATCAAGCCATTTTTTAACAGTTCTTATGCCGATTTCGGCTAGCTTAAAAGTATTCTGCCATGTTTTTGTCTTGAACAGTAGTGCAGTATCATCTGCAAAAGCTATAACTTGGCCCTCCAATGGCAAGTTACACATTTCATTCACGTAAAGGAGAAATAATATAGGCCCAAGAACACTACCTTGAGGAACCCCATAGGTAATAGATTTCGGTGTACTTTTGAAACCCTCAAGCGAGACCACCTGTGATCTTTCAGAAAGGTAACTTTTAAACCAATCATGGGTCACGCCTACAAAACCAACACGCGACAATTTATCGAGTAATCTATTGTGTGAAACAGTATCAAATGCCTTAGCAAGATCAAGAAACACAGCAAGGCACTTGAATCCATTATCAGTATTATTGGTAACATAATCAGTTACTGCCAATATGGCGTCACTTGTATTCATATTCTCTCTGAAGCCGTATTGATTTTTAGACAAGATATTATGTTTTATTAAAAAATCAATTAATCTCTGCTTTACAATTCTTTCGAATATTTTGGAGAAGATCGTAAGGAGCGAGATAGGTCGATAGTTAGATATATCAAGTTTATCGCCTTTTTTAAAAAATGGGTTTAATGATTGCACATTTTAACGCATTTGAGAAAATACCTTGAGTAAAGCTGTGGTTGATTATATGCATTAGTGGGGAGGCAATTAAATATTTAGAGGATTTTATTATGTCTGTACTAATCTCATCAATACCGACAGATGATTTGTTACATAGCCCGTTAATATTTTTAATTAATTCATCTTCGTTAGTTGGAGTCAGATATAAGTTAGGTCCGGAAAGGGCAGTAGAATGTTGATCCTCTACATTACTGTCATTATCATTTGAATTTATTTGGGAGGCCAACCTTGACCCAACACCAACAAAGTAATCATTAATTACATCAACGACTTTTTGAGGTTCTTTTTGCAAACTTATAATGGTATCATTAGTTTTGAGTTCCTCAATGGTGTTTAGAGATAAGTGAGTATTTGTAGCCTCTCTAATATATATAGTATATTATAAATAATAAGTTTTAATGTTTCGTTATGGACATGACTTACGATGAACATGGTCTTAGAGCATTTCGCTGGTATTGTTAAAAAAATACCAATTACAACTAAGAAAATAAAACTTCATTTTTTATATATAATACCTAATATTTAAAATCATAATAAAATATACTTAGCAATATTATTATCAAAGTATTGATTTTCAGACGAAATTTTTGTTAACAGAAAAATATTAGGTATCAAATGTACGATAATGTATTCAGTAAAGAATATCAAATGAATACGTTTACAATTTAAATATTTGCAAAAAACGCATTTTTTAATTAGGTATATTCGCCAACCATACTGTCAAAAATGATATTAAATTAGGTAATTGATTCTACGCTTCAATTTAAATCTATGGCGTAGCGGAGAAGTATGGCGACCAAATTTATTTTTTATCAACGGAAAAATTATGCAGCTAATATGAAAAAGAACAAATGACAAAATAAGTAATGTTTGGTCGAAAATTTTAGTATTTATATCCGTTTTTATATTTGACTATTACATTTTAAGAACGAATATTTTAAAAATGTAGTATTTTTTCGCTTGAAACAATAATAATTTTAGATTTAATGAAAATATTTCTTCAGTTGGGAATAAGGTATCTTGTGTGAGCAAATTGTTATATGACTTGTCACAAAAATATTGTGATACCCTATAATAACTAGTCATAGGATTTGTAATTTTCACATTTTTTTTTGCGACAAGTCACATCACAATTCGTTAATACTAGAACCTCATATACGAGTATAACATACATCTACTATCCGAAGATTATGAATGTCTAATAATATTCTTTAAAAAAATCAATGACAATAAGTGAGATTTATCAAAACCCTGAACCAAACAAATCAACTGTAGGACTAATCAACTTTCTGAGTAGACTTGCTTCAGTTCAGTGAGATAAATTAAACCCAAACACAAAATGTCAATATAAATATTTTACGAGGATTTTCAAATCAAATAGTTTGTTGTTCTGCATATGTTCTGCATAATATTTTCAAAAAAAAAGATGATTAAAAAATATTTTATTTATTTAAATAAAAACTTCGTAAATTGAAGTTGTACGCCATAAATACCGTCAACACTGAAAATATAAAAAAAGAAAATAATATAAAAAACAATTATAGGTATAAGCTAGATCAATAATGTTTCAATATTATATTAATTAATCTTAATTATAATATTTAAAGAAACCTACACAAAAAATATTTATTAATTTGAGAATAAAAATTACATCGATTTCGAATACAAAAAAAATCTTAAATTATTGTATTTTCATTGCTTAAATTTTATTTTATAATATGATTTCATCACTAAAATTTTACTACATATTTTCTTAGAAATTAAATCCGTCGTTACATTTAATGACTTATTGAAAACTAAATATTATTTTTTTACAATACAATCAATTGATAGTTAAAATATTTTGGAATATATTATAAAATTAATAAATTAGGCTAGTTATTATTAAAAAAGAGTACAAATGTACAACTATAATAATTATTAAAAAGTAACTATGAATATAAAGATAAACTTTAAATAAAACTATGTTACCTATACAAATTTAATAGTAAAAGAAATATATAATATTTTGTCATTATTATTTTTTATAATATTAAACATGAAACTAATACTATATCATCACAGTAGCGTAGAAAAGAAACGAGGCACAAATGACACTATGAAAATTGTGACAACAGAGTTATAATGGTAGGTACTTGTTAATTAATGTTCTTTCAGCCTTCAAAAGTAAGGCCTACTGTGCACGGATGCGTCATTTGTAGGATGCATGCATGCTACAAATGACGATAGGCGTATTGTGCATATTTGTTATGTCCAGTCCACGCTGCGTCATTCAATCGTCAACCATGCTACAAAACGTTTCAGTTTTCTTTCAACTAGCAGAGAGAAAGCACGTATTTTTGATGTGAAAATGTCAAGTGATGATGATGAAGTAATTATAGCATACAACTTTATTAGAAGACGACGAAACAGGCGAAGACAGTACTGGATTTATCCATTTGTTTGTTTTTTGTGCCAATTCACTCCAAGCTCTATCCGTTATATCCGAGTATTCCGGCAGTTTATTGTTATATAAACATGGATTTTGTTCTATAAGATTAACAAAATACGCCGCCGAGCCCGCCATTTTATAATATAAACAACAAAAGCGTGCGTCTTGCGAGTCGGTCGAGAAGTGACACGCTGCTGTACGCACCGCATGACGAATGCATGGCGTGCGGCTGACGCGACGTTGCCGCTCCGTGGACACAGTTTTGATTGTTTCTATGCAAGATGCAAGCATTCGTCTTGCATTCGTCAATAAATTGACGAAAGCGTGCGCATGACGTGCGGTTTACGTGGACAATAGGCCTAACAGATAAACAAATCGGTGCCACTATTTTTACGACCGGAATTGGCGGGAAAAGCGTTTTCCCGCCAAAAAGTGTCTATTTACACGACAAATTTTCTGACGTCGTCTATGTTTTTAGGTCATTTATAATCATAGAAAGCGCAGATAAATCAAAATACAAAAATATTTACCTTTGTCATTTTTTCAATGGTCATAAAAATGCATCATGGAAACCAACTTGAAGAAAAAATAAATAATATTGGCATCTTATTACATTTACTTAATTTTATAAATCATTTTTCATCGAGATCTACAATTATAACAAAGTATAAACAAAGGTAAATATTTTTATAACTTGATTTATCTGCGTTTTCTGTGGTTATTTTTGGTTTTCGCGTATGGTTGAGTCGTGTAAATAGTCGTAGCCTAAACAAATTATCTTGGTATGACGAAAACATAGATTTCATATAAAATACTAGACGTCGCAGTTAGCAAATTTTGTATGAATCGAAGTGAGGATTTTTTCCGAGGGACTTTTGACAACAAGGTGGGCAGAAAACGTCGTTTTTCTATAGAGAATAACGACTAATGTAAATTGTTTTTGGATTTATTTGTAGAACACTTTGTTCATTAACATCTAGAGAACAGTTATCTAGGAAGTGTTGAAATGTATGGAACATTGCAATATGTTGCCAACCAAGAAAGCAAACGCGCGATATACCGTGACTTAGTCATTGCGGGGAGTACTCCATCTAGTATATTATATGGAAATCTTTGGACGATGTCATCAGTATCTATGTACATTTTCCTTGAGGTGTAGACTTTACATGAGGGCGACACGTGAAGGCCTGAGACCTTCTCAATACTCATATTAGACTCTGAATAAGGGTGTTAGTAATAGCATTTGTTCAAGGCCTCGATAGGTAGCTACTTGAAATAATGAGCATCCACTTTTTCCCTTTCCTTTTAATTTTATTACTGACATCTGTTGTCGCATTTTCAATAATATGTCTTCTAAATTTAGCTAAATCTTCGATAGATAGCGCTAGTCGACTAATGGTCTGTTAATAAGCTGGTCTAATTTTAAGTTATCAATATTACCGATAATACATTATAAACATGTTATTTCCAATTATCTCTAATGATAGTTTTTACAAATTGTTTGTAATTTGAGTATTTCCACAGATGAATTTATGAGCATTTAATGTCATTATTAACTAAACGATTATATATTATAAAGATTATTTTATCAATAAATAAATTAGTTCAATTAAAGTGAATATACAATTAATTATTAATATAACGATCGATTTTGGGTGATCTTTATGTCAAATGATAATTATAAGTGGTATCAAGTTTGTGAATTTGCCAAATAATTAACACAAAATATTTTGGTCAATTTTATTAAAGATTCTTATCTTTTCTCCAAACCGTTCAATAGAATTTCAGAATAATGTTAAGACATTTAAATAAGTTTATATTTTACATTTTTTGATCGCGTTTGTTTGCTGATATAACAATATAATTATTCTGGTTTTATTTAGTATTAAGTTACGTAATTATTATTCTTTTTACTCTTTTGTACTTTGTGATAAGAGAGAGCTTTGAATTATTTGTACAGAGTACATAGTATGAGTTTCGTTGCATGATGTACGACGTACTATGAAATATTGTGTCTTCAAAACATTCCAAACTATTAGTTCAGCGACTTCATATTCACATCATATTATGTATAAAGTGTATTAACTAACAGCTGATAAGTATTCCATAGACAACAGTTCCATCTCTATGGTTTAATCATGCTACATCTTAAGCAGGCCTGACACCAGGTGATATTATAATTCATATTTCAACTCATTGGAATATGAACTTAAAAAATGACACGATATCATTTGAATGACAAAAATGTTATCATTCTAAAAACATTATATTGTAATTACATATCTAAAATATAGGAATTATCTCTCTTGACTGTCAAATAACTTGCATTTTAAATAAATAAATAAATAAATTTTTGGGTGCATTAATGATTCTCGCTTGTTTCTTTATTATATTTTGAGTTTGATAACCTGTTTCGAAATATTATGAATATCAATTGAGACGCTCTAGCAAAAAATGTACGCGATCTTGATTGGATAGGAGAGAACAAAATCAAGGAGTTTTTTTAAGCATTTTAAACGAAAAACTCTCATTTGAAGATCCATTTTCATAGAAAAATTAGATTTCTTGAAAATAAATGGAAAGTATTTCTAATACTTAAAACTATACATTCAAAGGCCAAATATATTGTGATGCGAGAAGCAATATCCTAAAAACAGTAGTAAGAACATTCCAAATCTAAGCAATAATATAGAAGGACTCCGATGTGCCGATATTTTTTTATAGCTAGGAATGTACGTCTGGATCAATCAAAAATCAAAAAGAATACGAAAATAAATTTACAAAACATTATGAATTAAAACATATTTCTCCCTTGTACGACGAATGACAATGTAGTAGATAGATAAGCATAGACAAAAGAGATACACACTTTCAGTTCACATGACTTACTGCTAATTACTGCAAACACTACTTTAACTCATATTCCACATGAGTTGGAATATTACCTCGTGTCAGGCGGGAATCGTGTCATCACGTAGGAATGTCTACTGCAGTGTGACTGTATACCACCAGCTTATCATTGCGAATATTTGTCTGTGGATGGTAATTAAATTTATAGTTTATTTTTGCTACTTCGAGTCTTATTATTTAAACTACAAACATATATTATTATTTAAATTTAAAACTAATATACGCGTTTTAATCACCGCTGTAACCTATGTAAGTTATTTGAATATTTAGTCATAATAGTAGTATTTCCTGTCTTTTATTTTCTAAGTGTTAGGTACATCATACAACGGTCAATCTATTTTTGATCATTTCGGCCAGATTTATAAAATAATGGTTTTGTAAGTTTTTGTCAATAAGAACTTACTTATAAATTATAAATAAACCAGAATTATTAAGTACATTAATTTAATACTGTACTTTATAAAATTACGCCAATTTACATATTTTAGACTCGAAAGAGTTTGATATACATTTGTAGGTACAAGAATAAATATTTACATTTACAATACATATATCTTACATTTTGATTAGATTCAAAACACATAATATATTGAGCTAACATTAGGTAAGTTGGTCTCAATCGCAAGGCAAGATTTACATTTTATTAGAATTTTATGTATTTATACACACTAGTGATCACGCAGAGATAAAAATTACTAGCGTCTGGCGACAGATGAAACAAGGGAAAATTATACGGCATGCAATAAAATACGACACAGAAAAAATAGAATGTACGTAAATCCAACCATTAATCAGGCTAAAAAACTCCATGACCAACATATAAGTCAAAAACTCTCCTCATGCCCTAACGGTAGCCGAAGATTCTGGTCATTGTCAACCTCCATAGGTCAGAACTTTTGCACATCTTCATTTCCACCTTTAACGAACCATGACGGATCCATTGCTAACTCTGCCACCGACAAAGCTAATCTTCTCGGTAAATTATTTGCTGATAACTCAACCCTTGACGACGGAGGAAAAACTCCTCAACCAGTTCCACATTGTGGTTTTAAAATGAACGAAGTAAGGATTAACTTCTCTGAGGTTTTACTCGCCATCCGAGGGTTGGATGTTAACAAAGCTAATGGACCAGATGGAATTCCCGTTCTTGTGTTAAAAAAATGCTCCGCCGAACTAGCCCCAGTTCTCACTAAACTCTTCAAACTCTCGTTTAAAACTGGTATTGTCCCATGTGACTGGAAAAAAGCGGTCATCCACCCAATTCCCAAAAAAGGTGATCGCTCCAACCCATCTAACTACCGACCCATCGCTATTACTTCTGTACTCTCCAAAATAATGGAAAGGGTACTAAACACCAAGTTGATCACATACCTCGAAGCAAACAAAATTTTAAGCGACCGCCAATATGGATTTCGTGGAAATCGATCTTGTGGCGATCTACTCGCGTATGTGACATCCGTTTGGGGTCGAGTTATGGAACGCTTTGGAGAAGCTCAAACTGTCGCCCTTGACATCTCTAAAGCTTTCGACCGGGTTTGGCACCGAGGTCTCTTAATGAAACTCCCTTCTTATGGACTACCCCAGTCTCTGTGTACTTGGATTGCGAATTTTTTAAAAGATCGCGAAGTCATAACTGTAGTGGACGGTTGCTCTTCTTCTCCCCATTCCATTAATGCGGGAGTCCCTCAAGGGTCCATTCTATCTCCAACCCTATTCCTCCTACATATCAATGACTTGCTCTTACGCGCCCCCATCCACTGTTACGCTGATGACAGCACAGTCCATGACAATTTCTCTTTTGACAAACCTCCTAAACAGAGTGAAATATCAGAAGCCCGGAAAGACCTTCATCAAAAAATAAATAGCTACCTCCACTCAATCAATACCTGGGGTGAAAGTAATCTTGTTTCATTTAACGTCTCAAAAACCCAAGCCTGTCTAATTTCTGCGAAGAGAAACCCCAATGAATTGCAAGTGTCTTTCAACGGAAGCACCCTACCTAACAGCAGCTCTATCGACCTGCTTGGAGTATCTATAACGAACCAATTACACTACAAGGGCTCCATCGAAGCTAAGGTGAAACTCGCCTCCAAAAAATTGAGCGTACTATATAGAGCGCGCAGATATTTTACTAAGACCCAGATCTGTATACTCTACAAAGCGCAAATACGCCCAATTATTGAATATGGCAGTCACCTCTGGAGTGGCGCCCCCCAATACCTACTGAATACCCTCGACGCTGTCCAAAGGCGTGCTATACGTCTGATTGATGATCCATCACTGACTGATGGATTGCAATCACTAGAACACAGACGCAGAGTCGGTATTTTAAGTTTATTCTATAGATACTACCACGGGAATTGCTCAGAAGAACTTGCATCTTTGGTCCCTCCTCCACCCACTCGCAACAGAGTCACTCGCTTCACTCAATCGCAGCATCCATTCACAGTGGACCTTCAACATATACGAACAAGTCGCTTCTCGAACTCCTTTATTAACTCAGCAGCCCGACTGTGGAACGATCTTCCGAATTCTGTGTTTCCATCTTCGTACAACCCGGGTCTTTTTAAAATCCGAATTAATAAACTCTTTTCTAGATTGCAAACCCCTCCCAACGCTACGTAGTGCGCTTCTTCGGAAGAGTAAAATGGACCCAAATCCTAATAGCTGGCGTCCCCTACGTAGACATGTTAAAAAAAAAAAAAAAAAAATCCCATTCCCCTTATTTTTTTGGTAGGTTCAGTGAGGCTTAAATAATAAAAATAAATAAATAGGTAAATAAATAAATAAACAAATGAATAAATAAATAGATAATTAAATAAATAAATGAATAAATAAATAAATAAATAAATAAATTAATAAATAAATAAATAAATAAATAATTAAATAAATAAATAAATAAATAAATAAATAAATAAATAAATAAATAAATAAATAAATAAATAAATAAATAAATAAATAAATAAATAAATAAATAAATAAATAAATAAATAAATAAATAAATAAATAAATAAATAAATAAATAAATAAATAAATAAATAAATAAATAAATAAATAAATAAATAAATAAATAAATAAATAAATAAATAAATAAATAAATAAATTAATTAATTAATTAATTAATTAATTAATTAATTAATAAATAAATAAATAAATTCATAAATAAATAAATAAATAAATTAATTAATTAATTTATTAATAAATTAATTAATAAATAAATAAATAAATAAATTAATAAATAAATAAATAAATAAATTAATTAATTAATTAATTAATTAATAAATAAATAAATAAACAAATAAATAAATAAATAAATAAATATGAATGAATAAATGAATGAATAAATAAATAAAGAAACAAATAAATAAATACCTATACCTAAGTAAATAAAAAATAAATAGGTAAAAATAAATAAATAAACAAATAAATAAGTTTATTTTTCACATTTCGCATTTGATCTCATTTTTCAAATCAAATAGATTTCTCAACATATTATTTACGTAGTTGAAAAAAACCTACAATTTTTAATACTATTTATTATTTTTTTTATTTATTCAGTTATGCGCACGCGTATTCCGACTTCCGTCCCTTGATCTGTCTGTCGCCAGACACTTGTGTAAAAATTCGATTGAATTATATTAGATTTTTAAGTATGAAAAGTGATTTAACCTGATATCATGTATTCATCAAGGGGTACAAAGTTTTTTCTTCACGTAAGGAAAATCCAAAATATATTATTTTTTAAGAACCATTCATATTGTTTCTCAGTGGGTATTCAGATATGTATTTGTCTTTAACATGTTTTGATATTTGAATTTAAACATCTGCGTTGGAGGTACCATATTGACATTTTAAACATAAACAGCGATCATGGAAGAGAGAGGATGCGTAGGTAAGACTACTGCAGTGTGACTACCTCGGTTATTAGAATATTTTGATAACAGTAGCTTATAATACGCGGGTACACAGTAGATTATGTATTTTTCTTTAACATATTCTGTATTTAAATTTAAAACAACTATGTTTCACATTGACAGTTAGAAGTAAACAATCTATGGTTTGACGTGAAGTATTTTTTATTTAAGATAATGTATTTGTATCATACTATATGACTTACCTCTCGCGACCTGTCGAAAATTTATATTAAGAGGATTCACGATTTAATTGTTACAAAGGATTAATCCAAAGACCATTTTAAAACGCATTCATATTTAAAGTTTTTTTAAGAGGCTGTATAGTATATTTTGAAAATTTTTCCCCAGTACCTTCAAAAGATACGTCTCTAAAATAAGGAACAGTTTGTAGGTACATCTTTATTCTATTGCATTATTTTTTTGAAATTTGTATATGTTTAATACTTTTTTGTAAAGTTAGTTTTGTTAGTTTAATAAAACCCTTTTTAATTTTTTATTGTATGTAACTAAAAAACTACATAGCTTATGAAGTAACCTTTTTTTCGCGAAAAAATGTTGTATGTCACATATTAGGTGATATGCAATATTTTTTCGTGTTTTATACATTAGAAGGTAATTTAGTGTGCATTTTTGTGTACATCCCAGGGTATACAAGGGCCTTAACATAAATTTTTATAAAGTCAATTTTAATACCAATATCAAATGTATCTCTTTATGGTCATATAGATCTCCAACACGTGTAGGTACTCACCAACCTAACGGTGTATACTATAATATTAATGTGTTATGTAACTCAATTGTTAATGAATAAATAAATAAATAAATTTGTATTTGAATAAATATTGGCAAAATCGCCACTTAGCGGTGAGTTTCGGAAATTCAAATAGTGTCGGAAAACGAACAAATTGTAATGGATTCCTCCATACATTTTTCGTAAGTTTATTTATTTTTTTATATTTTTTTAAAGCCTTACCGCCAAAAGTTTTTATTTTTCTCGTAATACATACGCGTTCATCTATCTATTGATATAAAAATTATTGCGATCGGCCAGGGACAGTACTTGTAAACAATTCAATTTTAGTCATTAAAGATAATCACCAATTGCAACATTGTGTGAAAACATAGTGATATAATTTTATTTACATTTAGATTCTATGAACAAATATTTACGAATGAAATCGAAATGGCAGATTTACTTCATGATTTTCTACATCAAGGAAGCTGTGATTTAATATATTTTTTTACTCAGAAATAGACTTAATAATTTAAGATATATTTTTTTCAATTCGGATAGACATGGTCAAACATAACTGTTATAGATAGTATAAATATAAAGCTGGTTTTCTATTTTATATATAAATATATATTGAAAAGACCAATATGGGGTAGATAAATATTAAAGTATGTTTCATTTATTATAGAAAGATATATAATTCGATATTGTGTGAGGCATAAAAGGTCCCTTCGTATTTTTTTATATAAAACATCTAAATACGCGTAAATTCCAATGTGAATGCAGTATTAATTTTTAATATACCTATAATAATTTTTCCAAATATTTAGATATTAAGTTAATTTATCAATTTACACAAATATCTAAGGATATTTAAAATAGTATTTTTACAAAAAAGAAAATGTTTGCGAATGATTTTTATGGTTTGCAAGAGTAGGGGAGGGGGTAAGTCAGGTTAAACTGTGAAATCAAAACCCTCATGATTACCCATATCATGGAGTTGAATAATATCTAAAGATATTATCCATGAAATTGATAATCAAAAGGGTTTTGATTTCACTGTTTGACATGACATGCCCCCCAGAATAAATTATGTGACATCATATGAAATTGAAAAAAAAATTGAAAACAATTTGAATTTAAAATATACTTTATGCAAAGTAAAAATTATATTTGTTAAAAAGCCTTGAAAAAGAAGAACATTAGATTTTCTTATAGTTATATGGCATCTATGTAGTAATAGCAAAATATGTATAAAACAAACTGCTGTCATTTTCATTTACGATTTTTAAAACACTTCTAGTATAATTTTATAATCTTTTGGTGTTTGAAAGATGATTAAGTCAAATAAAATGAGATGATACATTGACGTGATAGAAATTATTATAAGCAGGTAGATATTTCAAGAGCGGAGTATGGCAGTCAGTTATACAAGTCTACCTTGAATAGGGAAATGGTATGAATTTTTGTAAATATATATATAAAATATGTATTCAATGACAATTTTCGAATCGTAAGAAATCGTGGAAACAATACAAAAATGATTTTTACCTGTACTAGAAAAAAAACATATTTTTCATGTATTTGTTGCTTATTTAAATTGGAACACTGATTAGTTGGCAATAATTTATTATAAGATGACATTGAACAAACCACTGGCTCAGTGTGCAAGTATGATAATAATCATATATTTAATATAGGTCGTCCACGCTCGACTTTGGTATGATAAATCGTAAAAAAATATGTTATCGACACGTTTATAACAATGTAAACCTAATATGTTTTACCTGTTAATATAACATGCAAAATAAATTTGTTATCCAATATATTTATTTAAATTCATGTACAATAATGTGTACAATTGCGGGTTTATCGCCATAAGGAAATTTCTTCCAAACAACCGAAGCAATGCGAGGCTATACATAATTTTAAAGAGTTGAATCGATTGAGACGTCTAAATATCATAATTTATTGTAAAAATATGAATAGTATCGACGGGTGTCAAATGTGTAGCAAATTATTAAAATGAGTCATACCAAAGACAAGTTTGGACGAACTATAGATTCAAATTTAAACAGAGAGTGTAAATATTTAATTTCTTGTGTCCACGATTTCTGATAAAACTGATCATTTTTAATTAAATAAATATTATTTTTCATATATTTTAATTATTAACTACATTGGAATTATACCATTTTACACACATCACCACATAAATGAATTAAAATCGTGGTAAGGATAGAAAAAGATATATATTTTTACAATCGTTAGAAGTGTAATTTTTATCCATCTAAGGCTTTAGAGTATTTTCATATTTACAATCTTAATCCTATGAAGATAATCTTTTAAAATACAGACATTTGTATATATAAAATTAACCAGTGAATTTATTGCTTAGTGTTTATTAAATTATGTAGTTTTTATGATATCCATATCAAAAGTTTACATATTTATTTGTTTACGCATTTTTGTTACTTTTACAGTCATACCACAGAAAAATCATCAAATTGTATTCTCTCGTGAACTTGTTAAGATATGCAAATAAATTGGAATTGTAAATGAAATCCTATTTTGATCGTTTATAGAAATATTTTAAAATGTTTATTATTAACTGATCCACTATTGAATCGATCGATTTACATATTTGAGAAAAGCGCGGTTTTTATATCAAAAGCCGACTGTAAATTCTTTATTATTAAATGTTCATATTGTCTTTGATATTAAAAATAAATCAATGCGTCATTTATAAATACTGACAACTACTGTAAAGGTAATTTTTTTCTGATGAAATAAGTTTGAATAGTAAAATTGTGCTATTGTAATGATTGTCTCAAACGCATTTCTTTTGTTTTCTGCTAATTTTAAATACACGGTGTATCATGAGACTCAAGCCTCAATATTCCACTAACTTTCAAGGTCTCAAAAATTTATTTCATATAAGTTCTTAATCAATCAATCGTCCTTTTCCTCATGACTGAGGATAGCGGCTGTAGTCTGTCGCCACACGTATGGCCCGCCTCCATGCCAATCTGTTTTGGGCTGAACGCAGAGCACCAGTCACCGAAGACCCCATTGTGGACTTAACCAAATCGCTCCATCTGGTCGGTGAGCGACCACGAGATCTCCGTCCCTCCACGCTGCCCATCACAACAAGCTTCTCGAGGCAGTCTGGTTTTCTTCTGGCAATGTGTCCAAAGAAATGAAGGATACGTCTGTAACATATCGTCGATAGACGATCCTCAATCCTTAGCTCGTCTAAAATTGACACATTGGTTCTTCTGGCTGTCCATGGGATGCGCAGCATACGCCTCCAGCACCACATTTCGAAAGCATCGATCCTCTTTCGCTCTGACTCCCTAAGTGTCCATGTTTCCACGCCATAAAGGAACATCGGGAATATCAGAGCCCTGATGAGTCTAGCCTTCGTAGTTTTCGTAATAGTCCTGTCCTTCCATACTCTTGTGAGCTTTCCCAGTGCTCCCTTTGCCATGGCGATGCGTCTTTTTATTTCCGCTTCACAACCACCGGTGTCACATATGTTGGAACCCAAGTTCTTAATACAACCATTTATTATTTAGCTAGCCTTGTAATTTTTATTCGGCTTTTGTTAGTGGATCATGTTGAAAAGTTAACTTAAATTGTACCAGTGCTAAAACTAGATATTTTTTTTCTTTTCAGACACAGACTTGTTAGTGGGTGATAAAGATATTTTTTAAAATTATTTTGTGTATTTAAATATATGTATTGCTCAACTTTTTATCAAATTAAGAAAAAATTAACAATTTTTCAAGATGAAAATTACAAATAGTTTAGCTGCAGTGATGTTGTTTAGTCTGAATTACAATTTTAATTCAAATTTCACAAACTTTTGAAACACCCAGTATCGCTGAACATACATGGGGGATAAATCGATATGTATTGAGGTCCCCTACCGCCCTTTTGATACATCGCGTATAAAAAAGCGTGTGTTGTACTATAAAACTATTTTTATTATTCTGAAACCAACAACTCGATCAATTACGGATAGTTGATTTCTCATTTTTGAGGTTATTTCAAAAATTAAATATTAAGTTGTTGTATTTTATTCGTTTGTAAAATTATGGTTTTAATAAAAATAATTTCAAAAATCCTTATACTGATTTTGGAACAAGAAAACAAAACTATTTTGTGCTTATTAAAAATTATGATTTATAGATTTTGATAGATGGTTTCAATAGTCAATCAAATTTTTGTCAATTCCAGTATAAAAGACGATTTCACTTTATGGAACGAATAAAAACAGTGCAAATTTAAGATTAAATTTTGGCTTTCGATATTTTTAAGTACCAAAAATGATATTTATGCCATACCTTATAAAGCAAATTTGTAGATACCTTTGATTTTTTATATAATAGCTACGGCCACCTCCACCCGCTCCGCATATATGGACTGAAAACGGCCCTTTCTCAGAACACTAGAAAGAATAACAAAGGATGCATGGCACGAAGACTAGCTCAAGAAGTTCGTCTAGACTCGTGGTCTCTCCACAATTGTGCAAAAAATAACAATCAACGTCGGTGAAAATAATATTCACAGACATGGATTGTCGCGAGAGTACTTCAAGAGTACTTTTTTATTGTGTAAAACTGGGCATCAGAGATTTGACCAAGGACACTCTGGAATTTCAGTTTTTTTATTCAGCAGATAGAAGGGCATTATAACCATGGCAAAACAAAGGCTGTAAAGTTCTTCTTAAAGATCACTAAATCCGCATGCCTAATGGGACCTTGAAGAAGCCTATGGACAGCAGCGAGGAGCTTCGTTCTGTTGTAGGATACATTTGGGTGAGATCATTCCCAGAGGATGTGCTCTGAAGTTTGGTCAGGGTGATGGCATAACTGACATGAGGACGAGTTTACAAGGCGGAATCTATGAAGGTAGCTATTAAAGCTGCCATGCCGTCATTTTTTTTATATAATAACATCATTATAATATAGCAGAAAATAAAAGAAACCGTACATTCTTTAAAATATAACATGTCATGTATATGATTGATTCTAACTTTTTTCGTCGCCAATAAAACATGAAAACTCAGAAACCAGTATCTAAACATAGAAACATTATTTGAGTTAACAAATGTACATTAATGATAAAAGTTCGAACAAGATATTAAACTACAAAATATAGTTATGATATATTATAAAGAAGACAAACTTAACAAGTAAGTATATCGAATTCAAAAAATAATTTGAGCTTAATTGTTAATTATTAAAAACTTAACTATGATTGCTGTGAAGTCGATTGCATTAGTCACATATCGCCACAACCTGCCAACGACAAATAAAGACAAAACAAAACTCGAAGAAACGAATCCACAAAAAAATGTTTTCAAGTTTTTCAAAAAGATATTTACAATATCACAAGAACGATTAAAATAGATTCAAAATGTCACTGTGTGCCGTAGTATAGTTTAAAGAGTTAATACAAATACATCACTTCTAAGAGATAAAAAAAGTTTTGTATGTACACTTATTTGTTGCATACTTTAGTATTTATTTATTTACACGAACAGTCCATCTGGGTCTATTAAAATTTAAGAAACACTATAAGGGAACAGCACATAATACACGAAAAACTTATATCACAGATTAAGTCGAAGAGACGGAATAATTCCGCAAAGCACAGCGTCATGTCGAGATTAAGGATATTTACATATTTATGTACTTTAAAAATCCGACATTCACAATTCACAATTGTGCCCAACAAAGGTGCCCAGGACCAGAACAGAGTTTGCACATAGGCACTTCTCGTTTTTGGCACCCAGGCTGTTTAACTCGGTTCATGATAAAAACTTTAACCTGAAGAAGTTTATTGGTAATCCTGCACTTAAAGGATTGTTGACGGATTGGCTATTAAAAATGGGAAGAAAAGATACTGAAAAGGTACTTACCTATGTCCCTGCCTAGTGCACAGATGAACAGGGTATGTACGTATGTGGGTGAGCGCGTGTGTATATGTGTGTGTGTGGTGTGTGTGTGTGTGTGCGTGCGTGTGTGAGTGTGTGTGTGTGTGTGTGTGTGTGTGTGTGTGAGGGTGTGTGCGTGTGGGTGTTTGGGTGTTGGTGTGTGGGTGCAAAACAGACCACACTATATCTGATATTTTTGTTTTGTTTTGTTTTGTTTATATATATATTATTTATTTATTTTTTTTTTTTTTTTCTCTCGCCTTATTGATTGATATATTTTTGTTTACTTATATATAAACCATTGTTTTGTTTTATTTTCTGCTTTATTGCTTGATGTACTATTCTAGATTACCTATAGTTATATAAATCATGTTATATAGAATGCATACTGTCACAAAACTGAATGAAATACGAAAATATTGTATAAATATGTATATTAATGTGATTGTGAAATATTCCACCTCGGTACAGGCTAAGCCTAGTGAGGTGGATATATATATATATTTAATATGTAAAAAAGATTTTGTAAATTATAATAAATAAATAAATAAATAAATTAGTTATTCGCAGTATCTCAAAATGAAACAATACAATTCGTCATGTCAAAATTATTATTATTTATTCGTTCAAAAAGTCCTTCACTAAAAAGACACAGTTTTTTTGGTTTGATGTAGTTTTAGTGTTTTGTTTGTTAAAACTTAGTTATTAGTTGTTAAGTAAAGTGTTAAAAATCTTCAAATTTAATCCATCTTGTCGTAAAAGTCTCATGTTTCATAGGTTTTTAGAGTAAACATCATATTACATATAATATTATCTTGGTGAGCGGTTTAAAAATATTTTATATTAATCAATATTATCAGCAATTGATAAATTAATACGAATCATTAGAAATTTTTGAAAAACACACAAAAAAAATTAACGGGTATTTTAGAAAGTTAAAATTTAGGATTTAAAAATTATGGTGGTAGTTCAATTTGTTGTTTTAAATTCAGAAAAAAATCGTGGTTATGAGCCACGTTTAAGCTAGAAAGAGATAATTGATTGTTTATATATCAAAATAGGAATGTCACAATATGAAATAAGAAACGTAGATAAATATCGGAAATCAAATGGGTTATGTTATCTCTGGTTCCTTGCAGCACCAGGTATGGAGTCAACAGTCCCCGCAGTCGTTGTTCAGATGAAAGTCTCCGCAGTGGTTGGTGTGAAGCGAGTCCTGCGAAAGTGCGGGGGTCAGGCAATATGGCGCGTCTCCGGGCGTCAGTCTCCGCTGGGTGCCGGAGACGAGAGCCGCCGCTAGGGACCTGGAGGCTCACCGTCCACTATGTAAGGGAGAGGTTGCTTCAGAGACATAGTGTTGAGAACGTAGACCAACTGGTCTAGTTTTTTGTCCATCATTCCCAACTGAAAATTTCATATCACAAATATGAATGCCTTCACTGTTTCTAAGGTTTCATTAATTTCAGCAAATAATTATTACACTTATTCAGAATTTCTCAGCTCTTCGTTCGAAGAACAATAAATATAACGTGCACCAAAACATCTATCCACTAATTAAAACAATATGATCAACAAACAAAAAAAATAAACAGAAAAGAAAAACGTTATCAAATAAATATTATAAAAAATACAGAACTTATCAAAATAAAAATCTAAAGTAATAAAGCAATCAATATGTTAGTGTATGTGTGTGTGTGTGTGTGTGTGTGTGTGTGTGTGTGTGTGTGTGTGTGTGTTTGTCTCACGCCTTTTGAAAAACCAAGAGCATCTAAAAATCTAATTTATGTGCGAACATGTACCAGTATACCTGATGCAGTGTCACGCTAAAAATAATGCGATTAAAATGCTGAATTTTAAAGATATTTCAATAATTATTTTTTTCATACAAAATTTTCCAAGTCGTATCTGTCAAAAAAGTGTATATTTTGCACGCAAATATCTGTTAGTTTAAAAGTTAGAAGTACGTATTTACACGAAAAAAATATATTTTCAAGTATAACTTAGCTTTTAAGTGAAAAACATGGTGAATATTTTGTCTAATTATAATGTTTAACTTATTTTTAAAGTAAGCGTGATGTACAAACGTACATATAACCCCGCCATTTTAATATCTTTTCATACGATATTTAATTTTCCTACCGAATGAATATGTTCTTTAAAATAATATACCTTTGAAATAAATGTGATTATGAAATAATAAAATGGAACACAAGACTTTATAGCAAGTTTTAAGACATATATTGTAAAAGTCTGTTAATTATTAGTAAAGATATAGGCATAATAAAATTGCATAATTTGTATATAATATTTGATAATTCGGACAATTGTTGATTTTCGTTTTTGTGGCTTCGAACAAACCAATGTAGGTACCTACATATTCAAAAAATGTATCCGAACCATTTGATATTATTTACGTGTTCGAAGTTACGGTTACTATGGTCACAGAAAGAATGTGATATTCAAATAATTTTATGAATCGAATTTATTTAGAACATTGTTGTAGGTAGGTACCTACCTAATACCATTTACTTACAAATCAACAATATACTGATTTCCTATCGGAAAATTATTTTATTTATGTATGTATGAATGGATGCATGTATGCTACATATGTACGTGCTCCTAAACCGTTTGTCCGATTACAATGAAACTTTGGTGAATTGTCGAGCGTATGCCCGGGATGGTTTCTGGATTTAAACTTTTTTCTTATTCTTCTTCTTCTTTGGTCATTTTACCTATGAAGGGGGAATATCCTGGGAAAAGAAGGTCCGACTATCCCTCCATCTCTTCGCAGGTCTTCCAGGACGGTTTGTGGATTTAAACTTTTTTCTTCTTCATCGTGTATTTGGTCATTTTACCTATGAAGGTGGACTAAACTGGGAGAAGGAGGTCCAATTGTCCTTCCGTCTCTTCGCAGGATTCTGGATTTAAACTTTTTTCTTCTTCTTCTTCGTGTATTTTTGGTCATTTTACCTAAGAAGTTGGAGAATCCTGGGAAAATAAGGTCTTTCATCTCTTCGCGGTTCTTCCAGGATGGTTTCTGGATTTAAACTTTTCTTAAGCGGCTGAAGGGACGGGATGTAATGAAGGGAAGGGATGCACTAAAGGGCCTGAAAGGATGGGAGGTATAAAAGGGCCTGAAGGGACGGGAGGTACTGAAGGGCCTGATTGGAAGGGACGTAATGATGGATTGAAGGGACGGGAGGTACTGAAGGGTCTGAAGCGACGGTTCATGGAGTCTTATTCTTTTTCTTCTTAATTTTATGTAGACTTTACAGTTTTTACACAAACTATTTCCTTTAGTCTTTTTCTTCGTTTTCTTATTTTATGTAGAACTTTGGTGAATTTTATACAAAACTATTTCCTATGGATTAATCTTCTTCTTCTTTTATGAAGACCTTTTGGTCAGTTTTTATACAATCTATTTCCAATAGTCTAATTCTTCTATTTTATGTATTTTTTCTTATTTTATTGGGATAGTTTTTTATACAAACTATTTCTTATAGTCTTATATTTATTCTTCTCTTTTTTATTTAGACTTTTTGGTTAGTTTTAAGTCTAATAGTCTATTGTGCAGAAATATTACTAACGATATGCACACTTGATGAAAAAACATATGTAAAAACAAATGGGATGTGGGATGTGACGATGTAACCTGCACTAGAATCTTTTCAATACTTTTGTTTAATCAAATTTAAACCATTTATATCATCCTATTTTGAATAATTTTCAACACATTCATATTTGATTTCGTTGACGATATTTAAATAATGGAGATTGTGGCCATTACTGAACTCTTCACAACGTTTATATTCAAATTAAAAACTATTTACTATAGTTTAAGTCTTTTTCTTCTTCGTTAATGTAGACTTTTGTGTCAATTTTAAGTCTATCAGTCTAATTGTGCAAAAATATAATGCACACTTGATGAAAAAAATATAAAAACGAATGGGATGTGACCAACACTAGATCTTTTCAGTACATTATTAAATCAAATTTTAACCACATTCCAACATCCAAAATTACTAAATTTTCAATAGGTACATATTACAATTTGTTTTCGATGATAATATTTAAAAATGGGGGTTTTGGCCAAACCAATCTCTTTAAAACGTTGATAAACAGTCATATTTAAAACCATTTCGCGTAGTCCATGCGTGCAGAAATTGTATATTATACTTCATTCACACTTTATAGCAATATATAAAAAAGAATGGGTTGTGGCCATCACTTGAACATTTTACAATGCTTAAGTTCAATCAAATTTCAAACCACTTTTCATAGCCCGATATTGCAAAATAATTGGGAGACAATATTATAAAAACGATTGCTTATTCTTTCACAATTTTACATTCTTGGCCAACGGCGGGACATAAAAGCTAGTAACAAATAAAACAATAGAGTAGTGTGTATAGGATTTTATTTAGAGATGAAGGGGTAGGGAGGATCTAGAGGAAAATGAAGGTTATGAAAGTGTCTGGCGCATAAGGCTACCCCCAATCAACCGTCAATAGTTTATTTCGTATCATTTTTCGATATTTCTTAAACGAAAATTTGAAAATAACATCATAATGGAGAATTTTCGGTAATTCGCTCTATGTACCGGATCAAGAAACAATCCAGGTTTTCTGGTCATTCTTATTGGGGGACATAATGCAACTAATTTTACAACATCAGGAGAATCAATGTAGAGTCAATACATCAAGTATACTGAAAGTTTACTTCCATATTATCTGTGAATACATCAAGACAATATTTTCAACGGGGTTCAGATTTTCAACGGGTTTTTCAACGCGGTAGAAAAAAATAGAAAGTGTTCTATTTTTCAACGCGTTTTGTATCTTTTGTTGTAAAACAGAAATCTGTAAAATTATTCGTTGCCGACGAGTCAACATGGCTGCCGTTTGTGTTGTGTTGACTTTGACGTTCTCGGTATCTTTTGTTTATTTGGCATCTCACGACCAGAGAGCAATGTTTTAAAACAAAAACAAAAAAGTGAGGGTCCAAAAAAAATCAAATCCTGTCCAATTGAAGTCAAAATGCAAAGTCAAATAAAGAAAACGCGTGAAAGATTGAACGAAACGCTGAACAAGCCAAAAATAAAATGTTGCTGTTTTTCACATAAATGCCATATTTAATTTTTTCGTGATTGCAATAATAGGGGTCGAAAATAATTCTCGTGTAAAGCGATGTTTTGAGTAACTCGTATATTGGATGCTGTTTTAAGCTTTGAAATCGTACCGCGCTGAAAGCCTCGTTCGTGTGTTTATGTTATGTACAAAAAGAAAAATCAATAAGTCCAAAGAATTTGAAATATTTTGAACAAACAAAAAAGATTTCTAATTTTTTTAGAAAGTTAGTTATAGTCAAATATTTAGAAAAATACCGTGGATACGCAGAATACAGATTTGGGTTTTCGTTTGGTTGGTTTAATCACGTGTGTGCGCAAATTGTCTCCAATTTGTTGATAAAGTGAAGGACAGGGACCCCGTGGTGAACTCATTCTCGGTGGAGTGACGAGATAACAAGAATAACTGGTCTCTCAGTTGCTGGGGCCCTGAGAAAGGCAGAGGTCAGAAGAGTCTGGATGAGTTTTGTTGGAGTGGCAACAAGGCCCTATCAGATTGGATACGATTTAAAGCCCCCCTAGACAATGTGCATGTCATTGTAGCACAAGAAAAGATATATTGAGTTATCTATTATTTTGCTAAATGACACGTTGTCTAGGCGCACAGGGACGAAGAAAATAACCAAAAAGAAGAAGAAAAATTCAATAAAAATGCAAACAAGATTATTTTTATGTTTACATACACAAAAACATAATTACCTGTTGTTCGACTCGATATAATCTTGCTCCAACTGTCATTGGTTTAACATTTCCCACTCTGTCAATTCCTGTTAGATAACTTCCAGGTTTACCCAAAGTTTGGTCGAGTCTTCGCTGTAACTCCTAGATAAGTAATAAATTAATTTTATAATTTGCATCAATAACAAATAAGTAACACCACTCAAAACACTTGTATTTCGAACAACTATCATTATAAAAAAAATAAAAAAAAATAAAATTATGAAGAATTTGAAAAAAAGTCAAAACAATTTGAAACGCTTTTTCTAATATTCCATTCATTTTCAGTTTGTGGTTCAATTTCAAATTATGTCTTTTTTTATTTTTTTTATTTATAATAATTATTAAAGGAGCAGATTGGCTCATAACAATAATTTGTAATCAACATTGTAAATTTAAGAAGTTTTTCATATGCAGCAACACTTTATTTCAGATCTTGATAAAACTAGATTATTCTTTCGTTCCAATTTTTTTGTTGCTTTGTTATTTATTTATATTTTTTTGTGTTATAATTGTTTTTTTTTGTGTTGATAAAAAGTCTAAAGTCTATGTATATTCAAATAAAAAAACGAATTGAGTATTTGGAACACCCAAAAAAGACTATGATTGAGAAATAAAAAAAAAATATGAAGAGAAAATTATTTTTTCAAGACAGTTGTGATTTTTTTTATAAGTATAACTGTTAAAAATTTTACTTTACTTGCTTATTTACTTCCCTTGGCTGAGTTACAAAAACGAACGTTTCTATCAAACGAAAAGCCTGGATGGGATTACACCCCTAAGTTAGTTAGACGTCAAAATCCATACAAAAAATCAACAGGCAGTCGTTTTTCTTGATAGAAACGTTAAGTATTTGCAAATTGGCTGAGGGCTAAGTTATTGGAATTTTTGACAATATTTTTTGTTACTTGCCTTTATACGGACCATCATGTTGAGATGTCCTTGGCTGTATTGTTCAATTACATCTCTCACATCGTATGGTTTCCTCGCTTGCTGAAACTTGCGTCTGGCCACAAAGTACTTGATTTTCCTAATCGCTCTTATGGCGTTTCGATGAGCATCTGTCAATCTGAGAATTAAAAGTAAATCACTTAATGATAAAGCAATAATGAATGCTCTCAAATCGTGTTGTGGCGGAAGCAAACAGTGATACAAAAATGACATTAAATATAGCCAAGTTTCTAAAAAAAAAACACCACCAAAGCCAAACTTTGACATAATATACTATAATTTTCGAAATTTAGTGCTTTTTCTTGTATTTCTTTTAACTTTGCAAATCGAAAATAAACATGTCAGTGAATAGAGCAAAAAAATTCACACAATTTTGTAGATGTCACTTTCAAAGCAGAACAAAGAAGATTTTTGAAACTTTTAATAAAATTCTCTTGCTGTGATGTGCTCAAATCCCAAAAAACTTATGACAGTGCATATAATTTTTACAGTTTTCCTCAAAATCTTGGTGTCACAGCCAATTTCTAACTACATAAAAACAGCTTTGCTAAATACTTACATGATGCTGCATTGATAACAGTAGGTATTGATAACCTTTTTTGTCAGTTTATTTAGAAGTATGTACTTGTATCTGGAAATATTTAACTACGAGAAAGAAGTGCTAGAAGATTTGACCAAGAAAGTGCGTTATTCGATGACACAAATTAAAAATAAAAATACTCATTGCACGATTGCATAGAATTTAAATTAATACGAGAATACAAAAATGCCAGAAGAAATGATGATAAAACGTAATTGTATAAAATTGAACAGAAAAATAAATGTAATTTGAATGAAAAATCAGCTATGTTGATACAACTAAAAACAAATTAAGGCATAAACGAACCAAAATTCTCGCAGTCAATTGAACTGGAAAACGTATGCTAAATTTTGTGTCTGAAACGAGAAATTAAATAAAATTTGTATTAATGAAGAAAAAATAGCTATGATTATACTACCGAAAATAAAGTTATGTGCAAGCGAGGCGTAATCCTCGCAGCCAAATCGAATTGGAAGACATAATTAGTTGTGTGCCAGAAAGAAGAAAATAAATGAAGTTTGAATGGATGAAGAAAAATCAGCTATGATGATACTACTGAAAACAAAATAAGACACAAACAAGCAGAAATTCTCGAAGTCAACTGAACTGGAAGACGTATGAAAACTTTTGTGTCAGAAACCAAACATATCTCTTGTTATTTTACACGCATAATGGCAGGTCGGTCGGTGACAAAAGCTGTCATTCCAGATGCAACAGTCTTGCACAAGGTGAATAGATTCTTCCACTTACTTGACTATCACGACTAACTTAACTGATTTTGTTCACAGCCAGCCTCGTTGGGGGTGTTGGTCCTCGTTCAACTACTGTGGACAGGTGGGGGGTCTCTACGGTTGTACTTACTTGGTCACTCTGACTGGCTCCTGCTCCATGTCGCAGTCGATCTCGTCGCTGGCGGCCTCTGTAACAGAAGAAGCTTGGCTCACGAGAGTTCGGCCTCCCGGGCAGCCCTCAATACGTCTTACACGATTTGGGGTGCCTGGAAAAACAACGTTCCTTTAGCTCTGAAAACGAACACTTCATATGCACGTATTTGATGTTATAATAATATCTTTGTTAAAATTGTTATGTAATATATCATTTTTCTGCTGAAATTTAAATGAATTCGTATTCATCTTTTTTTTATTGAAATATATAAATCATTCGCGTATTTTGGTAATCTAAAAATATAAAATTCTTGTTTCACGATGTTCGTACACGCTTATCTCCGAAACCGCCCAACAGATTTCAATAAAATTTTGTAAATTAGTATGGTTGGTTCCGGATCGAAAGAAAAAATAGTTTTGGACCCAATAGGTATCTAGATCTAAAAAAAAATTATTTTAAACGAAATTTTTATTATTTTTTTATATGTATCATCCAAAAATAAAAAGGAAAAAAGGGTCGAAATCAATTTTTCAGTTGTGCTATATTTCAATAGATGGCGGTAAGATAATCTATTGAGATCTATTTGTATTACGCATCTAGAGAATACACCATATACAAATGTACGAAAAGAAATGGTAAATTCTTCCGCTACCTCCACTACCACCCGCTCTGTTATGGAGACTGTAATTGTAATCCATCCTTTCACAAAACGCTTCATGAGCGACAAATAAATACATAACACGAAAAGTAGCTCATATTACAAAAAGAACAATCGATGAATGTGACTTGAAGATTGGTAAAATACATAAAATGAGATCTATATAAAATGCGGTCTTTATGGAAGGCGGTCTGTGGCAGAACAACGTCTGCCCGGGCGCACTTGTGTTTAGTATTTTTTCATTTTGTGGTGGGGTTTAAATAATCAAATAAATAATTACTATAACACTATATAAATATTTAGTACGCAGTTAACTAGAATATGCTAAACTAGAGCCTCCTATGCCCGCATAGAAGCCAAACGGCTCACCAACTGTGCCACGGCGGGTTAGTTTTAAATTCGTCGTTTAAAAATCTCTCCGCTGATTGCGAATCATTTTCGACGTATTTTTATTTGATGAAAACATAGAATTACAATTTATTATTAAAGGTTAAAAACTTGGAAACTTTGGGAATATTACAGTCGAATAGGAATAGTCGTACGCCTCGATTCCGAAAATACGATTTCATTGAACGAAATAATCAACAAGTCGTGAACAAAATATATGACACGAGTTTGTAAAAATACATCCACTATGATGTGTAACGTCACTCATTTCATGACCCAAACAAACCGTTTTAGAGCGTACCAAAAAAAAATGTTTTAAAATTGCTAATGGTAATAAAAATTTTACTATTTTTTTAGTGAAAGAAAAAAATTGAATTTTCTCTATTACTTTTATTATTGTGGAATATTTTTTTTCCTAAGTAAATAGTCTAAACTCCAATGAAGTCTGAAATAAAACTGATTATACTAATTTCTCTCTGTCTATCAATAGATTAAAATTTTCTGTTTCAAGACAGACAAATCCGACTGGATTAATTTCTTAATATAATAGAAGGCACGAATCTGAGGACCACGGCTAACCGTTATGAAATAAAATCGCTTTATATTTGTTTGGCAGGTAACACCCCTCGCACGCCGCAAATCACTTGACTTGACTCGTTACTTGGTGTGTGTAAAGAGTCAATTTAGGGCTGCGTTCACAATGAATGCTGAGTGTAATTAGTGACGCTCTAGGCCGTTCAGAATGACCCGAAACAGACGCTCTAAAGACACTCTGTCACAAGTTCGAGTGTACGCTCTGTAAAATCGTCGGGTGAAAAACGCTCTGACAGTTATAGTATCCGTTGACTTCTATTTTATATGTGTTGTGTGTTATATCAGTTAACAATATACATTCACAAACAGATTAATTTAAGAAAAAATATCACTCAAAAGTTTCCAATATAAGGTCAGAGTTTTTTTACTCCACTGCCCAATTGTTGTCTTTCAATGAAAATATAACCTAAAAAGACACATGTATGATAAATGACACTTGACATTTAAAACGCCCGATGCTGCGTTCAGATTGAAACGCCGCTCGAAAGCGTTTGGTGAGATTGGTGTGAAAATCGCCATAATCCGCAGCTTCAGGTACATCCTACACTTGACGTATCAGCCCCCCTAGACAACGTGTTATTAAAGCTAAGCGTTATATCGCTAAGCGATAGAAATGTATGAAATTGGTGGCTGTCACGTGATGTCATAGCCACCAATTCCATAAATTTACTATCGCTTAGCGATATAACGCTTAGCTTAAATGGCATGTTGTCTAGGGGGGCTGAACGCAGCCTAGAACAGTGTACCATATTATTATCTGTGGTACAGTGCATTAAAATATAAGTAGACCACAGATTATATTATGGTAGTAAAGTAGACGAACACGCGCGCGGCGCATAATTATCATCAAGAAACGGAAGAAACGACTCTTGACACTTGTCTGTAGTGTTAAATGGTTACTGTTCACTTGCCATTTGCCTTGATACCTACTACATGACTAAACTGGTGTAATTAAGGCAATAGATAATATGAAGATGAAATCAATTTTGCAAAAAATGTTGATACAGAAAGAATCGACAGTACCTGCTTTGGGTTCTTCCACGTAGAAGACGACGTCCCCTTCACTCTCACGGCGGCCATCTTGTTGAGATTGTTGCGGCTGCTTGTCTCCGGGCGGCTCCATCTTGTTCCTGGACTTGCGCCTCTTGAGCACCGAGGCCTTCTTGGCCACCTGCAAGATAAGGGACTGACCCAACCACGAGGAGTTACCACACCAAACACTGAACACAACACCCAACTGGGAAACGGGGGACCACTAGCTGGCTAGATAGGTACACAACGCTAAACGACACGTCTGTCACATTCTGTTCATAAGTCACAAACAACAAGTCGAGGTTTTAAGAGAAATACAGGCCATATGGCGCGGAACCATACGACGTCATAAAAGTGGTGACGTATAGTAGTGTTACGGCACCCAACCATCATGGCAACTATAAGGTGTCCCAAAATTAACGCAAGATTTGAATTTGCCGCCATTTATTTTGATTTATATTGATACTTATCATATTGATTATTATTTCTTTTGGATATTGTCGGCCTTCGTGGCTCAGTTGGTTAGGTATCTGACTGCTGATCCAAGGGTCCCGGGTTCGATTCCCGGTGAGACACAGTTTTTAATTGTGTTTTCAGACTGGATCTGTGAGACGATTAATATCGTAGGTCTCCAGAATGTGGCAACTTGTTATTGGGTGTGTGTTAAATTAACATTTGAAATAGTACCTGTAAGTTGCCCGAGAATCAATTAGAAATTAAATTAAATTAGATTTAGGCTTGGTATATAAGACCAAGATCAAGACTTGATTCAAGACCAAGTAATCAAGACCAAGAGAAACCATGTGTTGGTCTTGCATTTGCTCATCACTAGTCCATGATGGTTTTGCCCGAGAAGTAATATAAATAAAATAAAATAAATGTATTTGATTTCTGTTATTTTTTTTAATTTGTATTTTTGTAAACATTTTTATTTGTATTTTGATAATTTATAAAATGTATTATTCATAGTAAGTAATTTGATTTATACAAAAGGAAAAACATTTTTTATTATCATTTTTATTTTATATTGTCTTTATTTCTTTATACTCTTGCTTTATTGATTTCTATGTATAATATTTTCTTTTTTTATATTTTGTACAACGAATTTTTTTTCTATATATTTAAGATTATGTGTTGAGATCATGTTTTTGTTCTGTATTAATGTAAAGGGTTTTTTTTTAATAAGTACAATAATATAAAATATATATTTAAAAATTTAGGGTAGGAGTTTAGGGTAAGAAAAATGGGAGAGTTAGACGATACAACAATGTAAATACATTATTGAACAAGATCTAAGGAATATTGAACCAGGGAGGTAAGTCTGATCCAACCAACGAAATCAAAACCCTCACGATTACCCATATCATGGATATAATTATTATATGGAGTTTTCTAATATCTTGAGATGTTATAGAACTCCATATGATAATTATATCCATGATATGGGTAATCACGAGGGTTTCGATTTCGCCGATAGATCAGCCTTGCCCCTCAGATCTTTTGTGAGTATACGCTGTAGAGAACTTGTTGAAATTTTGATTCTTGTCCACGACGCCGAATCGATGTTTCGGAATTTTCACCAACACTCACGCACTACTTCGATATTGACATTTGAACGGCTTTTTTTGGTCAACCAGTGTGTTTAGCTTATCCAACTGATCCAGTCTCCATGAATTTATCAATAGATCTCTTCACAGTTGACGAAGTTAAAACACAATTTCGACCATATTTTGTATGAAATTTTCATCATCATCATCATCAGCCATTATTCGTCCAGTGTTGGACATAGGCCTCCCCTTTCAGCCTCCATGCTTCCCTATCCCTCGCCACCCTGTGCCATTGACCTCCTGCCACTCGTTTGATGTCGTCAGACCATCTTGTTTGCGTTCTGCCCGGGTTTCTGTGTCCAGTTCTCTGTCGCCACTCCAGGGCGCGTTTGGTCCATCGATCATCTGCTGTCCTTACTAATTGGGCTGGCCATGTATGAAATTTTGCGGCCGTTAAATTTTATTTGTTTTGAGATATTGTTCAATAATGAAAACACGATGTATCGTGTAACTAGCGTCTACACTCCACATTCACATGTTTGTATTGTATTGTATATATTTTATTTAGATGTAAAAAAAAATACAATTTCTTACATCTAGTATAAACGAAAATTAAAACAAACAATAAAAATAAACAAATCAACATCGGATGACTAAATGAACACACAAAAAAGACACGTATCTATCAATAACAATAAAACACAAAGTAAAAAAAAGGAAAACACACTACCACAATAGAAGACATCAAAGAACATGAAAAAAAAAATAATAATATAGTATCAAAACAAGCAAAACAGATATTATAGTCTTAGAACATAATATATTAACAATAGAAACACACGATTTTTAAAAAAACTTTTGTTTTATGTATTCAGCACCTAAGCGACGAAAAGCGGCAAGACTAGACGCCTCCTTTACACATTCAGGCAAATCATTATAAAGTTGTAAGCCTTTGTAGTACACACTATTTTGTGCACCTGCCAGGTTTGTCTGCGGCAGTCTAAAGTCCCGCCTACTTCTCGTCGGGTATGCGTGAACTTCAAAATTGTACATAATATTTTTTTGTAAATAAGGTGGTAAAAGTCTATTTTTTAATTTGTAAATAAAAATTAGCACATTCAGAATTATTTGTTGTTTCACTGTCAACTGCTGTTTCAACTGCTCAAGCATATATTCAATACGGGTAAATCTATTGCATTTTAATATTGTCCTCATTGCTCTGTTTTGTATTATCTGTAGTTTTTTATTTTCACCTACATTGCTCATAAATAATACACTTGAGCAGTAGTTAATGTGCGGAACAACAATGCTATTATACACTAATTTAGATGTTTTTAAATCAAGTTTATTTCTTATCCTTCCTAGAAATCCCACCTTCTCCGCGATTTTCTTCGTAATACATAATATGTGCTTGTCAAATCTCAATTTATTATCAATTAATACTCCCAAGTATTTTATGTCTTCAACCTCCTCAATTTCCTCATCATGAATCTTAAGTGTGTACTTAGTGTCACTAAGTATCTGTTTACCAATAATCATAAATTTACTCTTGGATACATTCAATTTTAATTTATTTTTATTAAGCCAGATAGCAATTAATTCCAAATCAAATTGAATTTTCTCAAGACAAAGTTCAATACTATCACCAGTTACATATATCAATGTGTCATCTGCAAATAATTTGAATTCGCAAAATTCAAGACATTTTATAATATCATTGATATATATAATGAACAATATTGGGCCAAGAACTGAACCCTGAGGTACTCCTTTATCTGTTACCTGCGCATTAGAAAAAAAATGTCCGTATTTAGTTATTTGTTTTCTATTAAATAAATAGTCAACAAACCACTTATTTTCAGTTCCAATAATTCCAATACGACGCAGTTTCTTGATAAGTTTCTCTCTATCAATTGTTTCGAACGCCCGTTTGAGGTCTAAGAACACCGCCACAATTTTTCTTTTCTTATCTTTATGTAACTTCCATTTATTGATCACATAGTTAATCGCTGTTTCGCACGAATGTTTATCCCAAAATCCTGATTTTTGATTAACAATAATATTTTTAGACTCAAGATATTTAACTAATTGTATTTTTACTATTAGTTCCAATATTTGTTCATATTTTGGTAAACAGTTAATTGGTCGATAGTCATCAAATTTCACAGGATTATCAATTTTAGCAATAGGGGTGATCAAAGATGTTTTCCATGTTTCAGGAAATATTTCTTTTAAAAGAGTCATTAATAATTTTTTAGGAATGATTTTCCTATGATTTCAATACCGTCATTAATTATTTTTACACTAATACCATCTTGAGAGTTTTTTGATTTCATTTTACGAATCACATTTTTTAAATATTCCATATCGATCATGCGAAACCTGAAAACATCACTAAATTCTTCTATATGTTCACTCTGCATATTTTCTTCAATTACCGGAATACCGGAATGTTTCCGGTTGGCACTCTGATTGGTTGAGATCTCGTAGTATTAAGTCAAATGAACTGTGAAATTTTATATTCAAAACATATGAATTTAATTTATAATAATTCATAATTCAATTTGTAAAGCAACTCGCTCACGCGAGTCGCTATTGTTATTATAAACAAACTTAAACATACCTAAGAATGCAGAAAAAAAGCTGGGACTAGACGCTACTTATCGTGTAACGTTCCAGTTTCATTAATCATCAACTCTCAGCTGTCAAATTGCTTTTTTTTTCAGGGTTGCCAACCATTTCCTGCACAAATGGCGGCAAATTTAAAAATTGCGTTAATTTTGGGACACAGCGCCATGGCATGTATTTCTCGTGTGACGTCTCAACAAACAGCGCAAGACAATATTTTTCATACTGTACTGTGCTGAAAATCAGGTACTGAAGGTTACAAAGTTTAGAATGGTTATTTTGAGAACTTCATTTATAAATGTACATCCTCTTGCGTTTTTGTGGTGTGTATGTAAACAGCCTTTTAATCTCGATGAATTAAGAGGACATATAACGCTAAACTTAGTGACTGAAAACATGATATATTAAAACCGCCCAGTGCACCATGAAGTTACGTGTTAGTAAGGGTAACTATGGCGTGCGTAAAAAAGGTTTATACGTGATATAAATTATGGGAAATCCCAAATTTATTGATTTTTTGCATTATAAGAACAAACATTAGTTGAAATGAAAAAACTTTATCGGTCATTCACTTTGATTTTATGCACTCTTTAAGCATTTTAAATATTTATTACTCTACGACACATACTTATGGAGTAATTAAAAAAAATCTGTAAAAAAGGATATTTTTAATCATTTTTTTATGAGAATTTAGGCTGAATTTTAAAATTATGTGACGAAAATTCACTAGAGAAATGTTGAAATGACATACACTGTTTTATTTAAACACACTGTTTACCTAACATATTTGAGGGATTTGATTTGAAATTGAGGTGTTTAGGTTTATATGGCTCCTTATAGATCGTCAAACTTTCAAGAAGTAAAAAAAAATATTTAGGTACACAAACTATAGTGGAGTTGAGTGACAATCTACTGGTGTTTTGAAGATGTGACTTATACAGAATGTAACTTAACGTAAACAATGGAATATAAACAGGCGCACACAGTTCTAATAGCTTATCTAATGTATGCCTTATAAGCTAACATTCAAACAGGTTTAGTTAAAATACAAGTATATGATTAAAATCGATTAACTGTCATTTATTTAAATTATTATAACAAATAGTAAAACATAAATTTATCGATAATGGTGCATGTGAGATAAATGTAAATAAATAAAAAGAATTAGTAAGAGAAATAATGAAATTAGAAAGTATGTATGTATATTTCCTACATTATCTATTGGTACAATATTTATTATTTTTTTAAAGATAAAAGCATTCATGCAAGAGCTAGCACCTAATTTTCTAATAGGTACATTATTTAAAAGTTTTGATGATTTGAACATAACACAATAAATCGAAGACAATTTTATTATGATTCAAGAAATTAGCAATATTAGTCCGAATTTGAATAAGAAAACGATATGCTGAATAATCCAGTATTAGCAGATTTTTAGTGATGATTTTTTTAATCACATTAACTCGATATATGGATGTTTCTCTTTTTCTCACAGTTATTATAAGAGAATATGGAACGGGACACGTATGGATGAATCGAGATAGAAAGAAATCTTGGAAAACTAAGAAATCTTGAATACCTTGGAATGTAAGACCAGTCTAAAAATGACTTCATTAGTCAAAAATCAGTCATTAATTGGAATACGGATGGAATTAGATTTCAAGGCTCAATTTTACATGTTGATTATAAAGTTAGCGCTTTTTGAAATGTACCCTTTTTTTCAATTGGATTGGGTGAGTTTATAATAATTATTGAAACCCCGCTTAGATGAGTTCTATTATAGGTACTTTTTGAGTGTACAGGCTGCAATTAGGTAATTCCTACTGAATTCATTAAGATTTTTATTATAAATTTAAACGCAATATTTTTATTTTATTTTTTTATTTTTTTTTGCGGGTGGCAGTTCTTGAGGAGAACACACTTAGGCCAGTTGGCCCTTTGTGAGGGCTGTCCTCCCACTCACTCATTCCCCTTGAACCAGCCTGAGCGGCTAATGAATGTCATAATATCTGCAATGTCGGCCGACGCTACGTTTTTGTTCTGTATTAATGTAAAGGGTTTTTTTTTGAATAAGTACAATAATATAAAATATATATTTAAAAATTTAGGGTAGGAGTTTAGGGTAAGAAAAATGGGAGAGTTACACGATACAACAATGTAAATACATTATTGAACAATATCTAAGGAATATTGAACCAGGGAGGTAAGTCTGATCCAACCGACGAAATCAAAACCCTCATGATTACCCATATCATGGATATAATTATTATATGGAGTTCTCTAATATCTTGAGATGTTATAGAACTCCATATAATAATTATATCCATGATATGGATAATCGTGAGGGTTTTGATTTCGCCGGTTGGACCAGACTTTGCGTCCCAGGAATTTGTGCAATTATTGCAATTCTATAATAGTTGCTTCGTTTGACTATATCTATTTCTATTCGAATTTGATACAAAGTATATTCTAAATTAGGTTTATTTTGAATTTTGCTTGTGTAATTTACTGTATCTTCTATTTTTACTTGATGCAATTTACTGTAATCTACTGTTAATGGTACAATTTCCTAAATAATTAATTTGGATTTGATATAATTTACTGGTTATGAGGATTCAACGAAGATACATCTCAATAGCTTATCGTGTTCACCTGTAGAGGGATCCTTTTTGTTTACTTCAGAGGTACTTGCTCATAGGTAAAGCGTATAAACAAAAAAATAAATTAAAATATCAGCCAATGGGAATAATAAAATCAAACAGCAATCATACAAAAAAAAATATTTTAAAATTTCTAATTTAAAAATAAAAGTTTACCCTTTGAACGCGTAAATCGACTAAAGTCGCCTGAATTTTTTTCCCTTTCGACGCGTATATTTAAATATAGGCAGCCTATAATTATATTTGAATATAGACTGAAAGTGCATTTTAAAATAGATATAAAATGGTAAAAACTACACAAAGAATTCTATACAAAGAAGCATCTCTGAATAATTTTCTATAACACAAAAAAGGTATTGTCAAATATTAATGTTTGAAGAGGAAATTATCTCTACTCTCCACCGTAATGCTATTCTTGAAAGTTACAATTTGTTTAATACAATCTCATTATCCGATACATTGATTTAATTTGTATTTATTCATAAACAAATATTTACAATTTATTTAAACCATTAAACGCGTAAATCGAATAAAGTCGCCCGAATTTTTCCCCCTTTCGACGCGTAAATCGACTTAAAAAACGTTACCTTTGGATGCAATAAAAATAAATTGAAATTTAATTTTTTGAGCCCCCCTTCCCCCAAAATATAACATGACTATTTTTTGGTGTATTAAATCAAGATATTGATAAAAAAGGGAAATTTTATAGAATACATTATTTTTTATTGAAAATTTGAATTTTGAAGATCAAATTTTATTTTTTGCTTAACGCGTTCAAAGGGTTATTATATGGTTTATTCAGTATTTAAGAATGAAGCACTATAAAATGTAAATTAAGTCACAAATTATAAGCAAAATTAAATCATTTAACCTTATTATGAACACATAGTGCAATTATTGAACAATAATAATATGAAATGCAAAATAATTTGTCATTCAAAGCTCATACGAGTATAGATTGACATTATTTTCGTAAAGAAAATTTAAAGCAAATATCGTGTTTGAGTACGAAAAGGATTTAGAATTGATAATCTTAGACTTAGGAACGGAATTGCTTAGATTTCTCTAAGTAATTAATGAAAAAATAATAAATTTTATTTATCAATTAGAAAATATTTCTTGTGACGGTAATAAAAATACACCTTGCTTAAACACTTGAAAGAAAAAAATGTATGAGGCACACCTACCTGGTAAAGCAATTAAAATTATTATAAAAAAGTTTTAATTGCATTGGTTAAATCAAAACAATCACTGTATTTTAAATAAATTGTAAATAAAAATAAATATTTGAAATTAACAAAAACATTCACGATAATCTGTTTGAACGAGTTATATGAAAAAGAAAAGTGTACGATGAAGGACATACCTAAGTAATCGTAAAGAACTATGCATGTACAGTGAATGAAATTAATAAGAAATTATTGGAGATATTTTAATTGCACAAAATATATATATCTCAATATTTTTATTATATGCTTAATCCAATGACTATGTAAGCAGAAAAAAGTGGTTATGTAGAATGGCTAATTTTTTTGCTTAATTGATCCTTGGAAAAAATATTTATTGCATGGTTAGTGATGCAATTTTAACGTGCACATTGAAGCGATATTCACATATCGATGAATTTAAACTGATTCAATTAGTCTATTTTTTTTTAAAGCATTTTTAATTAAACTGTTGGAAAGAACACTCCTTCGCTGAAAAAATGTGATATTTATTTTTCAGAACTATTGAAAAGAACTGCATTAAAGTAAAATATAATTTCTCTCGATAAATAGTTTGATTCATAGCTAGCGGTTGAAATAAGAACGAAAGATCTACAAATAAAGCACTCATATGGCAAATATATTGTATAATGTCTTACTCTCGAAAGAGGGGTTGTTGCAACTGATGTCTGTTGCTGTTGGTTGGCATCTTTGACGTAGATATTCCAAGTTGCTGTACTTCGGAAACTTTTGTCAGCTGCATAACATCTCCACAGACACTGAATCAACATGGCAGCAGCGGGAATCTACAAGACAAAATTATAAACCCTGTGGCATTCCATAAAAATGAAAATCAAAACTGGATAAAATACAATATCTATCGTCTATACAATTCTGGAAATTATTATAAGATATATACATACATACATATGTAACTTCACGCCATGTCCCTCACAATGTAGTCGGAGAAAACTGAAAGCCACATTTTTTTCTATCTCGACACACATTCATCGCTTCATCAACATCCATGAATGGTCACATACATGTTTACATTTCTTACATTTCCGTCTTTTAGAATATCTTTCACATGGTCATGCCATCTTTTCTTAGGCGCCCCCGACCTCTTATTCAGTTCCTGTCATTTTTGTATATTTCCTTCGTCAGGCGTTTTTCGTTCAATCTTCCCATTTGCCCAACCCTCAATGTGTTAACTTTCATTCTATTAATTACCTCTTTCTTCATCTTAAATTATTTCCTTGCGTCCTCATTTCTTACCCTGTCATACATCGTTTTATTACAAATTCTTTTTGGCGATCTCATTTTAACTGCATTTATTCAACTTTCGTGCGACTTCTGCTTTGTCCAGGTTTCACTTGCATACGTCAAGGTTGCCACTACGATTACGTTATATGTTGCGATCATTCAAAACTGATTTAAGTGCTCCGTTCACTCTGTTTCCTGCCGTAACTCGTCTTTCGATATCCTTATCAGGCCGTCCATTGCGTTGAAACATGCTTTCCAGATAGATAAATACTTGTCAACTTGTTTGAGCCATTCGTTCTCTACTTTTATCGACACGCTGTTCTGCTTTCATTCTTTTTAAACACCATTGCCTTTGATTAGCTGGCATTCATCCTCAATCCGTTCTTTTTGCATCCTCTATATACCATATTTTCAAGATGATATAACTCTTCCATTTTCTCTACTTACAGTACCATAAAGCACAATTACCAGCACAAAAGCACAATTCCATAAAGTATCATAACAGCACAATGAAAAAAGGGAAAAGTTAATCTCAAATTTTGTACTTACTTGTCTGTTGAAGTGTTTCTGTCGTTGTTTTTGTTGAACTTTGAGCGCAAATCCAGAGCCAAGGATACCCTAAAAATAGTCATGTCAATTGTAAAGTCAAGTTAAATTTAGTTACTACCTAATTAATTACATATAAAAATAAATTTTGGACTGAAATGATATTTTGTAGATAAACAAACACTAATAAAAGTGGGCATTGGAATATCTAAGTTTTATTTCAAGGGGTTATTATTCCATGTTGTTCCTATAATAACACAAGTATGAAAGAAATTAAGTGCGTGTTTTTTAATTTTTAAAATTGAAAATATCATTAGTAGACATATATTATATTTTTAATTTAAATGTCATGTCACCTATCCAATATTAAGAGTGTCTGCTGCTTGTTCCTATTACAATACGAAGAAAAAAGTGCATACAGAAAACCGTGGCTAGGCGTGAACGTTACTATTAATAATATTTAAAACAGACAAAACACAATACGTCCGATTCTATAACTTTTTAAGAACGTTCCGGCTAAAATAGGCGCTTAGTTTATTCTATAACGTTGAAATAGGAACGTTCCTGGAACATTCTTACTCCAAATAAGTCACGAATTAGTCCAATTCCGTATTCTATAACTACATTTTAGTCGAATCTACTGTCAAAACAAATGGATATATTACACGTGTTGCGTTATGTTGAAAATAAAAACTATAGAATCAGCGGGGAATCTCAACTCGATTGGGGATTTTGTGGGGATTGGCTTTTTGTGGGGCATCTAGCATTTTTCCATTTATCGATAGCTGACATATTGAAAGTTTGATGGTTAGTGATTAAAATTTCTGTTAATTTGAAAAAAGATGAAAATGTACACTGTTCAACTATTACAGATTTCTTTAAAGGTACAAAGATTTTTATAATGAATTAACATCGGATATTGTTGAGATTTGATTTTAGAAATCCTTTTTATTTATATTATATCTATTGTGAATCCTTCAAACATTAAATAATTGATGCCTGAGCTGAAAGGATTTTCAGTGCTTGAAAACTCTGTGCAAATACACAATTAATGACGAATGGCGAGTTCATGTTATGTCGAATTTTAATCTACATGGCCTTGATGGATATAATAATGCGGAGAGTTTCTGGGGTAAAGTGTTTGTTTAAAGTGTAAATATTATTGTTTTTTTTATGAAACCTTGTATTTTTCTTGAGATTATAATTATGTGGGGAATTTGTGGGGAATCGGGACTTTGAATTTCCCCAATTCAGGGAATTTGATCTAGATTTTTGGGGAATTTGGTTAATTGACATTGGTAACGCCGTATAGAATATCAGTGCAGATCAATTGAAATGTTAGGTTAGGCGACATCACGGTGACATGACATAAATAAACATGGCCGAGCAGTGCGCACTACGTATTTTTATTATTATTTAAACGTTCTAAAGAACGTTCTTATTTTAGTTCAAAAAGTGACTGAATTGGACGTAATGTATAACGTTCAGTATAGATTCGAAAAACGACAACCCAAAAAAAGAATAAAAATGATAAGTTAACCATGAGTGAGTGTATTTCATAAATATTTGTACAGATTGTGACGTTATATCATTACCCTAGTTTTTACAAACTTCAGTAGAACAAAGAGATATAATTGTTTTTTAATGTGGTATAGTGAAAATATAATTATTTCAGTCCCGTCTGTCGTTTTAATAATATATTTGATTCAGGCTGAATGACTATAATTCATGTTTGTTTGGCCGAGTCATATGGGGGTTAAGAAGTTGCAAAATAAATAGTTATTTGTACGGTTACAAAAGACAAGTTGGAGGACAATGCTGTATGTGCGGGTCGACGACTATTTTTAGAAACGCATGAATAAAACACGAAATGGGATATGATGAAAGGCAAGAATATATTGTAGGTGTATGGAACGTGCGTGTCAACTTTTGGAAGTTTTCTTTACACAATGGGCAAATAAAAGTTTCCGCTGCTAGTTTGTTTGGTGTGGTTGGAGACACTCAAAATAGTTAGTTGTTTATTCATATCCCACATTCCCAAGAGAGACGATATGGATAAAAATATGATTACAGTCTGACACTAAACTTTTAATACTGAAGTATAATTAGGTTACATAACATATATCTTTTGATCTTGTATAAACATTTCTGTACAAATGCTGAAACTCATTTCCAAAATATTTGTATTGTAAGAAAGTAAGTAGAAAATGTCTTTAGCCATGTCTAAGTATAACTTGGATGCGTCAAGATTGGCACTTAAAGAAAAGCTCGTAAAGAACACAGACGCAAGGTCGTTATTTTAAGTTAATTCAATAGTTACTACCACAGGAGATGCTCAGAACAACTTGCATCCCTGGTCCCTCTTCCACCCATTCACAATAGTCACTCGTTTTACTCAATCTCAACACCCGTTCACAGTAAACATTCAATATACACGAACCAGTCGCTTCTCGAACTCTTTTACTAACACAGTAGCTCGGCTGTGGAACGATCTTCCGAATCACATATGTGTTTCCACGTTTTTACAACCCGGGTCTTTTAAAACCCAAATTAATATTGTCCACGCAGATTGCAAACTCTCCACAACGTTACGTAGTGCACTTTTTCGGAAGATTATAATGGACCCGAATCCCAATAGTCGGTGTCCCTTAAGTAGTCATGTTGAAAAAACAATTAGCCTTTTTAATGGCAACTAGATTGATTGATTATTGGGATCAACATTTCATTATTCATTTATGCATATTACGGAAAATAACTTCTTGATTTGTATAACCGAGTACATCCTCATAAACATTCAAGATCCAAGATCCAAACAAGGTCAGTAAAATCATGCATTTAATTAACACTTTATTAAGCGGTGACAATGAAAGAAAATAAGGAGGTGGTTGGGGAAGATCTAGACTAGCGATGGGAGCTTCGGAGAAAAGGCCAACTAGAGGTATTAGAGGTATTACCTTCAGTAAAACCGGAGAAGTCACAGACAGACATAAGTAAATACTTAAAGTGACCAATTAAAAAAACAGAATTGTTATGTTTATACTCACAGCGGGCAAGGCAAAGAAGGATATCGCGAAGACGGAGAAGCAGGAAGCGACTATCTTCCCCATCCAGGTCTGTGGCACTGTGTCTCCGTATCCAATCGTGGTGACTGTGATGACACCCCACCAGAGGGCGTCTGCGTAGGATCCGAAGTCGGTTTTTCCATTTGGTCCAACGACGTCCTTCTCAGCGAGGTACACGAAGTAGGAAGAGAAGATGAGACCGAGGAAGCCGATGTAAAGAGTGGTGATCAGTTCCTGGACAAAGAAATTAGCAATTAATTTAATGAAATTGACCATTATTAGTTGCTTAGTAACGAAATATGACACAGACTTTCTCAAAGAAAAATGTACACCTGCATCATCTTAATTAAAAACTATAACACCAGTTGTTTTTACCGCAATTTCTAAAATAAAATATCTTCTTCGTTTGAATTGAATTGAATTGAAAGGAGAGGAGGTCACGGGCAGTCTTTGGTAAACTCTCTTACATCATCAAGTCTCCGAAGTACGCCAATTAGCGAATATTTTTTTTATAGTTGCATTATTGGATCATGCAATTCCTTACTGGACACGGCAATTTCAAAAGTTATCTTTTTCGTTTTCACTTATCATTTTTTACATTTTTTTAATATTTCAAGAGAGTCGAAGTTAGAATATTAAGAGAAAACCGGGAAATCAAGGCACCAACAGAGCTTACGACCTGTCATCGGCTGGTTTACGTGATCATTTTATGCGCTTGCGCAATTTTCACCAATTATGCATTTTTACTGAGTTCTCTATCAAAACAATTTTCTTAAGTTCTATATATTTTATTCATAGATATTTATTGTTCTTGAAAATAATCTGTTTTTAAGATTGCCATCTATGAAATGACGAAGAAACATTTTTGTAACGCACACTATTGAGAAATTGGTTTGTAAACAACGAAAGTCATAGTTCTTATACACGAGGTAACAATGCTTTCGCATAGATGTCAATTATTTCGTTTTTGACTCGTTTTCCTACTTGTATGAAAAAAGTTATTTTTTGCATATACGCTAACATTGGATTTTTTTAAAGATGTACTTGGAACAAGTACACATACATTCCCTAAATTAAGGATAAATTCTTGTGCTATAGGTGAACGAAATCGGTCGTGGCAGGATTCGAACTCGCGACCACTGGATTACTAATCCAGCGCCCTAATCGCTCTGCCACTACCCATCATATCCATGTCATACTTTGTCTTCAAAGTGTTTCTTCGAAATTTTCGTGGAAGGAAATGTTGAAGTTAGTTAATGAATTGAAATAAAAATGAAAACGAAAAAAAAACATTCGATTCGCTCAGAAAGCTCAATCGCAGAATGAACGTTTTCAAGAATATTACTTCATGGTTTAGTCTTATCTCGTAAATAGTGGTAACTGAGGATGAGCTAATCGAGTTGATTCAATGTAGAAGAGTTACAATTTATATTTATATCAATAGTTTGTGAGCAATAAAAAAAGTAATTGCATTTATGGACGATAAATTTATCTTTGTTCTATGCTACCAGAGCTACTTAGAAGATAGTCTCAAGCGCACTTTACACGGACGAGTTTTTCAAAGAGGTTCAATTTGTCAACGAGTTTTTCAACGCGGTGGGAAAGAAATAGAACGTGTTCTATTTTACAAAGCGTTTATAGTTTCGTTTGTCGTAAAACAGAAATCTGTAAAATTATTCGTTGCCGACGAGTCAACATGGCTGCCGTTTATGTTGTGTTAACTTTGACGTTCGCGGTATCATTTGACATCTCACGACCAGAGAGCAATGTTTAAAAACAAAAACAACAATGTGAGGGTCCACAAAAAATCAAATCGTTTCCAATTCAAGTGAAATACCTGGTAGTCATAACGCAAAGTCAAACGAAGAAAACGAGAGAAAGATCTGTTGAACGAAACAATAGATTTTCATGTAATATAATAGATGTCGCAGTTAGCAATTTTTGTATGAATCGAAGTGAGGATTTTTTTCCGCGGGACTTGGACAACACGGTGGGCAGACCACATCATTTTTCTATAGAGAATAACGATTAATGTGAATTGTTTTCGGATTTATTTGTCGAAAAAAAAACGCTTTGTTCATTAAGATTTAGAGAACACTTATCTAGGAAGTGTTGAAATGTATGGAAAACTGCAATATGTTGCCAACCAAGACGTCAAACGCGCGATATATCATAACTCACTTATTGCACGGAGTACTCCATCTAGTATATTATATGAAAATCTATGAACGAAACGCGGTACAAGCGAAAAATTAAAATGTTGCTATTTTTCACATAAATGGCATATTTATTTTTTTCGTAATTGCAATAATAGGGGTCGTAAATAAAGGATAAAATAATACTTGTGTAAAGCGATGTTTAGAGTAAAGTGCGCTTAACGATAGATAAGGATAGTGTCTGTCAATCAAGACAAATACTGATTCGTATCATCTGTCATAATCAGGTCCTAGTTAGCCTTGATAATCTCACAGAACCATCCAGTAATTATTTCATCAACTGGTAACTCAACATGCTGTGATTATACAATACCATCATTATTTGCTAATAACTGTTGAACAATTTGAATCTGCATCCAATTCGACTTGAAATGAAAGCAATAAACTCCATAAAAATGTCAATAAATTATATTTTTCTACGTTACTTCTTTGATTTATTCATTAGATATTATGTCATGTAAATTATTAGGGCCCGCTCACATTGGATACGAATTCGTATCGTACGTATACGTACGATACTAGTCGTACGAATTGAGTGCGCGCACTGGATACGGCTTTAACATTTTATTTAATCTTCAAATACAGCTGGTGCGCAAAGGCGGGTTTGTTGGCATTAGGAAATATCTTCCAACCAACGTGAAGTCTACTAAGTTCATTTGGTACAATATTAGTATCTATTGAAATACAATATACAGGGTGGCTACTCATGACACGTTCTTATCTTGCCTTAATCTTATAAATGCATAAATTAGTACTCGATGATAATCTAATTTAAATCTTACTATACATTGAATCACACAAAAATGTTAAGATCACACTTTAGTATGAAATTGTCATTAATTTTTGTGTAAATTAATATAAATTATTAAATCAATTTAAACCTCAGAGATTACTAATGCTTGAAGCTGATTTTAATTTTACTTCGTGAGAAGCCCCTCAGAACATGAAATTGCCAATTAATTACCTATTGCCAATTAAGTAATGTGGTGAAAGATAAAAAAACATTAAAATTCCTTTAAAAGAATTTTAAATTTAACTAACTTCATATTCATTGCTTTTGTTCTGATTTAGTTTGTTATTCACTGCTAGGTTTTTGATTTGCTTTATTCTGAATTGTTTTGTTTTAATAAAATATACCCTCAATATCTACTAGCTCAGAACAGGCATTTAGCGTAGTGAAGTAAAATTTCAATATTTTTACAATACATACTTTTTATGAAATGTACTGTATTGAAATATCTAAATATATGTAAATAAATATGTAAATAAAAATAAAGGTACTTTATTTATCATTATTTTTGTTTTGGTGTTGGTACTTTATTTTCATTGCTTTTTTTATTTGAATTGATTTGTTTTAATTTTAATTTTTTTTGATTTACATTCATTAAATTGTTTTGTTTTTTATTTATTTTATTTTAACTATGAAATGGTATTATTATATTGTATTGTATAAGTGTACAATTTGACTATTGGAGTAACTATGTAGTTGCAGTGTACGAAAAGAGCTTGCACTGACAAACTGTTTATACATTTTAGTGTAAAAATAACATATTCTTATGTTAATTTTAAAAATTGATAAATATAAAAAAATAAACACAAATATTTTTTTAAATTTATATTTTTAACAATTTTTTTGTTAATTCAACCGGTTTTGGAGCTGACCCGCTCCATCATTCGTGCAAACTAATACAAAACTCAAAAACTATTCATAGAACGTGTTTAGTGCTAATGTAGTTGATGGTCGAGGTTTATACAATGTAGAAGAAAAGGCAGCAAAATTTCATAAAAATAATTTAGGAAATAATAAATAATGATATGGTTTGAGGCTACACAAATAATTGAGGACATTTCCATTACCTTAAATGTGGAAAAAATGTGTAAAAATCATTTCCAAAATACTTATGTAGGTATTTACGGTAGTTACTTACAGTAAATAAATTGTTGAATCGTAACAATCATATAAATAAAAAAAATAATAATAAAGTAAGAACAATACACGGACTTGTATTGAAAATAGGTATATTGATATTATTGATGCATGGAAATGAGGGGATGTATGCTTGTCAAGATAGAAAAATGTGGTGTTTGATTCTATTTGCGTACCCCTCTAAGAACTTGGTGTGTTGATAAATGGTTTAAAAAGTATTTAAAAAAATATATTTTTGGTAATAAATTTGTGGCGCATTTTTAATTATGTTACTATTACAGTTCATTCTTTATTGAAGCTCATTTTGTTAAGAGGTTGAAAAAAAGGGAAAGTATCAAATTTGTTTTTAACCATCCTGGCAAAGATGCGGTCGCTTAAATGAAATTGATCAACAATATGACAGACGTACAGGTGTGCCATACATTTATTTTATTAAAAATAATATAGGATGGACAGCACCAGACTTCCTCATATCGTGCTTCACAATCAGCCTCACGGAACCCGCCCTCGCGGTAGACCGCCAAAAAGATGGAGGGATAGCTGGGGGTCCACTTCGCAGGAAGAGCAGGCCTCTTAAAAAACAGACCTGAAGGTCTATTCAAAAGAAGAAGAAGTACATATACATATTATACATCCTCATACATTCCAAAAATTAAGACATGTGCGTGTATATACACCGTCACGTCTCATCTAAAATGGCAACATTTATAATAAAATATATATATAATTAAAAAATATTTTTATTTATTTTGAGATGTAATGTAGGTACTTGTGTGATTGAGATATTCTATTTGTAATTTGACAATACACCTACAAAATATTGCAAATATAATATTACAGTACCTGACGATGTATGAATACAACTGAGCCGAGAAGTCTCCAGGTTCCACCCTGACGGTCCACGTGCAGCATACGAAGGATCTGCAAGAAGCGGATACCTCGGATGGCGCTGGTTGCAAACACTTGACCATTTGACCCGACCGAGAGGACAACCATCGAAGCCACCACCACTATAAGGTCTGAAAACAAATGCAAATTTCTGATTTTAGTAATTAATACATTTAGCATCGCATTTTGAAATCAATTTCTCAAATATTATGTTCTTCTTCTTCTTCTATCGTGTCAGCAACGCATTTAAATAATTTTCTGCCAGTGCCTAGCAACGTCAATAGCACAATCATTGCCAACGATAAGTTCGTGCATAGTGAAGTTGACTGGACTTGAGGGGCAGCTGCACATATGTGCGGTGGTTTGCTGTTCTCCACAGTCACATGTCGTTGGTATTCCCTGTTGCAGGAAGCTCCATGTAGACAGGTTATCCAATGGTTATACAGGTTCCTTCCATGGGGAGCACGGAAAGAACCTCCACGCGGTGTCCCCGGTAACATAAATTATCTGGCCAATATTTCCACCACAGCAACGCAACGCAAAGCTAAGACCAAGAAATATTATGTTAAGCAGTGTTATTAAAATATTCGATTTTCAACGTTTCTCTAGTGAATGTTCATCACATACTTGCAGCATAAATTTCCCTAAAAATTATTAAAAATATCCCATTTTACAGCATATTTTTAATTACTCCATAACTACATACATATCACAAAGAGTAGGTACATAAATTCATAGTGAATGACCGATTTTTTTTTCATTTCAAGTCTGGTTTGTCAAAAAATATCAACAAACTTAGAGTTTTCGATAATTGAAATTACGTATAAACCATTTTTAACGGACGCAATAGTTACCCTTACTAACACGTAGCTTTATAACGTATAATGTTGTCAGTCACTAGAACGTTATAATGGACTGCGTTTATATTGTAAGACTCCAGAGATAATTTTTTTTATCTCTGCAAAAGGATTACCTTATGGGAATGAACCTGCCTTTTTCACGCAAATTTTGCTTTTTCTGAACTGAAAACATTGAATAGTTGAAGTAAATCGCCATTAGGCTATATAATTATTATTATTACGCATTCAATTAATGCGTTATAATATTAATTTAAGGTGAGTTCAGTCTGGTGTGTGGGTATACATGCACGTGTCGTGATTCGTTTTTATAAGGTAATACACACCCCCACACCTGTGGCTAGTTGCCCCATTTTGAGGAAGATGTCGTGATGTTTGTATGTTTATATAAATTAAAAGATATCGTGTGAGTGGCTCAAAAATTAATTTCGTTTAAGATACATATTTCGAATTAGAACGCTTGTTAAAGATGCAAATTTCCAATAAGAACGCTTGATAACGATAAAAAATTTGAGATACAACAATTTATTGTTGGAGATATAAAATTTGAATAACAACGGTTGTTAAAGATACAAAATTCGTATAGAACGATTGTTGAAGATATATTATTTGAGTAAGAACGGTTGTTAAAGATACAAAATTCGAATAGAACGATTGTTGAAGATACAAAATTTTAGTAAGAACGGTTGATAAAAATAAAATTCGAATAGAACGATTGTTGAATATACATAATTTGAGTAAGAACGGTTGTTAAAGATACAAAATTCGTATAAAACGATTGTTGAAGATACAAAATTTGAGTAAGAACGGTTGTTAAAGAATAAAATACGAATAGAAAGATTGTTGAAGATACAAAATTTGAGTAAGAACGGTTGTTAAAGATAAAATTCGAATAGAACGATTGTTGAAGATACATAATTTGAGTAAGAACGTTTGCTAAATATACAAAATTTGTTTGTCCCACGTTCCTCTTATTTTATTTGTCACCTTAAATGATTCTGTTATCAGCGCATCATAATGTACCAACATTAATTGGATTTTTTTTATCAATCTCTTTATCAATATTAATTGGTGCACACAAACCTAATGCATTTATGTACATACTTTGACTAATTTTTGGTTTTAATTTCATTATGTCATCGTAACGCGTTTTGAACGATCTAATTAATGAAAAATAATTATTTTTCAATTAATTAACCTAGTCGATACAAAGATCAACACCATTGTAATTATTAATATTGAATAAATTAAATTATAAAGTGCATTTATTTATACTAGTTAATAGTAAACGATTCAGTTGTAAGTGAAAGACATCAGAGTTTAACAGTGTTCAAGTTATGCGTTGTATAAATAAGCGAACGCTTATGATATTTTGATATTTTTTGAAAACATTTTTTATGTGTATGTTTATTTAATTTCATTTATTGAAGTATTATAAATATTATTATTAATAATAATTGTAATATTTGTTCCGACAGCAGTAGCTTCAAACCCGGTCATATGAAATAACTTGTTGTTTTTAAAAGAATTTCATTGGAATATATACAAAATAAATTAAATATAAGTAGGTACTTAATAAATAAGTGACAAAATGTGAATTGGAGTATTGTACCTACAAATTTATATAATAATTTATTGATACCTACTGTAATATTAAACTGATTTGAATTAAATTTGCAAGTATAACATTGAATTAAATTAAAATAAAATTAATTGTAATTAATACTGTGTTTACAATTGGTTGTTGACATAAAAAAATAATGATTATAAAAATAATTAAAATTAAATGTACTTTATAAGTTTGAAAGAATCGAAAGTATGTAGGACATAGATTTTTTGTTGTTTGTAATTGTTAGGTAGGATTTTTTCCAAGATTGAATATATTTTTGTAACTAGAACGCGAACCAAATCGGTATAAATTTTTAAGTAGTATAAATTTTCCAAGTACATGTTTTAATTTTATTTTATTTGTCTGTTGGTATTTATAATCAATGTCAACTCCGATAGCTTGTTTTGGGAGCCCATGGTAGATTACGAAATACAAATAGGGTCGTATTAGGGGAGTTATTTAAGAATAATCTAAGAAAAAGTTGAGGTCCAGTAAGCAGTATTCTCGCAGTACGGGACTTTTTCTTTAGTTTTTCACAAATAACTCTTGTAATAGACCCATACTATTAAAATTAAGTTCGACCACAGTCGAAATAAATGAATAAATTTGTATGATACAACGCGTGGATTTGAATGAAGCGAGAATTCTATATATTTCAAGTGAATGAAATAATTCAGTAACTATTGTAACTAAAATAGGAATATACTAAAATTGTGGATTTTAGATTTACGGTCTTATTTCAGCGATATAATATATAAACTTGGACTAAATGGAATAGGAACGTACCTTACTATATTGGCCGGAACGTCTTAAAAAGTTACTGAATTAGACGTATTTTGAATAATTATGAAAATGTTAAAAATTTTGACCTCTGACATTTATGTGGCCTCTTTCAATGTATTAGGTCCGAATGTAGAGTCCTACCTAAATACTAAATTCTTAATACGAACCATGTTTTCATTGCACAGTCGCTCACTTAAGTTAGAAGATCACGTGGCTTCCTAACTGGAGGATGCCACGAAATTTTTGCATGAGAATTGCATTGCAGAGACATATCTAAATACTTAGCGCATGCGCGTCGACGTAAACTAACATTTGCAAACTGTCAAAAAGTAAGGTTGATCGCGAGGAACCTTACGAGTGGTTTAATAACATGAAGTGGTTTAACTCTTTTAACTACATATACAAATATTTTTTTTTTACCATTGAATTGTCTTTGTTAAATTAATCTGTGGAACAATGTAATTGACTTACTTTCTTTACTATTTTTTTTATTAATGTAAAATATGTAATGGCTGTTTTGTTTAAAAAAAAAACTAAAATTCGAGATGTTTTCGATGGATGATGATTTTAGCGACTTCGATAAATATGTATTCGGTAATTAGCGATCTATACGAGATGCCGAAAATTCGCTGGAATTTCAGAAAAATCGTGACATCGAGCTGTTAGTGTGAAGTGGGTTACATAATATGTTTGTGTTGTTATAGCAAAAAAACATATCGTTCTATTACAAATTCTTCTGAGCGATCTCGTTCTGTGAATATGTATGTACAATAATAAAATATTATATTTTTTTTTATCAAAATAGAGTGATAACATACATATATATAGATTAATATCAATTAAGTGTTTTGTTCACAATGTGGGGATATTTTAAAAATATCTATTGCAATTCAAATGTGCGTCTGGATACAAAGGTAACACTTGTTACTGGATGCAATGCTGGGATTGGCAAAGAAACTGTCAAGGATTTTTACAAAAGAGGTAATAATTATTAATTATTATTTAAAATCAAATCATTGATTTATATCTAAGTACACATAGTTCAATGGTTATTTCATTCCATCATTATTTCTTATCAATATCAACTCGCTATGGCGCTTGTCGTTCGAGTGTAATCTTGTAATCGAAATTGAACCGTTCTGCAATGTCCTATCAAGTTGATATTTAACAAACTTATATTCAATAATATTTTATATCTGACTTCATTTTGTATTGGCCAGACTTACGTGAAAGTATAAGGGCTGATTATTTTTCTGTAAAAGAATACCATATCAAGTAATAGCGATTGGATAATATGTACCCTGAGTAACACATCAGTTGTAGTATGAAGCGTGATTTTTTATAATTACTACGGAAGACTTAGAAATCACGCCTTCCATTTACAGACACATTGGTTGGTGAAAAACCCCCGACAGACACTTTTAAAGTTTAATAAATTGTTATGCCTCTTTAAATTGAAGGCGTGATTTCTAGGAGTCTTTAAAAAGTCACGCTTTATACTGTTACTGACGAGTTAAAATAGCAATTTTAAACACTAAAGCCTGTTATTTCGGAAAGTCAACATTACTCAGGGTTCATATTATGAACTCTAAGTAGTTAGATAGTATGAAGTTTTTAAAACGTACTAAAAACTTCACCCTCATATTATGCGGAAAGAAAAAATATATCTTCAAATGAAAAAAAACTGATCTTTCTTATCCAAATGTAATTATCTTATCGATTTTTTATACATCATAAGTGTATGTAAACGAACAAGATTGCTTAATATTTTGCATAGCTATATATTTTGCAATGACAGCCTAAGATATATTTCTTATGCTTATTCTTATATAAATACATACATACGCACCATCACGCTATGTCCTTCACGGGATAGGCAGAGAGAACCGAAGGCCACTTACTTTTATCTTGACACACATTCATCGCCTCGTTGACATTCATACATCGTCTTATACATGTTCGTCTGTTGTTCACGCTTCTAACATTTCCGTATTTCAAAATACCGTTCACATGGAGGTGCCAACCCTTCCTTGAGCGGCCCCGACCTCTCATTCCATTCCTGTTCGCGATGTATATTTTCTTCGTCAGGAGTTCCTCATTCATTCTCCCCGTTTGGTCAAACCATCTCAATGTGTTCACTTTCATTCTATTAATGACATCTTTCTTTATCTTACATTATTTCCTTATTCCTAACATAGGTAATTTATATTTAAGGAGCTAAAGTATGGATGGCATGTCGAAATATGGACAAGGCTCAGGCGGCGATGAACGACATAATGGAATCTTGCAAAGACCATGTTCAGCTCGGTCACTTGGAGCTGATACATCTAGACCTGTCTTCCTTGGCCTCCGTGAGGAGGTGCGTCAACCAGATTCTGCAGACGGAGACCAAACTGGATATTCTAGTGAATAACGCCGGCGTGGCTAGCGACAAGGCCACCACGGAAGAGGGTTTCGATTTGACGTTCTGCACAAATTATTTGGCACACTTCCTTTTGACACTGATGCTCTTGCCACTGCTGAGGAGGTCAGAAGCAGCAAGGATCGTCAACTTGTCATCTGTGTTACATTGGCGTAAGTACTTTTTTACAGGATTATGGTAAATATAAATTCATTTAGTATTAGTAATTAGTGATGACCAGAAGTCTTGTAAGTTTTGCAGTCTTGGTCTTGCGACACTTGCAAGACCAAGAACAAGACCGCATTTGTCAATGCAAGACCAAGAGTAGGGGTGCAATACCAAGAACAAGACCAAGACATAATTTATCACTGTAAGACCAAGACTAAGACTAGGGGTACAAAACCAAGACCGCATTTGTCATTGCAAGATCAAGAACAAGACCGCATTTGAAAATGCAAGACCAAGACCAGGGGTGCAATACCACGAACAAGACCAAGACAGCATTTATCACTGCAAGACTAGGAGTGCAAAATCAAGACCGTATTTGTCGCTGCACGATCAAGACGAGGCTTTACAAGAAAAATAGTCTTGCAAGTCTTGTAGTCTCGTAAAATTTTATAAACATATTATTTTTTTTCAATTAAAAAGTAAGCAATTAACTACCTACTAGAGACAGAATACTATAAATTGATGTTTTTTGTCATATTTAATGCTAATTACCGATTTTTTACAGAATAATACTTTTTTGTAATAAATGCAAGACCAAGACTAAGACTGGGTATGCAAGACTAAGACCAAGACTGGGTATGCAAGACTAAGATCAAGACTGGATATGCAAGACTGAGACCAAGACTGGGTATGCAAGACTAAGACCACACCTGCTAATGCAAGACCAAGACCTTAAATTTGCTCAGCACTATTAGTAATCTTCTTCCATCTTACTGAGCGCGACGGCTTCACTCAATCACTCTCCGATAACCCCCCTCTCTCTCACTCTACATGTATGGCGATCTTATATCCATGCTTTTTACTCTCCACACTATGGAATAGGGGAGAGTCATGATTTCGCAAAATTTAAGCGTATTTTTTTTACATCAATTTCTCAATGGGTATCATGTAGAGAATGCACACTATGAGTTTCGTCGTGATGTGTTTGTGTGTATGGCGTATACGCTGTACGCCGTACGCCGTACGCCGTACGCCGTAGCATTTATCTTTTTTGTGTCCTCTCTACAGCCCAAACTATAAGTCTGATCGACTTCATATTAACATCATATGTGTAAAGTGCAAAGACCTAGAGCTGATTAGTTTTCCATAGACAACTTTTGATTTCTTCTCTATGAATTCATCATTTACGTTGTTTTTTTTTTGTGTCCTCTCTGCAGCCCAAACTATAAGTCCGATTGACTTCATATTGATATCACATGTGTTAAGTCCATAAACTTAGAGCTGATTAGTTTTCCATAGACAACGGTTCATTTTTTCCCAATGTTTCTTTATGATTTCATCTATTAAAACTGAAAAAATGCTCTCACGACCTGGAAATTAGAGATATTTTAATTTGGTTTCAACTATTTATACAACACCAAGAATCTTCATAAAATTGTATTCAAAGTTGGTCAATGTTAAAAGAAAAATATTCAACGGTTTCAAAAATTATATTTTATTTAATGGATATTTGTATGAAACTTATATGTAACAAGAGAATTTTTTTATATTTGGCAATGTTCAGTTCATTGATTTCATATTGATATAAGAATATTAATAGCTTGAACTTAGAACTGATTAGCTTTTCATAGATATCATAAAATTTCTTCATATGATATCACGTGTCAACATTGTCAAAATGCTCTAACGCTCTTTGAAACAAAATTTATCTGCTTTTTTTAAAATATTTCATACAACATAAGCAGTCTTCACTATACTGCATTAATAGTTTGTCTATCTTAACATAAAAATATACTATCGGAAGAAAATTTATATTCCTGTTAGTAACATTTAGTATGAATAAAAATGTAATTAGATAAATTTCTATGTATGGAAAAGTTCAGTAATTTGATTTCATGTTATAATGTAAAGAGCTTGAACATAGAACTGATTAGCTTTCCATAAATAACAAAAAAAATCTTCATATGATATCACCTGTCAAAATTTGGAAAATGCTCTCGCGTTCTTTAGAACAAAATTTATCTGCTTTTTTTAAAATATTTCATACAACATAAGCATTCTTCACTATACTGCATTAATAGTTTGTTTATCTTAACATAAAAATATACTATCGGAAGAAAATTTACATTCCTGATAGTAACATTTAGTATGAATAAAAATGTAATTAGATAAATTTCTATGTATGGAAAAGTTCAGTAATTTGATTTCATGTTATAATGTAAAGAGCTTGAACATAGAACTGATTAGCTTTCCATAAATAACAAAAAAAATCTTCATATGATATCACCTGTCAAAATTTGGAAAATGCTCTCGCGTTCTTTAGAACAAAATTTATCTGCTTTTTTTAAAATATTTCATACAACATAAGCATTCTTCACTATACTGCATTAATAGTTTGTTTATCTTAACATAAAAATATACTATCGGAAGAAAATTTACATTCCTGATAGTAACATTTAGTATGAATAAAAATGTAATTAGATAAATTTCTATGTATGGAAAAGTTCAGTAATTTGATTTCATGTTATAATGTAAAGAGCTTGAACATAGAACTGATTAGCTTTCCATAAATAACAAAAAAAATCTTCATATGATATCACCTGTCAAAATTTGGAAAATGCTCTCGCGTTCTTTAGAACAAAATTTATCTGCTTTTTTTAAAATATTTCATACAACATAAGCATTTTTCCCTATACTGCATTAATAGTTTGTCTATCTTAACATAAAAATATACTATCGGAAGAAAATTTATATTCCTGATAGTAACATTTAGTATGAATAAAAATGTAATTAGATAAATTTCTATGTATGGAAAAGTTCAGTAATTTGATTTCATGTTATAATGTAAAGAGCTTGAACATAGAACTGATTAGCTTTCCATAAATAACAAAAAAAATCTTCATATGATATCACCTGTCAAAATTTGGAAAATGCTCTCGCGTTCTTTAGAACAAAATTTATCTGCTTTTTTTAAAATATTTCATACAACATAAGCATTTTTCCCTATACTGCATTAATAGTTTGTCTATCTTAACATAAAAATATACTATCGGAAGAAAATTTATATTCCTGATAGTAACATTTAGTATGAATAAAAATGTAATTAGATAAATTTCTATGTATGGAAAAGTTCAGTAATTTGATATCATGTTATAATGTAAAGAGCTTGAACATAGAACTGATTAGCTTTCCATAAATAACAAAAAAAATCTTCATATGATATCACCTGTCAAAATTTGGAAAATGCTCTCGCGTTCTTTAGAACAAAATTTATCTGCTTTTTTTAAAATATTTCATACAACATAAGCATTCTTCACTATACTGCATTAATAGTTTGTTTATCTTAACATAAAAATATACTATCGGAAGAAAATTTACATTCTTGATAGTAACATTTAGTATGAATAAAAATGTAATTAGATAAATTTCTATGTATGGAAAAGTTCAGTAATTTGATTTCATGTTATAATGTAAAAAGCTTGAACATAGAACTGATTAGCTTTCCATAAACAACAAAAAAAATCTTCATATGATATCACCTGTCAAAATTTGGAAAATGCTCTCGCGTTCTTTAGAACAAAATTTATCTGCTTTTTTTAAAATATTTCATACAACATAAGCATTCTTCACTATACTGCATTAATAGTTTGTTTATCTTAACATAAAAATATACTATCGGAAGAAAATTTACATTCCTGATAGTAACATTTAGTATGAATAAAAATGTAATTAGATAAATTTCTATGTATGGAAAAGTTCTGTAATTTGATTTCATGTTATAATGTAAAGAGCTTGAACATAGAACTGATTAGCTTTCCATAAATAACAAAAAAAATCTTCATATGATATCACCTGTCAAAATTTGGAAAATGCTCTCGCGTTCTTTAGAACAAAATTTATCTGCTTTTTTTAAAATATTTCATACAACATAAGCATTCTTCACTATACTGCATTAATAGTTTGTTTATCTTAACATAAAAATATACTATCGGAAGAAAATTTACATTCCTGATAGTAACATTTAGTATGAATAAAAATGTAATTAGATAAATTTCTATGTATGGAAAAGTTCAGTAATTTGATTTCTTGTTATAATGTAAAGAGCTTGAACATAGAACTGATTAGCTTTCCATAAATAACAAAAAAAATCTTCATATGATATCACCTGTCAAAATTTGGAAAATGCTCTCGCGTTCTTTAGAACAAAATTTATCTGCTTTTTTTAAAATATTTCATACAACATAAGCATTCTTCACTATACTGCATTAATAGTTTGTTTATCTTAACATAAAAATATACTATCGGAAGAAAATTTACGTTCCTGATAGTAACATTTAGTATGAATAAAAATGTAATTAGATAAATTTCTATGTATGGAAAAGTTCAGTAATTTGATTTCATGTTATAATGTAAAGAGCTTGAACATAGAACTGATTAGCTTTCCATAAATAACAAAAAAAATCTTCATATGATATCACCTGTCAAAATTTGGAAAATGCTCTCGCGTTCTTTAGAACAAAATTTATCTGCTTTTTTTAAAATATTTCATACAACATAAGCATTTTTCCCTATACTGCATTAATAGTTTATCTATCTTAACATAAAAATATACTATCGGAAGAAAATTTATATTCCTGATAGTAACATTTAGTATGAATAAAAATGTAATTAGATAAATTTCTATGTATGGAAAAGTTCAGTAATTTGATATCATGTTATAATGTAAAGAGCTTGAACATAGAACTGATTAGCTTTCCATAAATAACAAAAAAAATCTTCATATGATATCACCTGTCAAAATTTGGAAAATGCTCTCGCGTTCTTTAGAACAAAATTTATCTGCTTTTTTTAAAATATTTCATACAACATAAGCATTCTTCACTATACTGCATTAATAGTTTGTTTATCTTAACATAAAAATATACTATCGGAAGAAAATTTACATTCCTGATAGTAACATTTAGTATGAATAAAAATGTAATTAGATAAATTTCTATGTATGGAAAAGTTCAGTAATTTGATTTCTTGTTATAATGTAAAGAGCTTGAACATAGAACTGATTAGCTTTCCATAAATAACAAAAAAAATCTTCATATGATATCACCTGTCAAAATTTGGAAAATGCTCTCGCGTTCTTTAGAACAAAATTTATCTGCTTTTTTTAAAATATTTCATACAACATAAGCATTCTTCACTATACTGCATTAATAGTTTGTTTATCTTAACATAAAAATATACTATCGGAAGAAAATTTACATTCCTGATAGTAACATTTAGTATGAATAAAAATGTAATTAGATAAATTTCTATGTATGGAAAAGTTCTGTAATTTGATTTCATGTTATAATGTAAAGAGCTTGAACATAGAACTGATTAGCTTTCCATAAATAACAAAAAAAATCTTCATATGATATCACCTGTCAAAATTTGGAAAATGCTCTCGCGTTCTTTAGAACAAAATTTATCTGCTTTTTTTAAAATATTTCATACAACATAAGCATTCTTCACTATACTGCATTAATAGTTTGTTTATCTTAACATAAAAATATACTATCGGAAGAAAATTTACATTCCTGATAGTAACATTTAGTATGAATAAAAATGTAATTAGATAAATTTCTATGTATGGAAAAGTTCAGTAATTTGATTTCTTGTTATAATGTAAAGAGCTTGAACATAGAACTGATTAGCTTTCCATAAATAACAAAAAAAATCTTCATATGATATCACCTGTCAAAATTTGGAAAATGCTCTCGCGTTCTTTAGAACAAAATTTATCTGCTTTTTTTAAAATATTTCATACAACATAAGCATTCTTCACTATACTGCATTAATAGTTTGTTTATCTTAACATAAAAATATACTATCGGAAGAAAATTTACATTCTTGATAGTAACATTTAGTATGAATAAAAATGTAATTAGATAAATTTCTATGTATGGAAAAGTTCAGTAATTTGATTTCATGTTATAATGTAAAAAGCTTGAACATAGAACTGATTAGCTTTCCATAAACAACAAAAAAAATCTTCATATGATATCACCTGTCAAAATTTGGAAAATGCTCTCGCGTTCTTTAGAACAAAATTTATCTGCTTTTTTTAAAATATTTCATACAACATAAGCATTCTTCACTATACTGCATTAATAGTTTGTTTATCTTAACATAAAAATATACTATCGGAAGAAAATTTACATTCCTGATAGTAACATTTAGTATGAATAAAAATGTAATTAGATAAATTTCTATGTATGGAAAAGTTCTGTAATTTGATTTCATGTTATAATGTAAAGAGCTTGAACATAGAACTGATTAGCTTTCCATAAATAACAAAAAAAATCTTCATATGATATCACCTGTCAAAATTTGGAAAATGCTCTCGCGTTCTTTAGAACAAAATTTATCTGCTTTTTTTAAAATATTTCATACAACATAAGCATTCTTCACTATACTGCATTAATAGTTTGTTTATCTTAACATAAAAATATACTATCGGAAGAAAATTTACATTCCTGATAGTAACATTTAGTATGAATAAAAATGTAATTAGATAAATTTCTATGTATGGAAAAGTTCAGTAATTTGATTTCTTGTTATAATGTAAAGAGCTTGAACATAGAACTGATTAGCTTTCCATAAATAACAAAAAAAATCTTCATATGATATCACCTGTCAAAATTTGGAAAATGCTCTCGCGTTCTTTAGAACAAAATTTATCTGCTTTTTTTAAAATATTTCATACAACATAAGCATTCTTCACTATACTGCATTAATAGTTTGTTTATCTTAACATAAAAATATACTATCGGAAGAAAATTTACGTTCCTGATAGTAACATTTAGTATGAATAAAAATGTAATTAGATAAATTTCTATGTATGGAAAAGTTCAGTAATTTGATTTCATGTTATAATGTAAAGAGCTTGAACATAGAACTGATTAGCTTTCCATAAATAACAAAAAAAATCTTCATATGATATCACCTGTCAAAATTTGGAAAATGCTCTCGCGTTCTTTAGAACAAAATTTATCTGCTTTTTTTAAAATATTTCATACAACATAAGCATTCTTCACTATACTGCATTAATAGTTTGTTTATCTTAACATAAAAATATACTATCGGAAGAAAATTTACATTCCTGATAGTAACATTTAGTATGAATAAAAATGTAATTAGATAAATTTCTATGTATGGAAAAGTTCAGTAATTTGATTTCTTGTTATAATGTAAAGAGCTTGAACATAGAACTGATTAGCTTTCCATAAATAACAAAAAAAATCTTCATATGATATCACCTGTCAAAATTTGGAAAATGCTCTCGCGTTCTTTAGAACAAAATTTATCTGCTTTTTTTAAAATATTTCATACAACATAAGCATTCTTCACTATACTGCATTAATAGTTTGTTTATCTTAACATAAAAATATACTATCGGAAGAAAATTTACGTTCCTGATAGTAACATTTAGTATGAATAAAAATGTAATTAGATAAATTTCTATGTATGGAAAAGTTCAGTAATTTGATTTCATGTTATAATGTAAAGAGCTTGAACATAGAACTGATTAGCTTTCCATAAATAACAAAAAAAATCTTCATATGATATCACCTGTCAAAATTTGGAAAATGCTCTCGCGTTCTTTAGAACAAAATTTATCTGCTTTTTTTAAAATATTTCATACAACATAAGCATTCTTCACTATACTGCATTAATAGTTTGTTTATCTTAACATAAAAATATACTATCGGAAGAAAATTTACATTCCTGATAGTAACATTTAGTATGAATAAAAATGTAATTAGATAAATTTCTATGTATGGAAAAGTTCAGTAATTTGATTTCATGTTATAATGTAAAGAGCTTGAACATAGAACTGATTAGCTTTCCATAAATAACAAAAAAAATCTTCATATGATATCACCTGTCAAAATTTGGAAAATGCTCTCGCGTTCTTTAGAACAAAATTTATCTGCTTTTTTTAAAATATTTCATACAACATAAGCATTTTTCCCTATACTGCATTAATAGTTTGTCTATCTTAACATAAAAATATACTATCGGAAGAAAATTTATATTCCTGATAGTAACATTTAGTATGAATAAAAATGTAATTAGATAAATTTCTATGTATGGAAAAGTTCAGTAATTTGATATCATGTTATAATGTAAAGAGCTTGAACATAGAACTGATTAGCTTTCCATAAATAACAAAAAAAATCTTCATATGATATCACCTGTCAAAATTTGGAAAATGCTCTCGCGTTCTTTAGAACAAAATTTATCTGCTTTTTTTAAAATATTTCATACAACATAAGCATTCTTCACTATACTGCATTAATAGTTTGTTTATCTTAACATAAAAATATACTATCGAAAGAAAATTTACATTCTTGATAGTAACATTTAGTATGAATAAAAATGTAATTAGATAAATTTCTATGTATGGAAAAGTTCAGTAATTTGATTTCATGTTATAATGTAAAAAGCTTGAACATAGAACTGATTAGCTTTCCATAAACAACAAAAAAAATCTTCATATGATATCACCTGTCAAAATTTGGAAAATGCTCTCGCGTTCTTTAGAACAAAATTTATCTGCTTTTTTTAAAATATTTCATACAACATAAGCATTCTTCACTATACTGCATTAATAGTTTGTTTATCTTAACATAAAAATATACTATCGGAAGAAAATTTACATTCCTGATAGTAACATTTAGTATGAATAAAAATGTAATTAGATAAATTTCTATGTATGGAAAAGTTCTGTAATTTGATTTCATGTTATAATGTAAAGAGCTTGAACATAGAACTGATTAGCTTTCCATAAATAACAAAAAAAATCTTCATATGATATCACCTGTCAAAATTTGGAAAATGCTCTCGCGTTCTTTAGAACAAAATTTATCTGCTTTTTTTAAAATATTTCATACAACATAAGCATTCTTCACTATACTGCATTAATAGTTTGTTTATCTTAACATAAAAATATACTATCGGAAGAAAATTTACATTCCTGATAGTAACATTTAGTATGAATAAAAATGTAATTAGATAAATTTCTATGTATGGAAAAGTTCAGTAATTTGATTTCTTGTTATAATGTAAAGAGCTTGAACATAGAACTGATTAGCTTTCCATAAATAACAAAAAAAATCTTCATATGATATCACCTGTCAAAATTTGGAAAATGCTCTCGCGTTCTTTAGAACAAAATTTATCTGCTTTTTTTAAAATATTTCATACAACATAAGCATTCTTCACTATACTGCATTAATAGTTTGTTTATCTTAACATAAAAATATACTATCGGAAGAAAATTTACGTTCCTGATAGTAACATTTAGTATGAATAAAAATGTAATTAGATAAATTTCTATGTATGGAAAAGTTCAGTAATTTGATTTCATGTTATAATGTAAAGAGCTTGAACATAGAACTGATTAGCTTTCCATAAATAACAAAAAAAATCTTCATATGATATCACCTGTCAAAATTTGGAAAATGCTCTCGCGTTCTTTAGAACAAAATTTATCTGCTTTTTTTAAAATATTTCATACAACATAAGCATTCTTCACTATACTGCATTAATAGTTTGTTTATCTTAACATAAAAATATACTATCGGAAGAAAATTTACATTCCTGATAGTAACATTTAGTATGAATAAAAATGTAATTAGATAAATTTCTATGTATGGAAAAGTTCAGTAATTTGATTTCATGTTATAATGTAAAGAGCTTGAACATAGAACTGATTAGCTTTCCATAAATAACAAAAAAATTCTTCATATGATATCACCTCTCCAAATTTGGAAAATGCTCTCGCGTTCTTTAGAACAAAATTTATCTGCTTTTTTTAAAATATTTCATACAACATAAGCATTCTTCCCTATACTGCATTAATAGTTTGTCTATCTTAACATAAAAATATACTATCGGAAGAAAATTTATATTCCTGGTAGTAACATTTAGTATGAATAAAAATGTAATTAGATAAATTTCTATGTATGGAAAAGTTCAGTAATTTGATTTCATGTTATAATGTAAAGAGCTTGAACATAGAACTGATTAGCTTTCCATAAATAACAAAAAAATTCTTCATATGATATCACCTGTCAAAATTTGGAAAATACTCTTGCGTTCTTTAAAACAAAATTTATGTGCTTTTTTAAAAATATTTCATACAACATAAGCATTCTTCACTATACTGCATTAATAGTTTGTTTATCTTAACATAAAAATATACTATCGGAAGAAAATTTATATTCCTGGTAGTAACATTTAGTATGAATAAAAATGTAATTAGATAAATTTCTATGTATGGAAAAGTTCAGTAATTTGATTTCATGTTATAATGTAAAGAGCTTGAACATAGAACTGATTAGCTTTCCATAAATAACAAAAAAATTCTTCATATGATATCACCTGTCAAAATTTGGAAAATACTCTTGCGTTCTTTAAAACAAAATTTATGTGCTTTTTTAAAAATATTTCATACAACATAAGCATTCTTCACTATACTGCATTAATAGTTTGTCTATCTTAACATAAAAATATACTATCGGAAGAAAATTTATATTCCTGATAGTAACATTTAGTATGAATAAAAATGAAATTAGATAAATTTCTATGTATGGAAACGTTCAGTAATTTGATTTCATGTTATAATGTAAAGAGCTTGAACATAGAACTGATTAGCTTTCCATAAATAACAAAAAAATCTTCATATGATATCACGTGTCAAAATTTTGAAAATGCTCTCGCGTTCTTTAAATCAAAATTTATCTGCTTTTTTTAAAATATTTCATACAACATAAGCATTCTTCACTATACGGCATTAATAGTTTGTCTATCTTAACATGAAAATATACTATCGTTAGAAAATTTATATTCCTGGTAGTAAAATTTAGAATGAATAAAATATTTCATTGTCAATATTTGTGGTGTGGAGAGTTTAGTGTTGGCCACAACCCACTCGTTTATGATTATTATAATATTGTTGATTTTTTTGTATCGTAAGTATATGCACACCCGTTCTCAACACAAGTATTTCTTGCTTTTTGAGAAAGAGAAAAAAATGTACTTTATTTGAAAATATTTTTAAGTTGATGTATTTTTTTTATTTTCTGTAAATGATGACTCATCAGGGCTCTGATATTCCCGATGTTCCTGTATGGTGTGGAAACATGGACACTTAGGGAGTCAGAGCGAAAGAGGATCGATGCTTTCGAAATGTGGTGCTGGAGGCATATGCTGCGCATCCCATGGACAGCCAGAAGAACCAATGTGACAATTCTAGACGAGCTAAGGATCGAGGATCGTCTGTCGACGATATGTTACAGACGTATCCTTCAATTCTTTGGACACATTGCCAGAAGGGAACCAGACTGCTTCGAGAAGCTTGTTGTAATGGAAGGACGGAGATCTCATGGTCGCTCACCGACCAGATGGAGCGATTTGGTAAAGTCTACAATGGGGTCTTCGGTGACTGATGCTCTGCGTTCAGCCCAAAACAGATTGGCATGGAGGCGGGCCATACGTGTGGCGACAGACTACAGCCGCTATCCTCAGTCATGAGGAAAAGGACGAATGATGATGATGAAATGATGCAAGATCACGAACAAGACTGTCGGTCCAAGACTACTCTGAATATGGTCTCAATCTTGCTTATAAATAATATGCAGACGAAATCATTATCACTAAGGGGGGGACTGCTGCCAACGTACCTATTTTTCAATTTGATATACCTACCATCATTATTTCTTATCAAATCATTTTGAAAAAAATAATTTAGATAGTTTAGGTACTAATAAAGAAAAATTTATCTTTACATTTTGATAATGTTCAGTATAAATTCTTGTAGAAAAATAATGGCATACCCCGATTTTCAACGTTTATCTTATATTTTTAATAAAATATAAGGCGTAGTTCAACATATTTTTTTTTTAATTAAAGAAGACAAAAATTTCTAGAAAAATATTATGTAACGTTGCATTAATGCTTCAGGTTTAGTAAATAAACCTAAAAAACATTTATTTTCCATTCAGCGCCATTGCGAAATAAAAGTTTTTTTGGTTTATTAACTTAACCTGATTCAACGTTACATCGTATTTTTCCAGATATTTCGATCTTCTTTAATTTATAAAAAAAAATATATATTGCTTAACCTTATAGTTTTTTAGAAATTTAAGATAAATTTCTAAAATAGGGGTTTGTTTATTATTTTCCTACAAGAATATATACAGAACATAATTAAAAATTTAAGGTATATTTTTCTTTATTAATGTCCAAACTAACTAGGTTATTTTCAAAATGATTCATTCTGTAGTAATGATGCAAATTCAAATTAAAAAAATAGGTACGTTGGCAGGAGTCACCCTCTTAAAAAGAAATATAAATCTTTCATTTTTTATTACAGTTGGATCAGTCGACCCAGATGATCTTCAATTTGAGACAAGGAATAAATATTGGATTTATCGTCAGACTCCTCAGCTTATAATGTTATTTACCTATAGTCAATCAAAACTAGCAATGTTGATGTTCACCCACGAATTGGATAGGAGATTAAAGGTAGCTAATTACTATATTACAGTAAAAAGTTACGATTTTTCTATATTTAATTCTACTTTATTACTAGTTTACTCTATAAAGCTGCTTATGGCTGCCTTAGGAAAAATGGGATATATACTGAGAAAACCGGAAAACACAGCCTGAAAAGGAAAATTTATGAAGCGTGGTGCTGCCGGTTGCTACATATGGCAGAGAAACAGTCCCTTTCAAAAATAAGAGCCGAGAAACTACGAGTTACTCAATGAGTTATGGGAAAGCTACTCATGAAGTTGATTACAGTAAAATTAAGATCAGCTTCAGTCTTTAGCAATCTTCGAGGTTAAATTAATTGAATGATAATATTAATTTATACAAAAATTAATGACAATTTCATACTAAACGTTGATATTAACAGATTTTCGTGATTTCGTGACCAATCTCTGCTGATAAAATTTTATACAATGCCATAGACTCGCCTGAACTTGTCAACCTAGTAAGTATCCATGTTCCAGGTAGAATGGTTCGTAGACCTCAATTACTTCATATTCCAACAAGTACAACGAATATCAGGAAAAATTCCACAATTACACGCATATGCAGCCAATATAACAATACATTCTCAGCTGAGATAGACATATTCAACGCGAAATAATATAGATTAAGACATTATGTTCTGAAGGTGATGTGCAACCAATGTCTCTCTGTCCTGTCCTCCTAGTCTCTCTTCTCTCATTTCTCTTACCTTCCCTAGTTGTTGTATATGTGTGTATGTATGTATGTGCATTGTGCATGTATGTATGTGCGATGGTGTGTATGAGTATGTGTGTGAGGGTGTGTGTATGAATTATTTTTGACTTGTAAACTGTTATTTGTTTTTATATCATGTTGATGGAATGCTTTTTTTGGCTCTAACAACGTAAAAATAATATTGTATCATTAAACTGTAAATGAGCTCTAGCTTCCAATAAATAAATAAATATAGAGAAAGATTAAGTTTGGATTATAATCGAGTACTGATTTATACATTTTTAAGATTAAGGCAAGCTAAGATCGCATTAGAAACATGTCATGAGTAGCTTCCCTGGGTCTGTCACTAAGAGATGAAATGAGAATTGAAACAATGAGAGAAAGATCAAAATAAACTGATATAATCCACCGTGTGACGATTCTGAAATGGAAATGGGCGGGACACGTAGCCAGAAGCTCGGATGATAAGTGGACAAAGAGAGTGCTGACTTGGAGACCTCGTACGACAGTGCGAGAGATATGGAGCGATCGCAACTGAGGTGGAGTGATGATAATATACAACGATATGCTGGCATGTCCTGGATGCAAACTGCACAAGACAAGATGACGTGGAGTCAAATGGAGCAGACCTTCGTTCAGGAGAGGAAGGAAACAAAGAATATTGTATGTATGACGTAGGATGTGCTATGTTTTTTTTCTGTAGTGCCAATTTGTAAGTTCAATCGAAACTATAAATTTATTTAGTTATATATCATATGATTTCATCTGTTCTTTCTCTATCACCTTCCATTCTGTCCCTTATTAAGATCTGAAACACACGTAGAACATAGGAAGATTGAAATGACAACCTTAAAAGGAGGTGCACAATAGATCAAACATGGTCGCAGTGCAGTGGCGAAAGGTCCCACTCCTATCCAATAATAATAGGAAGATTACAGAGAACTTTGCACTTAGGGTGCAAAAAGAGCTGATTGTCTAATTATTTTTCAAAATTTTCCCACAATCTTGAAAATATAGAGATATATTTAATTTTGAATACACTAAAGCAATGGATTCCATAAAGTTGCATTCAAAGATTTCACCACAATTTGCTTCGTGGAAACACAGAAAATTTTCAGGAATTTTAGACTCCTCTATCTTAACATACATGTTTTGCCTCATTTACATCCATGCATCGCGTCATACATGCTCTCCAATTATTCTGACTTCGTATATTACCATCTTTCAAAATCTCATCTATATGATCATGCCAACTCTTTCTCGGCCGGCCCCTACTTCTCATTCAGCCTTGTATACTTTTTTTGTCAGGCGTTCATCGTCCATTCTTTCTACATGTCCGAACCATCCTAGAGCATTTATTTTTATTATACTGACAATAATTACTAAAGATTCCGAATTAAGTTTCCCGTGTATCCGAAAACTTCCAGCCAATCTTATATAGTCTGTTTGATAAATTTCAGATACACGGAATATCAAACATCAAAACGTACTGTGTCCATCCGGGAAATGTGAAGACACAAATTTGGAGAAACATTAATTTTCCAATGAAAGGCTCAGGATGGACTTGGAGAAACGTTATTCAGAATTTGCTGCTTTTCAAAACTTGTGAAGAAGGTGCGCAGACTATCATATATTGTTCTGTGGATGAAGAATGCAGTAAGGAATCTGGACTTTATTACAGGTCAGGAACAAATATCTTTGCGTTATACCTTTAATTACGGCCTACGGGATTAAGTCTTTTTTTTAAGTCACCACACATTCACATTTTTTATGTTCGCCCTAAAGGCCTTTGTACACTCTGGATGTACACAAAATTCACACTAAATTACCTTGTAATGTACGAAACACGAAAAAAATTGCAAATCACCCAATCTGTGATATACAGTATTTTTTCATGAAAAAAAAAAAAATTTATAGTTTTTTTTAAATAGCAAGAATAGTAATTAAAATATTATAATAATAAAAAACTCAGTCAGTATTTTTTCATATTATCTTTCGATTGAAATAAAAATCTACTTCACAGGTCTTGTAGTTTTTTAGTTTAGTCCAAAAAAAAAATAAAAATGGGTTTTACCAAAACTAACTTTACAAAAAAAAAATATTAAACAAATTCAAATTTCAAAAAAACTCATGAAATAGAATAAATATGTAAATACATATAATGACATATAATGTCAATTCAAAATAAAAATACGTTTTCGTTGCTCTATATGTCGAGAAACGACATTTTACGTTTTTATTTTCACAATCTAATCTTTACAATCTTAATGTCAAAATATTATATAAAACAAAAGATAGGTATTTAAATATGGAATGATGAATGTTGAAAAATGAACTATGAATTATGTGATTAGGTACTTAATATAAAAATATCAAAATACAATAAGTAAACATTACATACAAACTGATATTTATTACAAATATACTACAAAATATACTACATAGCCTCCTACTATAGCCTCTTAACATTTTCTTGAAAAATGTATTGATGATTCACGATAGAACTCAATGTTATTACTTACTTACTAAATTAAAAATGAAAAACTCGATTTTTTCTTTGTGTTTATTTTGATTATTATCTCGTTCCGCGCAAGACACACTGTTCAAACAATCGTTATTCCGATACATTAATTAATAAATAGAACATACATAACGATTCTTTAATATACCTCAGAAAAAAATCCAAATTTATATTTTCAAGATCTATTTTTTAATATCTCAATAGGGACAAGGTTGGAATATTAAGGGAGAACCGGGAAATCAAGGCACTCACGGAGCTTACTACCTGATTAAGTGATCATTTTATGCGCTTGCGCAACGCTCGCCAATAGTGCCTATTTATTGAGTTCCCTATCAATCCAATTTTCGAAAGTTCTATATATTTTAGTAATGAGAAACTAATATTTCGAAAAAAGCTAAAAAACACCATGGCCATCTATGAAGTAACGAAGAAACCTTTTTGTAACGCAATCTATTGAGATAAAAAAAGAAAGCAACAGTCCTTATACATGAGGTGACAATGTTCTCGCATATATGTCAGCCCTGAACTGCGCCAGAAATATTATTTCAATTTTGGTTTACTAAATATACATATTATTCATAAATATTATTGTTCTTGAAAATAAGCTGTTTTTACTATTGCCATCTATGAAATGACGAAGAAAGTTTTTTGTAACGTTTTCTGTTGAGAAATTAGTTCGTAAACAATGAAAGCCACAGTTCTTATACGCGAGGTATTAATGCTTTCGTATAGATGTCATTCCTGAACTGAAAAAAAACTATTCGATTCAAATTTTATTCATTCTTTATATCCATGCCTGCATTCGGGTTTTCTTTCAGTTTATCGTTAATTTATCATCCAGAGAAGTATCTAGTTAAATTATTGATTGTAACAAATAAACATTTAAAATTAACTTTTCTTTGTTTTAGCAATTGTCAAAAAGGGTGGAGCAGTACATATGATAATTCTACGGCGCAAAAGCTATGGGAAAATTCATGTCAACTGATTGGATTAAATCGAGGCGAAATCTTAGACATAGAATTGACCAAACAACGTATTGTTTGACACGCTTATTTGTATGAGTATTTTTTTGAATAAAATAATTTATTGAATAGATTCGGATGTAGTTTTATATACCCTTTTCTCACTTTATGGCATTGCAAGAACGCAACTGCAGGCAAATGCATTATAGTTAGAAATTTTGTATAATTTGCTGTGTAAAGATTTTTTAAATTTATGTGTGTATCGTTTGCTTTTTGTATCTTGATTTTTTATTTTGTATTATAAATATTTTATGTTGCTGTTATTGTTATTCTCTTAGTAGCTTCTTTGCTTCTTTGTCGCTGAGATCGTCTGAATCACAGAGTACCTACTCTTTAAAAGAATTGGACAGAGTCAATAAGGCGGCTAACTATGATCGCGGTTTTAGTGTGAACGGGCCTTTAAAATGGAATAAATTGCCTCTTGACATACGGGGAGCTCAGAGCATTGACACCTTCGGTAAACTTCTTAAGACTGCCTTGTTTCGTAGAGCTAACAAATAAGCTACAGCTTCCTTGGAGTGATCTTGTATCACTAAACGGCGCTTTATAAATTATTATTATTATTATTCAATCTTTTCACGGGTTAACCGGTGTAAAAAAAACTAAACAACGGAGGAGTTCTCAAGTTGATTAGTTATTATGTATAATGTTTATGGTGGTGATAACAAGAATTTTCGAACTATCGAGCATGTGTTTATAATCACACTCTTTTGAATCTGTGTGATTATAAAATTTGGCAGATCAAGTTTCTTAATAGATTCATTTATATTTTTTGGTACAACTCCTGTAGATGATATAATAAATGGTATTATTGTAACTTTATTTTGTCCCCATTGGGTTTTGATCTGTTCTGCTAGAGGGAGGTATTTTTGAATTTTTTCTGTATATTTTTGTTCTAAATTTGTTGTATTAGGAATAGATATTTCAATTACATGGGTTTGTTTTGTATTTTTCTCAATCAATGTTATATCGGGTCTATTGTGTAGGTTGGTTCTATCTGTAATTATATCTCTGTTCCAATAAAGTTTACGTGTGTTGTTTTCAATAACTGCCAATGGGGAATATTGAAACCAAGGTGGTGGAGAATCTATTAAATTATATTATTTTGCTAAAGCGATGTGTATCTGCTTGCAAACATTATCATGTCTATGTGTATACTCTGTTGGTGCAAGAGCAGAACATCCGCCAGTTATATGTTCTATTGTCTCTTTGTTTTTATTACATCGTCTACAAGAGTCATCAATTACTGATGTATCTTTAATAATGTGCTTGGAGTAATTTTTAGTTTTTATGATTCTATCTTGTATCGCTATCATAAATCCTTCTGTTTCAGCATAAATTTGGGATCTTTTAAGCCAATCGTTAGTGAGTGTTTTATCTATATGTCGTTGATCAATTTGATATGGGAATGTGCCGTGCAATGCTTTGTTTTTCCACTTTTCAATTTTGTCTATATTACTTTCAATTGATGTTTGTGGTTGTATGGTTCTGTCTTGAAGTTTGAGGGGTGTATACGAACAGTCTATTTTTACTATTGCATTATGAATATCATTTTCTTGTTTTTTATAGAAATAATTGCGGAGATTGTCGATTTGTTTGTGATGTTGATTTTTAATATCGATGAAGCCTCTACCTCCTTCTTCTCTTGGAAGTGTAAAACGTTCAGCTGAATGTTCATGATGGCATCCGTACTTTGAGTAGATTATTCTTGTCATTCTGTTGAGAGCATCAAGATCTGTGTTGACCATTTTATTAACCCAAAAGTGAATGTTAGGACAGGAATAGCATATGTATTCACAGCCTTTGTCATGTTTTTTCCGTTGAGTTGAGTCTTGAGTAATTTTTCTAGTCGGTATTTAAATTTTTCATTTGTTAGATTTTTTATGTCAATGTCCTTAATTTTTGGGTTTTGACGAATTCCTAAATATTTATAAAAATCTTGTAAATTAATTCCTTTAATCGCGTCCTGATTCATTTCCAAAGCAATTCCTTCATGTTGTGTAATTTTCCCCTTTTTTATTGAACTTGTGGCACATTTGTCTAATCCAAATGTCATTTTTATATCATTACTGAACATTGTCGTGGTTTGAATTAATTTATTAAGTTCTTCTTCGTTTCCAGAAAACAACTTTAAATCGTCCATACATAAAAGATGGTTAATTTTGGTTGTATTTTCACCAGCTGACGTAATTTTGTATCCAAATTTAGTACCATTAAGTATGTTTGAGAGAGGGTTCATCGCCAAACAAAACCATAAAGGACTGAGGGAATCTCCCTGAAATATTCCTCTCTTAACAGAAATTTCAACACTTTGTAGATTTTTATCTTTTAGACGCAAATTAAGAATAGTTTTCCAATTAGACATGATATTTTTTAATAAATTTATAAGGTTTATGTCTATCTTGTAAATTTCTAAAATTTTAATTAGCCACGAGTGAGGAACACTGTCGAAAGCCTTTTGATAATCTATGTATGCACATAACATATTTCTTTTTTTTAAAAGTGCTTGGTTTGTTATTGTTCTGTCTATGATTATTTGTTCTTGGCAACCTCTACTTCCCCTTTTACATCCTTTTTGTTCCTCAGCAAGAATTTTATTTTGTGATAGATGTTGTTCAACTTTATTGGTAATTATGGACGTGAAGATTTTATAAATTTTTGGTAGACATGTAATTGGACGATATTTAGAGGGGTTTTTTGTGTCAGAATCTTTTGGTTTCAAATATGTAATACCTTTTGTGAAAAATACTGGCATTCTACCAGGTGATTCAATAAGCTGATTAAGTAATTCAGCAAGTTTACTATGTGTGCTTGGAAGATATTTATACCAGTAGTTTTGTATATTATCAATTCCTGCGGCTTTCCAGTTATGTGTTTTACGTATAGCTATTTTTACATCTGTTTCGTCAATTATAATTCTCGGCATTTCTATTACATGGTCATGTTTTTGTATTTCACTATTGATCCATATTGCTTCGTTGTTATGATTAGATTCATTTGACCATATATTTTTCCAATACATTTCTAATTCGGCAATCGACGGTGGGTCTGTAATTACCATTTCATTTTTATCTAAATTATTGTAAAAAATTTTCTCATTTTCTTTAAACATTCTATTATCTTTTTTTCTGTCTAAGCACTTTTTATACCTTTTTAATCTGTGTGATAATGCAGAAAGTTTTTGGGTAAGGGTGTCCAATAGTATTATTAAATTTTGTTTATTATACTTGTTTTTGATGACCTCTATATCACTTAATTTTTTTGGATTTATAATATTTCCTTTGATCATTTGTGTCACTTTGCCAATTTATTTTCTAAGTATAAGAATTTTTGTATCAAGTCTATGCTGCCAAGGAGGTTTATTGTTTTTGTGCTTAGAGTAGTTATTATCAGAATCTGTTGTTATTTTTTGCTCATTCAATATAACAGTAGCGTATGCGCTACAGTAAACAAGATTATGAAGATGTTCAAGAGTTGTGGAATTATCTATTTTTTCAGCAATTGTTCTATTAATTATTTTGAGTGCTTCTATAGATTTTTTTGTGATTTTTAATTTAGGAATCATTGGTCTTTTAGTTGGATCTGAATCTTTGTAAATTTCAATGGTTTGGTTAAGGAAGTCAATTATTCTATTAAATTCATTATGTTCAATTTCAATTCGTGAAATTTGTTGGTGTGATTCAGTGATTGTATTTTGTTCAATTTGATTTACATTTTGTGAAATTTGTCGATGCGATTCAGAGTTGTAATATTTTCATAAATTTGTATTTCGCTACTATTTTGTTCAACAGTATTATTTCTAACATTTCTGGATGATATTTCTAACATTTCTGGATGATTTAATGTGACATTTTCCTCTTGGTTGATTTGCATGGAGTTATTTGTTGAAACTTCAATCGTTTGGTTTCTATCGTTTATATTATTTATGTTAATGCTTGGGCTTTGTAGAATTATAGACGTTGTATTTTGATTAATCATTCTGATTGCATCTTGTTTAATTTGTTCTAGCATTGATGGTTGCACTCTATTGTTGTTTATTATGACTCTTTTTTTTATTATTATTATTATTATTATTTGTAATGCTCTTACTTTTTTTCACATCAATACACATTGCAATTAATTGAAGCTATTGGAATTACCAAATAAAGTAAAATAAGAAATATTAGATTAAAATTCAGCAAACATAATTTACCGTAATTTAGAAATTTTGATTTATCGAAAAAAATAATAATATAAATGCAAAAATCGGTAATAATGAATACATGTAGAATCGTGAAAGATTTTGTAAACGTTAATAATCAGGAATCATTAGGCTTGATAGATTAGGTATAATGGGACATCCTCAGAGCCTTTGATGGGTGAATTATTCCCAATTGATAACTTGATCGGTGCGTTTGTTGCATTTTTTTTTTTTTTTTTTTAAATGAATATGTCCTTGTTAAACAAGTACATATACATCTTCCTACGTTCCCTAAACTAAGCATAAATGCTTGTCCTATAGGTGAACGAGATCGGTCAAGGCAGGATTCGAACTCGCGACCACTGGATTACTAACCCAGCGCGCTAACCGCTCTGCCATCCACCCATCCTTTGGATGGGTTTTTTACTTTGATATATTGAATAATTTACATTTTACTTTGATATATTGAATAATTTTATTGGTCTTTAAACGGAAGGTGCTGAGAAAAATCTTTGGACCTTTTTGTGAGAATGGAATATGGAGAATAAGGTATAACCATGAGCTGGAGAACTTTTACATTAATCCTAACATAATTAGATAAGATATATAAAAATACATCGACTTCAATGGTTAGGGCACGTTCAGCGAATGGAGGAAGGCCGAACCGTAAAGAAGATTCACGGGAGACGAGGTGGGGAGAGACCCAAGCAGAGATAGATGGACGGCACAAAGGAGGATTTAAAGATGAATGGCGTTGAAAACTGGAGAGTGCAGGCGATAGACCGGCCTAAATGGGGAGAATTTCTGGAGGTCACAATGGGCTATAGCGCCAATTATGATGATGATGATATTAAATAATTTACAATTTACGCATTTATCTGCTAATTCTTTTAAGGAAGTGCATAATCGTAATATTAATAATTGAGTGCAATTCTTTGTAGTCATCGGCCATCGTCGTTTAAAAAAACATATTCAAAACGTTAAATTTGCTAGGGATAATGTTACCTAGGAAAGCAAATCTCCTGAACGTCCTTCCAAGATATGTGGCAATCCAATTTACAGGAGGGTAGTTGACGCAGGACTTTAACAGGCCAACACAACAATACTATCTGTCAAAAGTTAACTACTTATTAAGATTGATCCTGTTTTTTTTTGTTTTGTTTCTCTAATAATTAACAGTATATATTGTATTTTTCTGTGTAATCCTTGTACAGTGAAGTTAAATGAATCATTATATATAATTTTCTCTACTATCAGTACTTTCTAGTTATGAAGATTTATGTTTGAAGTTTGTCTACAGTGCTAATCGGAATTATAATCAGTTGCTGTAAAAGTGTTTAATATATTTTCTGTTTACAAGAAAATAAAAACATCCCCCAACATCATTACACACCCAAGTGACATCTATTAAGAATAAACTGTATTCAACTTTCTTCCTATGTTACGGTGTACTTCCAAATTGTATGAACATAGGTGTAAATCAACAGTGTAGATACAGCCAGCTGTCGACTAGAGGTAGAGTGGTCAAGAACTCAACGCGGTATCGTTCTTGGAAGCAACGTGTGACGAGTTAAAACCAAAGCCGTCCAATCTAATTTTGTGTTTTTATTTTATATTTAACGCACCACATTACACTACCAAGATGGCATCTAATAGTGTGGCGACCAGGAGTCGTCAACCGTCAGACGCTGAGGACAGGGGAAGGAGAATGAATAAACAAGAAACAATTACAATAGCTGAATTGAAAGAATTACTGCTGACAACAATTTACAATCAAGATAAGAAATTTGAAGAAATAATAGACCAAAATAAAAAAATGCTGGATTCTATCAACTGCATAACTAAACAATACGAAGACATCTGCATTAAGCTGAATGAAGCAGAGAAGAATAACAGCGAGTTAACAAAAAAGAACATGGAATATGAAAAACGAATAGTTAAGCTCGAAGAATGTGTCAAATTGCAAGAGAGCCTAAATAAAAAGAACAATTATACCATTAACACTGAACATGAACAGCGTAACAGATCCCACAATGTTGAAATTAAAGGGGTTAATCAGGCCAATAACGAAAAATTACCTGAGATAATACAATCCATTGCTAAAATTTTAGGCTCAGACCTTGATCTGCGTGAGATTGATTACATCGTTCGTGTACGATCCAATTCTATCGCCACACCCAGGCCTATTATAGTCAAATTTATCCGACAAATGGCAAGGGACAATTTCCTGGCACTGATAAGAACGAAAAGAAAATCAATCACCAACAAGGATATTGGCATCGCCGGGACCCCCCGAAACATTCTTATAAATGAACACCTGACACTATACAATAAAGAGATACTTTATAAAGCCCGCTTATTCGCTAAAGACAAGAACATAAAGTATATTTGGGTGAGAAACGGTAAGGTTTTTCTGCGACGAAACGATACATCTCCAAAATTCTTGATTTCTCGGGAGCAGGATTTGGAAAAATTGAACTTGTCATAGAGTTTCTGTTAATCAATTTTGTAATTTGTAGACACTATCTAATTGTTAATAGTCATCATCTCATGTTTGTGCTCATTTTTCTGTCTCTCTTATATATTCCTTTCCCAACCTCGCGATCACTATACCTAATTCCAGCCCTTCTTATCCTATTTTCCTATCTAATGTACATCGACCAACTGTCTGTTATAATTAATCTCTATAATGTTGGTATCAAATTATTGATATTGACTTTTCTATGTTGTTTACAGTTAACCCCAACTCCTATTTTACCTAAGGCCATAGACGTGTCTCTATGTTTACCCGTCTTACTCGTACAAATGGTACTAGAAAACTAGATATATACTACCAAAATGTAAGGGGGCTCCGAACTAAGACAAATGAGGTATACCAGAGTATACTTTGTGGAAATTGTGATGTGTACTGTCTGTCGGAAACTTGGCTGAATAACAACTTTCTAAACTCTGAACTTTTTGATCAAAGATATGTGGTTTTTAGAAGAGACAGAGACTCGTCTGTCTCAACTATGGGTGTTAAGTCGAACCTTAATCCAGTTCAGCAATTCTCATGGTCCTCTTCGTCGGAGGACTTATGGGTATCTATCCCATTAAGCCCTGCCACAAAACTACACATATGCTGCTCATATATCGCGCCTGGCATTGATCATTCTGCATGTCTTAAAACACACTTGGATATGGTAGAAGAGATATCCTCCCTTTTCAATGACGATACAATATTGTTAATCAGTGACTATAACCTCCCCTATATCAGCTGGACGCTTGATGGCGACTCCTTGCCTACTGTCGATAACTATGTTAAAAATCCATCTAATACTCACTTCGTCAACTTTCTCTCGTTGACTGGCATGAGACAATACTGTCTGGTACCTAATACTTCACTCAGAATATTAGATCTTGCTGTCTCAAATCATATATGTGAAGTTGTATCATCCCAATCACACCTGGTCACTCCTGATCCCCACCACAGAACGTTATCCATTACCTTGAATATGTGTATAACAAGAAATAGTCTAATGAAAAATAACTCTAGAGATGTTATTCTCTTTGATAGGGCTGATTATACGAAAATAAAAGGTGATCTATCGGCTTATGATTGGGAAAATGAACTATCTGATCTGGCTCTTGATGAAGGTGTAGATAGATTTTATGAAATATTGTCTAAAGTCATACGTGATAACATACCTATCAAAAAAATAAGATCGGGTCACTCTTTCCCTCACTGGTTCTCTGCTGGGTTAGTAAATATTATTAAGGAAAAACATAAATATCACAAAAAATGGAAAAAATCTCTGAATCCCATGGATTATTTATCCTTTTCATTATTAAGAAAACGACACAAATTGATACAAGGTTATTGTTATGAAAAGTACGTGAAGGATATTGAAAATGATATTAAACATGATCCAAAAACTCTATTTTCCTTTATAAAGACTAAGCGAAATTCAGCTGGTACACCTAAGACGATGTCACACATTAATACTACGCATACGGATCCTAAATCTATATGCAATTTATTTAACGATTTCTTTACCTCAGTACATATTCGAGATGATAACGCAATGACCAGAACTGAACATCATCTGAACGATTTTGCTTTCTCCTCTTCCATTTTTATTAATAATATTGAAATAGACACTGCACTCGTTACCAAATATGTTAAATCTATTGATGAAAATAAAGGCCCGGGTTCTGATAATATACCAGGAAAATTTATAAAAAGATGCTCTCCAATGATTTCAATACCAATTTCTATAATATTTAATAAATCCATAAAGGAGGGCTGCTTCCCCGCATTATGGAAGAAAACAATAATTACCCCAATTCATAAAAGTGGTAACCCAAATGAAATAACAAATTACCGTCCTATATCAAAGTTTCCAATATTAAGTAAACTGTTGGAAAAAATAATTATTGACCAGATTCTACCTCTTCTAAATCCTCTAATCATTTCAAACCAACATGGGTTTCGGATTAAAAAATCTATAGAAACAAACTTGCTTGAGTTTACCCATAGTGTTACTAGAGCAATGCACGATAAATTACAGGTGGATACAATTTACAGTGACTTTTCTAAAGCATTCGACAAATTAAATCACAAAATTTTACTACATAAGGTCTGGAACATCGGGATTAGAGGAGATCTCTTTAGGTGGTTTAATTCATATATAAGTAACAGGTCTCAGGCTGTGGCTTTGCACGGTCACAATTCTAACTATAAACCTATTTTTTCCGGAGTACCCCAGGGCTCTCATCTGGGGCCTCTGCTATTCTTAATTTACATTAACGATATAAAATCTTGTCTTAAACATTCCAACATACTGTTGTTCGCAGATGATGCTAAAATATTTAAAGAAATTAAAAGCCCGTCAGATTGTTTGGAGCTCCAAGATGATTTATATAGTTTACAACGTTATTGTGCGGAAAATCAATTGTTCTTAAATGTGGAAAAATGTAATTACATAACATACTCTCGAAACCGTAATAAAATATTATTTAAATATAAAATCAATAGTGAAGAACTCAACTATAAATCTGAAATCAGGGATTTAGGTATAATACTGGACGAAAAACTATCTTTCACTAATCATATTGAATACATAACAACTAAAGCATATAAAACCCTCGGATTCATATTTCGAAACACGAAACCTTTTCATAACTCTGACACGCTGCGTATATTATTTAATTCATTTATTAGAAGCTTACTGGAATTTGGATCGGTTGTATGGAATCCAAACTATGAAATACATATTAACGCAATAGAAAATCTTCAAAAAAAATATATAAAGCAATTAAATTTTCGTAATAGACTACATTTCTCTAACTATTCTCAAGCTCTTAAACACCACAACACAAAACAACTGGAGACACGCAGATCAATCCATGATATTTGTTTTCTATATAAAATTATTAACGGTCTGATCGACAGCGCACCCCCTTCTAAGCACACTCCGTTTTCACTGTCCACTTAGGAGAAATAGAAACCAGTCTCTCTTTTATATAGAACCTTCTAAAACTAACTATATGCTAAATTCTTATATTAATAGAGCTTGTACTGGGTACAATAGAAATTGTTTGAGCGTTCCGGAGTTGGATATGTTTGCTTCAAGTTTTTATGTATTCAAAAAAAAAAATGTGAATTTGTCGGATGTTTAATCTGTGCTCTGTTTTATTGTGCACATCTTTAACTTTTTAATTGTGCTCCTTTAACATTAACTTAAACTTAATTTTAATTTACTATTCTTCATACATTGAGACACGTGAGGCAAATCATAATATGAGTTTCTAGTGGTCAATGCTTCCCCCCACTCCCCTTCCTACCTCTCTCCTTTCCCATCCTGTCTTCATAATTGTTAATAAATGTGTATGTCCTTAATATATTTAGAATACTATAATTGGCAACATAAAAATTATCTCTGTATATCTGTATAAATCTTTATTGTAATGCTGTTGTATTCTATAAAAAAAAAAAAAACAGGTATAAAAAGAGATAAATAAGAAAGTCAGCAAATGTCGAATGTGATAAACTTACCTATGATGCAGATGGGTTTTCTGATGAACCGCAGTCGTCCACAGCATCCCATGTACTTGGAGCGACATCCCGCTGACCATAGCCTCACCAAGTACTCCACACCGAAGAAAACTACGAGGCATATTTCCTGTAATACCGATATATTATTTAACGTTATTTTTGACACACTTCATATCTCAATAGAGACGGAGTTGGAATAAATTTTTATAATAGAACCGGGAATCCGCAGATTTGCGTGATCACTTTAAGAGCTTTCGCAACATTCACCAATTATACCTTTTTATAGAGTTAAAAGTGTGCAAATTGGATAGGCCATGTGTTGCGACACGAGGATCAGGAGAGGATGATTGAGGGACTGACAGAGGGCGTCTCTGCTGGGAGTATCTAGAACAGGTGTGCGAGGACATGAAGTGTACCTTCTACACAGAGTTGATGAGAGTCGTTAAAGATCTTGCGGATTGGAGGAAGATATGCATAGATACTAGAGCTTAGAAAACACACTTGTCATTTTACCAATGTCGGATGAGCTGTCAAGTTGACATTAATCGCGATAGTTAAAACATAAAAAAGTAATAAATATTTTTCAAAATCATAAAAGTATGTGGCTTGACAAATATGAATACATAATAGACAAGAGTGGAATCACTATTCTAAGCCGGTACCTCACAGCAGATTTATTTAAGACAAAGTTTTTACTCAAGGGGGCGACTCCTGCCAACGTACCTATTTTTCAATTTGATCATTCCTATCATTACTATCATACTATCATTATTTCTAATCAAAACGTTTTGAAAAAATAATAAAGATACCTTAAATTTTTTGATAATGTTTTGAATAAATTCTTGTAAAAAAAATAATGGCATACCCCGATATTCAACGTTTATCTTATATTTTTAATAAAATATAAGGCGTAGTTTAACATATTTTTTTTAAATTAAAGAAGACAAAAATATCTGGAAAAATATGTCGTGACGTTGCATTAATGCTTCAGGTTTAGCAAAGAAACCTAAAAAAAACATTTATTTTTCATTCAGCGCCATTGCAAAATAAAAGTTTTTTTTGGTTTATTTAATTAACCTGACGCATTAATACGTCATAACATATTTTTCCAGATATTTTGTTCTTCTTTAATTAAAAAAATATATATACATATTGCTCTATACCTTATAGTTTTTTTAGAAATATAAGATAAATGTCAAAAATCGAGGTATGCTTATTATTTGCTACATGAATAATTACAGCAGGGCTACCCATTAAGTTGATTACAGTAAAATTTAAATTAGCTTCAGACTTTAACAATCTTTGAGGTTAAATTAATTCAATAATACTATAAATTTGCACAACAAATCATGAAAATTTTATACTAATCGTATATATCAACAAATTTTCATGAATAAATGTACAGAAAGATTAATATTGGATTATGATCGAGTACTGATTTATACATTTTTAAGATTAAGGCAAGCTAAGAACGTATTAAGAAAGTGTCATGAGTAGCCCCCCAGAACACAAAAAAGTTAAGGTATATTTTTCTTTAATAATATCTAAACTAACTAAATTATTTTTTTCAAAATTATTCGTTTTGTAGTAGTGATGCAATATCAAATTGAAAAAAATAGGTACGTTGTCAACAGTCGCCCTGTTAATATATGAATATTATTCTGTTGATATTGACTGTAACTTACCATCCAAAATAATGTCTCATTGGCGAAATTACTGTACTGGTCTATTGTTGAAAGAACGCTGAATATAAGACAAACGAGAACCACCATGAATCTGAAACAATTGAAAAGAATACATCTTAGAATACAGATCAATATGAATTCAATGAATATATAATCTAATATGATTCTAGATGAATACTTCGATGGCTAAACGGACATATTTTGTAGGTCCATTATTGATAGTTTAGAAAAACGAGGGGGTTGTGGTCCTCACTAATAAGTCATTCATAAAATGCTGAATATTATAAATAAATGAATTTCAAATCAAATCACGTTAGGTAGATTGTATCCGTCCTTGTCACAATTCATATTTTAACTAAACACAATGACAACTATAGAACGCTTCTACAGTCAGTTGGTATGTATTTTGAAAAATAAGGCTGTGGCATTTTTGCTATGAAAATATGAATTTCAATTTATATATAAGAGTTTAGCGTTGATCACAGTCGTTTCGTTTTAGACATAACCTGATAGGTAGGGTTCGACATGTAAGAGAATGCGAGTGAAAGTTTTATAATGATGTTTGCACAGGTGGTGTCACCGGTTTTCTTTCATTTGGCAAGCCCTACTTCATTATTTATACCTCTTTTATAAATATTTTTGCCAAATATAGGTAATTATATTTTAAACTAGCTTTTATGTCCCGCCGTTGGCCAAGAATGTAAAATTGTGAAAGAAAAAGCAATCGTTTTTATAATATTGTCACCCAATTATTTTGCAATATCAGACTATAAAAAGTGGTTTGAAATTTGATTGAGTTTAAGTATTGTAAAATGTTCAAGTGATGGCCACAACCCATTCTTTTTTATATATTGCTATAAAGTGTGAATGAAGTATAATATTTATACAATTTCTGCTCGCATGGACTATGCGTAATGGTTTTAAATATGACTGTTTATCAACGTTGTAAAGAGATTGGTTTGGCCACAACCCCCATTTTTAAATATTATCATCGAAAACAAATTGTAATGTGTACCTATTGAAAATTTAGTAATTTTCGATGTTGGGATGTGGTTAAAATTTGATTAAACAAACGTAGGTACTGAAAAGATCTAGTATTGGTCACATCCCATTCGTTTTTATATTTTTTCATCAAGTGTGCATTATATTTTTGCTCAATTTGACTGAAAGTCTTCATTAACGAAGAAGAAGAAGACTTGAACTATAGTAAATAGTTTTTAATTTGAATATAAATGTTGTGAAGAGTTCAGTAATGGCCACAACCCCCATTCTTTAAATATTAGGTGTTGAAAATTATTCAAAATAGGATGATATAAATGGTTTAAATTTAATTAAACAAAAGTATTGAAAAGATTCTAGTGCAGGTTATATCGTCACATCCCATATCCCATTCATTTCATATGTATTTTCATCAAGTGTGCATATCGTTAATAATATTTCTGCACAATAGACTATTAGACTTAAAACTAACCCAAAAGACTAAATAAAAAAGAGAAAAATAAGTATAAGACTATAAGAAATAGTTTGTATAAAAAACTATTCCAATGGTCTACATAAAATAAGTAAAAATACATATACCTAATAGAAGAATTAGACTATTGGAAATAGATTGTATAAAAGCTCACCCAAAGGTCTACAAAAAAGAAGAAGAAGAATATTTAGACTATTGGAAATAGTTTGTATAAATACTGACCAAAAGGTCTACATAAAAGAAAATGAATAAGACTATTGGAAATAGTTTGTATTAAAACTCTCCCAAAAGTCTACGTACTTAAATGAAGAAGAATAATAATTAGACTAAAGGAAATAATTTTTATAAAAAAATGACCCAAATGTATACATAAAAGAAGAAGAAGATGATTTAGACAATAGGAAATAGTTTGTATAAAAACTGCCCTAAAGGTCTACATAAAATTAAGAAGAAAAAGAATTAGACTCCAGGACCCGCCGCTTCAGGCCCTTCAGTACCTCCCGTCCCTTTAATCCCTCATTACGTCCCTTCCCATCAGGCCCTTCAGTACCTTCCGTCCCTTCAGGCAGTTTTATACCTCCCGTCCCTTCAGGCCCTTTAGTGCCTCCCTTCCCTTCATTACATCCCGTCCCATCAGTCGGTTAAGAAAAGTTTAAATCCAGAAACCATCCTGGAAGAACCGCGAAGAGATGAAAGAACCTTCTTTTCCCAGGATGCTCTACTTAATAGGTAAAATGACTAAATACACGAAGAAGAAGAAAAAAGTTTAAACCCAGATACCTGCGAAGAGATGGAAGGACAGTTGGACCTTCTTCTCCCAGGATTCTCCAACTTCATAGGTAAAATGAGCAAAAATACACGATGAAGAAGAAGAAGAAGAAATAAGTTTAAATCCAGATACCTGCGAAGAGATGGAAGGAAAATTGGACATTCTTCTCCCAGGTTAGTCCACCTTCAAAGGTAAAATGACCGAATAGACGATGAAGAAGAAGAAGAAAAAAGTTTAAATCCAGAAACCTGCGAAGAGATGGAAGGAAAATTGGACCTTCATCTCCCAGGATAGTTCATCTTCATAGGTAAGATGACCAAGTACACGTTGAAGAAAAAGAAGAAAAAAGTTTATATGCAGAACCCGTCCTGGAAGACCTGTGAAGAGATGGAGGGACAGTCGGACCTTCTTTTCCCAGGATACTCCCCCTTCATAGGTAAAACGACCAAATACACGAAGAAGAAGAAGAATAAGAAAAAAGTTTAAATCCAAAAACCATCCTGGGCATACGCTCGACAATTCACCAAAGTTTCATTATAATCGGACAAACGGTTGATAAATAAATAAATAAAATAATTTTCCTATAGGAAATCAGTATAGGTATATTATTGTTGATTTGTAAGTAAATAGTATTAGGTAGGTACCTACCTACAACAACCTTCTAAATAAATTCGATTCCTAACAAATTTTATTTGAATATCACATTCTTTCTGTAGCCATGGAAACGATTCGAACACGTAAGTAATATCGAATGGTTCGGATACATTTTTTGAATATGTAGGTACCTACATTGGTTTGTTCGATGCCATAAAAATGAAAATTGTCAGAAAAATCAAATATTATTTACAAATTATGCAATTTTATTATGCCTATATCTTTACTAATAAATAACACATTTTTACAATATATGTCTTAAAACTTGCCGTAATGTCTTGTGTTTCATTTTATTATTTCATAATTACATTTATTTCAAAGGTTTATTATTTTCAAGAACATATTCATTCGGTGGGAAAATGAAATATTGTATGAAAAGATATTAAAATGGCGGCGTTTATGTACAAAAGGCTTACTTTAAAAATAAGTTAAACATTATAATTATACCAAATATTTACCATGTTTTTCACTTAAACGCTAAGTTATACTTCAAAATATATTTTTTTTGTGTAAATACCTACTTCTAACTTTTAAACTAACAGATATTTGCGTGCAAAATGTACACTTTTTTGACAGATACGACTTGGAAAATTTTGTATGAAAAAAATAATTATTGAAATATTTTTAAAATTCAGCATTTTTATCGCATTATTTTTAGCGTGACACTGCATCAGGTATACAGGTACACGTTCGCACATAAATTAGATTTTTAGATGCTCTTGGTTTTTCAGAAGGCGTGAGACAAACACACACACACACACACATACACACACACACACACACACACACACACACACACACACACACACACACACACACACACACACACACACACACAACACTAACATTTTGATTGCTTTATTACTTTAGATTACGAAATGTAGAAAAATATTTGGCACAATAGCCCAAAGCGGTGATGAAGAATGTATAAAGTTTGGACTGCATGAGATACATAAACAGTATGTACCCAACCTCACCCCCCTTTAACAACTCTGCTTGTAACGAAACTTTGTTTTTAGCAACAACTTGAAAAATTAAGGGGAATGTATGCTTTATATATTCTATATATTCTATCAGGCAACTAAGCAACCCTTAAGGCACTAACATCATACCAAGTTACATCAAAATTGGTACGGGATTGTCTAAAGTATTTCCAAAGAATACAACAAATAACATCGAGTATCTCTCTCTTCAGTCTCAATCCTGCGGATTGGTTTGCAGAAGAAGTCTACATCTCGATTTCCACTTCGCTCTATCTTCTGCAGCCCTCTTCATCTCAACATATGTGGCGCAGTTCATGTCTTCGCATATCTGGATCAAATATTCTAGTCGTCGACGCCCCCTGTGGTTTGTCCCCTCAATCATTCCCTCCATTAGGTCATGTAGGAGACCCTCGTGGCGCAGGATGTGACCAATCCAACGAGCACGTGGTTTTGAGTAGGTGCCTCCCTTCTTCGACTATGTTGAGAACCTCGGCATTCGTGATGTGGTCTCTCCAGGAAATTCTCAGTATTCTTCTGTAATACCACATCTCGAAAGCCTCTAGTCTATTTCTGTCTCTTTCGGTAAGACACCATGTCTCACAGCCATACATCAACATGCTTCACATCGAGTATGGGTTCACCTTATTCTCCACTACAAATCCGACTTGCAAAGAACCTGTCTTTGTAACGGAAAATAATGCGGTAGGTAGGCTTGTTTTAATCGTAATTTGAATGAACGCTAAGGTAAGTTCTAAGTGAAAATTTGAAATTAGGAGCGAATTCAAGTTTCAAGATTAAGGCTACTTAATAAAGGTATAGAGGGAAACGATAAAGCAGACAAGCAACCCAAAATGAATCAGAGCTACCTTTTATAGGACCTGAGTCAGTAGTTGGCCTATCTGCTACACAGTCAAAGGGTCAATTCATGACTGGACACTTCAGAACAGAGAGTTATGGAATGTCCGTTGTGGACAGCGACCGGTGAAAGAATTCATTGAAGGGCCGTCCAAAAAAAAAAAGGAAACAGAAAGCTGCCGAATCTCAACAAAGACATTGGTGCGGGTCTAAGATTACCTAGAAGAAGACACGACACTGTGTGTATCGCCACACACCAGCTGCGTCACACCTAAAAAAGGATAGATTCAGAATGAATGAGGAACCTCATTGGTGAACTGTATGATTTGTGAGATGTTTTAATGCCTGTAGTATTTTAGCTCAACACTTCATTCGTAACGCGTCAGTACAAAGCGTGATTTTTTTATATTCTTGACAGATTACTATAAAAAATCACGTCTCCTACATTGGTTGGTGGAAGCCCCCCGACAGACACCTTTAAAGTTTTATATATTGTAATTGTAAATAGGTACGTCCTGTGCCATACACGTTAAGTTCCCGGTAATTGTACGTACGTCCTGTGCCATTCACGTTGCGTTCCCGGTAATTGTACGTACGTCCTGTGCCATTCCCGTTGCGTTCCCGGTAATTGAACGTACGTCCTGTGCCATACATGTTGCGTTCCCGGTTATTGTACGTACGTCCTGTGCCATACACGTTACATTCCCGGTAATTGTACGTACGTCCTGTGCCATACACGTTGCGTTCCCGGTAATTAAAATTATGACCACAACCTGGGAACATGTTTATCTTATAAATACGTAATGAAGCCGTTATAAAGCATTATTGCTTTATTATCGTCGGTCTGCTATTTTGTATTTACCTACCTGTTGATTTATGTGTATTTATGTTTTTAAATCTACAAGTTATTTTCGTTATCTTATTTATATTTTTTGTACTTATATGTCTTCCACTTTGCTATATTTTCATTTTATATCTTAAATTGATATTAACAAAATAATTTTGTCTATATTTTAATAGGTATACCCACATTTTTGTGTGCACGGTTTCTTTATTTTGATATTATGTAAATGTGTACCTAATGTATATTAACCATGTACCAAATCTAAAAATAAATAAATAAAATTATCTTATTATTAATTGTTAAAAACATTTCATACGTCATTATAAAAAATACTGTTAAAACTTAACAATTCTTCTGTTATTATTATTTTTAAATCGAAGTACAAACAAAAAATATTTTTATGTTTCAGTTCGTGGAGCCTTCTTAATTTTCACTTCATTATAATACGGAGTAATATCTCAGAAGTGAAAGTTAACACAACAAAATATAATTTATAATAACTTGGTAATATTTTTATTATTTTCAACATTTTCATGTTTGAATTTTCTCTCTCGATGACTGCGAAATGGTGACATCTGGCGGTGTTCATTTAGAACTAATGAAACATTATTCACAGTCAGCAAATAAACTGCAATCTCGAGAAAGAATATATATCACATAATGTTATTATTTCTTTTCTAGTTTTATATCAAACGAATGCTTTTTCTTTTGAGCGATGAAAATATCCGCGCGTGACGCCATCTATGTGATTTAATTAAAAATGCTTTCGAAATGATGGCGTTAAATGAAAATGCTAACGACATAGAAAATAAAACTTTTTTGAATCATTCTATACATTATTTAAATAACTAAAAAAAATTTGAAATTTTCAAATGACAATTTTTTTACGATTGAATATGTCTTTGTAGTAATAAATAAATATACATCCCCTAAATTAAGCATAAATGCTTGTGCAATAGGTGGACGAAATTCTTCGTGGCCAGGATTGCAACTCGCGACCACTGGATGATAACTCACAGCGCGCTAACCGCTCTGCAACAACCCATCATATTGATATCGCATGCTTAAATCATCAGCGTCAAGATGAATGCAAGAAAACAGGAGTAAAAATTATCACACAGATGGTTATTTCATCTATACTTATGTTATTAATAAATTATGTAAAAATGCGCTCGTTTTTCGAATGCAGTCAATCGACTTTTGTGTTATACGAAAATCCAACTTTTGGAAATTTACGTCATATTATAAAGGCTCATTTTTTTCTGTAAATGGATACTACAGCTGGTAACAGCGAAGGGATAATACGAACACCGAGTAGTGGTGGCTATCGGAGATAACAGCCTTCAATGTGTTGAATATTGTTGAAAATTGCTATTTTAATATGTCAGTTGAAGCATCATAATGTAAAGCGTGATTTTTTTTAATATTTACTACGGAAGACTATTAGAAATCACGCCTTTCATTGATTCTTTTAATGAAAGGCGTGATTTCTAATTGTCATTTTTCTTAAAAGGGGGTTTCCACCAACCAATGTGTTTGGAAATGGAAGGCCTGATTTCAAATAGTCTTCCGTAGCAAATATAAAAAAAAAATCACGCTTTATGCTATAACGTTTTGTACTGTAATTGACGTTTTAAAATGGCAAATTTCAACATTTTAAAGGCTGTTATCTCCGAAAGCCACCACATCTCGGGCTTCATATTATCCAATAGTTATATTTATAAATTGTATTTATAATTGTATGTATCTTCTTTAATAAATTTGCTTCATGTTTTTATATTTGTACTGACAATTTTTATAAATAATCTCATATTTTCATGTATAATATTCAGTAAAAAAAAGGTTTGCTAGCAATGAGTTTATGTATATAAATAAATAATCCACTAATTTAAAAGTACCATTCAGTAGATGCTCTTTGAGCGAAACGCGTCAGTGGTCAACACTTTAAATTAGTGGAATAAAGTTAAAAAATTGTGTTTTTACTTATTTTTTAAGTAATTTTATAATACTATCCAATAGTTGTTATTCGTTGTTGTGAAAAAAAAACCTTTATAGTATGACGTAAGAATAAGCACATAAAAATAGTATGGGCCACTATACAAAATGACTTAGTAGTAAGTTACGAGTCAAACTCTTATATAAGATATTTTTCATTAATAGATGATGTGGCGTTATCTTAATACCTATTGGTGAAAATTGAAGCTGTTAATGAAGACCTAGTATGCTTTTATATACTTAAGCATTATTGTTATTCATGAATACACTTTAATAAAATATTAATATGTAATAAGATATATTAAGTATTACATTTGCTATTAAGGGTTTTATTATGAAACAATACAACAATTGTTAAACCTTGTTTAATTAGTTGGGTAGGTAATTGTCAGAATATAGAAAGTAATATTATAATATGCAGAATAAAATAGAGTATTAGATTGTGTCGCTACAGTACATACATATTTGATTTCTCCTGGCTTCATTATTCAATGAGTTAAAGCCTACATAATATGACACACAGCAGCCGTATTGTGTATTATGGAAATTGCGTGGAAAAGAGATTAATATCTAACTATAGAAATACAGAGCACCTTTTTAAGATGAATAGAAATAATGTGAAAATATTATTAATACCTTATTTATATGCAGATAATGAAATTTCATGAACAGTCCACTTGGTCCATATGTTATTCCCATTATTATTTCAAAAGTTGACTATCCAGATTCATAAATTAGATTAATTTCCATCGCCGCGGCGATTTTCTAAGTAGAAAAATTATTAGAGGCTGGTTTGTTTCAACAAAAGTATCAGTAATGGTATAGTTAAAAATTCGCGTTTTATTAAAAATGGCCGAAATCGGGTTGTTTCATCTCTGGTATAGTTAAGAAGGATTGGGCCTAGGTTGCGGCTCTAAGGGCCTAGGCAGTAAAGGCGGGGGTGGGCGGCCGACGCTGTTGTGCCCTCGTCAATTCTGTACTTAAAGAAGAGCAGGACGAACGCCTCTAGTCTCGCTCGGCAGTGACTCGTCAACTGTGGCGAATGTTGTTTGGTCCGGGCACACCGCCGGCGCAGACGTCGGGTCAGACATCCTGTGTTGACATCTGTGACGTCAAATCTGACAGGTGATGATTGCGTCGGATTCCCCCGGTGTTAGCCCGCCAAGCTTTCGGACGCCAACACGAGAACCGAAGGGTGCGGGGGCAAGCCCTTCCGTTCGATCGGTTGTGCTAGGGGCTTGCCCCGGCTGCCGATCTTGAGCGGTTGCCCCGCCGTTTGAGGTTGGATTCTCGGGGGCAGTGGTTGAACCCGATGGATGGTGGATATTTTGTGTTTGTCCGATGTTGCGGCTGCGTCTCTATAGCGTCGCCGGCGTGGAAGTGGATCGCGATCTCCCTCTGGTATAGTTAAATCGACAGTATAAATGTCTGTGGTGAAAACAAAAAAGTTTAATTTATTGACAATAAAAATATCTTGATACTTTATAAGTGGTGAAGAGTTAAAAAGTGGTGAAAACATAAAAGTCATAATTTTAATTTATTGATATTATAAATATTTTTATAACAAATTGTTATTGCCACATAACTATTAAATATATTATCGATTGTTTCAGGAATAAATAAATAAATTATAGGTACGTGAAAGAAGCATTGAAAGCTTCGATATTATAAAGTTTTTTGTCGAAGTTTTAATAGTGTGAATTTATGAATGAATATTAGTGTGTATTTCAAAATCTCAAAAATATAGCCTGTATTCAATTATTATTATTAACACAATTTTATTTAATGAAAATTCGTACGATACGCAATATAGGTAGTACATCTTTTGTAGATAGATGTATGTACACCAAGAGGCAGACATGAAAGTTTCCTTTATCGTAAACAAAAATAAAAGAATTTTTAACATAAAAAAATATAAAGAGATTTTTTTAAATTGATCCCACGAAAATTTTAAGAAACTGGTTCATATTTCACAACTTTTATTTTAACTAAAAATTTGTATATTTTTGTGAAGTAACTCTATTGTTCTTTCGACGTTTGCTGCCTTTGTTCTCTGTACCCCAAGATAGAGGTAACGTGAGATGAAGGATAAAATAAAATAATTATCAACGGTTTTTGCAAATATATAATGGCAAAGAATAATAAAAAATAAAAAGAAATAACAATTTTTGAGCGATTTTTTAAGACAGCCGAAAAGAGAAGCTTGCAAGCTCTTGTTGATATGAGTAATATATTTTATATATTCACGGAAATGAGAATTCTGAGACCCATCTTTGTAAAATGATCACAGAGAATCTCTAGCGAGGGGATCCGAAGAACTTGAAGACATCGTGAGGAGGAGTAGACAAATAAAGGACTATTGGAAGGAACAGATTTTTTTATTTCCATAATTTTTTTTATTTATTTTTTATTTTTTTTAAATAAAAATGAATATGTCCTTGTTAAAAAAGTAGATATACATCTTCCTACGTTCTCTAAAATAAGCAAATAAATGCTTGTGCTATAGGTGAACGAAATCGGTCGAGGCAGGATTCGAACTAGCGATCACTGGATTACTAGCCCAGCGCGCTAACCGCTCTGCCATCGACCCATAATGAATACAATAGAACAAAATACAACACAACAAAAACTTAAATAATATAATGGATAAAATATTATAATGATAAATTTAAAATATTATTATAATTTTTTGTATTGATAATGATTATGTTTATATAATATTTTGTGTCTTTTGTATTAAATTGTCTACTTTAAAACGATGTATGAATGTCGACGAGGCGATGTATGTGTCTCAAGATAGAAATAAGTGGCGTTCGGTTCTCTCTGCAATCCCGTATGTATGTATAAACTTAAATATCATAATGGAATTTAATACCTCACTAGGCGAAGCATGTCCTGAGGTAATACTAGCAATAATTATGCAATACATTTTTAAAACATAAATTATCAATAAGATATAAAATTAAAAAAAAAAATTAAGAACAAAAGTATAAAGGACTGAAAAACAAGTGAATTTATGAGGGTGAGTGTGTTTGTATGTGTAAGAGGACGATATGGGGATATGTGTAATAGAGGATGTGTGAGAACGTAATAAAAAATCTCTTTCTGAGTGGAAATATCATCTGAGAACATACGTCAATTCCCTCTCTGACTCTTATCTTCCTCTCCGAATCAACCAATCAGTAATCAGCTTTCCAAAATTATGTCCACTCGGAGAAAATTATGTCTTATGTCCAGGTGGAGAGGATCAATCCAGCGAGACTCCACAAAATCGCAACGTGTGGGATTCCAGGGGGTCAAGGACCAACGGGTTGACCACCAAATAGATGAAGGGAAAGTTGAACATCCTCATCCCAGGAACTGTCAAAAAGATCGTTGATCTATTAGAAGATGAAGAAGAATATTTTCCATCTATACAGAGTTAGTTGTCATCCGTCCTGAGGAACAAGACAGCTCAGTCGTGGTTTATATAGAGTCAACTATAAGGGATAGTACGTGTAGTGATGAGCAAAGTTTTGCGGTCTTGCTTATGCGAGAGCTGCAGGACCATGCCCAAGACCAAGACCGCATATGTCGCTGCAAGAACAAGACCAACCTTTGCAAGACTCTTTGCAAGTCTCGCAAAGTTTTATAAACTCATTTATTTTTAATTGATATGTGGTAGCACTTAACTAAGTAGCTACAATAGGCATGATGACTAATTTTGAAAAACTATCTCACGATGTTTTTACGCATTCACGGTTTTCAAATATATATACATTTCTACATAAAATAAAGGTTTAGTAGCAAAAATCGCTTTCAAAATCAAATTTGACATTTACGCCAAAAAAAGCTTGTAGTATCATGGCGGCTGCCGACCCTGACGGTGACGTCATGGTATCGTAAACTGCATATCACTACTATATGTAATATATGTGTTCTAAGACGATTTGTGTATTTACAATCAATTCAAAAGTGCATAAGTGTTGTGCGGTCCCTAAATGTACAAACACGACGAAAAAAACACCTACTGAGGTATTTGTTTTCGTCCCACGCGAAAAAAAGAGAAATAAGTGATTAAATTTCGCACGGCGAGACACAAGTGAATTTTATTAAGTACGCGTTTACAATGAAGTACAGTATTATTTGTTCCCCCACTTTTAGCTCTCAGTAATATAATATTTACCATTATTTAGGCAATAAGCATATTAAGAACTTCATTAATGTCCAAACGTCAAAGGCCATCATACGTTTCCCGCGTATGTTTTTAGCTTATGAACACATAATGTAGAGAGAAGAAGGAGCATATTTTATCGATTTTCGATGTGAGTTGTATTTAAATTACAGATAAATAAAGTACTTATTTAGTTTTTACGTTTTAAGTATTTACGTTTCGAAATTCTGATGAGCAAAAGTCTTTGTTCGACGCAAAGAAATATCCGACCATCAAAAGTTCCATTCTAGGTAAGACAGGCAGAAGAAATGACTACTATAGCTGCTGTTGCTAAAAATAACGATAGCAGATAAATATAGCTTGTTATGAACACAATACAAATAACGAGCGCTATGTAATAATTCGTATGCTGCTAAAATTGTAACGATATTTTAAAACGCATGCTTCGCGTAATCGCCGTCGTTTCGCGAATCGCTTCATTGCATGAAAAAAATATAGCTTGCTAGTTTAGTTTGGCAGTGACCAGCATCATAACGTGTCGAACGTTCGTCAGCTCACCATCGCGTGACAAAATTGTAGAATACTAAAACTAAATTAGTTTACCATACGTTGCGAGCGTTCATTATTTATTTACTTATTCAATAAGAACTAAGTTACATACAAAATACAATAAACTTAGGCCCGATATTACAGTCGGCCCTCAACTCATTGAGTTTGTTAAACTCAAGATTAATGTTAAGGGGAGATTTAATCCATTTCCGTATTACAGTGCAATATGACATGTCAGTTACTAAATCTTCAATTATAGACATATTTCACTTTTTCTGTGGTTATTATCTGTCAAATTTAAATAACCTCAAATAATACGAAATACAAAACGGGACGCTACGACTTTAAATACCATTGTTTTATTATCCAACATGGTAAATTTAATTTTTTTCACCAAAATAATGCTTTTAAATGCCCATGTTCAATACGGCTGTCAGTTTGTTTTGTTGTGTGGCGCCACCGTCGATACAACTAACGCCTTTTGTGATACAACACTGAAACTACACACGTTGCCTAAAGCCTCTAGTGATAGAAACTGAAACTACACGAGTTGCCTAGCAAATGACAGTTGACTCACAGTTAAGTACTTAATCTGCCAGAAACGTTGAGTTAAATATTTGTCGTTTTAGTGACATATTTGAGGGAAGATTAGGGAGCCTAGTATGAACGATACGGAATCGATACTTGTCACCTAATAATTGGGAGATCCGTGGGATACCTATTACTTGTCACAAAAGTTAAAATGGTAGTATGAGCTGAGTGAATTCGTAAGTGAAATTAATTCTGTCCGATAGGAGGCGCGACGGCGCGGTGAAATTATGAAACTAACAACTTTTCAACGTTTCTTAAAAATGGCGCATTTGCATTACGTTTTGGCTTTTTTTATTGACTCGGGAAGAAAATGAAGATAATCCAAATGAATATTACATTCAACAAAACATTATGCCTCGAAGAAATGATTCGTTTATAATACCTAAATGAAACTATAATTTCGAATTGGTTGATATTGGTTTTTACTCGGTTCATTATATTCAATAATATATGAATCAATATTTTATATAAATACAATAAAAGTGCTGTGCAATTAAGACATCTAATAAACAAGAGTTTTAATAAATTAATGTCTTGACCCAATTACATAAGATGAGTAGGAAAAAGTAGGTACTTGTATGATGCAAGTTGCATTACCTACGGACGGACAGTATTTCGCGATCTATACAGTATTTTTTAATCACGTTTTAATTTAATATAATAACGGTTAAAAACATCGATCGATGTAGATATATCATAAAAAGATCCAAGATAAACAAAGATCAAATATACTCAAGAAATTGAACACTTCATAATATAAACATACGATAAATAAAAAGTAATTGTAGTTATCTCCATACAAAAAAGTACATGGTGGTCACGTGATTCTTCCGGCATTTGTTGTAGAAAAAATAGATTAGGAATATGCGCCGATTGTGTATTGGTAAATTTCAAATTCAAAACATAATTTTCGGCGCAATAAATTCGGTATAGCGGTATATTCTGTATAGATGATGCTCGGCGTTGAAAATAAACATTCTAATGATGATCGTCTTTAAAAAGTTTGCATCTAACAATGAGTATGACACAATACAATAACAACGTACTCAAGGTGGCCAATTTATAAAAAGGCGTACCTTTAAAACCAGGTCATAATAATCCTTAAGGACGGGAGGCCTTGAAAGGACGTGAGGCGTTAAAAGGACAGGCAGCTCTGGAGGGACCGGAGGTGTTGAAAGAACGGGAGTTTGAAGGGACGGGAGGCTGAAGGAACGAAGGGCACTGAAGGGACGGGAGACTCTGAAGATATGGGAGGCTCTGAAAGGACGGAAGGCACTGAAAGGAAAGGAGGCACTGAAAGGATGGGAAGCACTGAAAGGACGGGAGGCGTTGTAAGGACGGAAGGCGCTGGAGGGACGGGAGGCGCTGAAAGAACGGGGGGCGCTGAAGGAACGGGAGGCGCTGAAGGGACGGGAGGCGCTGAAGAAACAGAAAGCGCTGAAGGACCGGGAGGTGCTAAAGGGACGGGAGGCATTGAAGGGACGGGAGGTGTATATGACAGGAGGTTGAAAGGACGGAAGGATGAAAGGCACTGAAGGGACGGGTAGCGCAGAAGGTGCGGGAGGCGTTGAAGAAACAGGAAGCTCTGAAGAAATGAGAGACGATGAAGGGAGGGGAAGCATTGAAGAGACGGGAGGCTGATAGAACGGAAAGCTGAAAGGCGCTGAAGGGACGGGAGGCGCTGAAGGAACGGGAGGTGATGAAGGGACGGGAGGCACTGAAGGAACGCGAGGCGTTGAAGAGACGGGAGGCACTGAAGGGCCTGATGGGACGAAATGTACTGATGGGCCTGAAGAGACAGGAGATACTGAAGAGCCTGAATAGAGGGGTAACACTAAAAGGACGGAAGGCACTGAAAGGGCGACAGACACTGAAGGAACGGGAGGCGCAGAAAGCACTGTAGGGACGTGAGGTACTGAATGTCTTGAAGGGACGGGAGGCACTGAAGGACGGGATGCATTGAGCGTAAGGGAGGCACTGAGCCGAACAGAGGCACAAAAGGGACGGGTGATACTGAAGGCACTGCAGGGAAGGGAGGTAATGAATGGCCTGATGGGATGGGAGGCTCAGAAGAGACGGGGGCGTGAAGGGACGGGGGGCGCTGAAGGGATGGGAGACGCTCAAGGGATAGGAGACGCTGCAAATACGGGGGTGCTGAAGGAACGGGAGGTGCTGAAGGGGCGGGAGGTGCTGAAGGGACGGAAGGCACTGAAGGGACGGGAGGCACTTAAGAGACGGGAAGCGCTGAAGGGATGGAGGCGCTGAAGGGGCGGGAGGCGTTAATGGGACGGGAAGCACTGAAGGGGTGGGAGGTTCTGGGAGGAGATCCTGAAGGGACGGGATGTGCTGAAGGGCCTGTTACAACGGGAGGTAATGAAGGGCTGAAGGGACGGGAGGTACTGAATGGCCTGAAGGGACGGGGGATACTGAAGGTCCTGAAGGGACGGGAGCTACTGAAAAGCCTATAGCAACGGAACTGATTGGCCTGAACGGACGGGAAGCCTTCCCTTCAGTACCTCCCGTACCTTTAATGCCGCCAGTCCCTTCAGTACCTCCCGTCCTTTCAGAGCGCATATGTAATATGTATAACCATATAAACATTACGATTTATAAGTATATACCTATGTATAATTTTCGCCAAATATCTTGAAGGATCTCCCGGTTGCGCAGAGCGCGAATTTGTGTCTTTTTGCTTCGTTGGTTTACATGCAAATCACTCACCTTCTCGACTAAAAGTTCAAGATGTTTGTCTACAACTTTTATCGAATTTTTTGGTTTTATCGAATTTTTAATTTTCCCACTGACAACACTGTAGTGCTGTACAAGTACATTTTTTTCATGTGCCCACACCACTATACAAATGACAAATTGAAATATTGGAAATTTCGATGTCGCCTCGTCATTTATCAATAATGACAATAATCATTTAATTAACTAAACAAAATGTTTAGTAATACTATACGAAAAGTTTATTATATCCGCGAAAGTGTAAAAAAAGTGTATTCGTAATTGAAAAAGGTTAGTACCTATTTGTTTAATTTAAGAAACACGATATATTTTAAACGATTCCATTAAAATCATATTTTATTTGTAAAAAGTTCAGTTTAGTATTGTAAAAGTATTTACTTTTTAGTGAAATATACAATTTTAACCAACTGAACTTTAATCCTAGGAAATTTAACGATCGTAATATTTATTTTGAGTTAGGTTAGGTTCAAATGACACATTTATGTTTTGCAACATTTCCGTGAGGAATGAATTGAAATCAATTTCTCCTTTGCTGGGGATCGAACCTAGGACGCCTGCACATAATTCAAACGGTTTACCAACTGTGCTACTGCTGTCGGCAAGTCATATTTGTTCTTGTTTCAAGGACATACCCATTCCTTGAGTAAAAACAATTCTATGCCAGTCAACAGATATTATGCGTTGGTCATAATTCAGTGCTCAACTGATTTTTCTCTTTCAGAATTTAACCATCTTCAGAGAATGAACTGGGATAAGATGAGTGGAGAATCTATTCTGGGCTGATAATCTAGGGATATCTTCCGGGGAACAACAGGGACATGAAGAAAAGAAAAAGTCTGAGATCTACTCGTCAAATATGTTCAACGACATATTTTTTTTTTATGTAAGTACCTACATATTATGTTTGTGTCAAAATATTGAACATTGGCATTATTGCCATTTAATAATTCCTTCCAATCAGCCCCCCTAGACAACATGCCATTAAAGCTAAGCGTTATATCGCTAAGCGATAGAAATGTATGAAATTTGTGGCTGTCACGTGTTGTCATAGCGACCAATTTCATACATTTACTATCGCTTAGCGATATAACGCTTAGCTTAAATGACACGTTGTCTAGGCCCCCAGATACAAAGACAACATATTATGTTTTGTAAATTGTTCATATACAATTGTATAAATTAAAATGGTAAAAGAAAATCATCACAAACTAAACGAGTGGGTTGTGACCAACGCTAAACTCCTCACTAACAAGTCATTCTATAAAGTATTCAAATTTTATATGGAAAATATTTAGCATTTTCAGAAAATAAGTTTGTTTTACTATTTTTTATTTAAATATTTTATTATGAAAACTTGATATTTCTTCAATGCCATTTTATGAAGGTGATGTGCCTTTTTACCAATTTGAAAATAAAAATTTCAAATTTAAAGTTTCCTGAGCTTGGGGTCATGTTGAAATATTTGATAGTAATAAAAATTGAGAAGCACTATTCAGATATCCTTCAAAATCTAATGGGGTTTAATGAGATATACAAATTTGCAAAATTTGAAAAAAATCGAATGAGTACTTTAGTTTATAATCGATATAGTAAAATAAACATGTCGTACATAGCACACACACAGATACATTGTGATGAAACTTTCAGAATCCAATCTCAGCATGATACTAGTTGATAATCTGCAATAAAAAAAAATAGCCTTAAAAATTGTGAAATCATAACTCCCCACTATATCCTCTTGGGTTAGTGAGGAGTAAAAATACATACAAAAAAATATAAATAATGTTTATAATGAAAAAAGCATTTCATTAATAAAAACAAAATTCGCTATACTTCAAAGAGTACCTACCTATGTGTTAACAGATATTTTTTTTTTAGAAAATAAAGAGAAAGGCAATTGTGGTTTCACTTCGTCCACGAATCCAGGGCCACGAGCACAGGCGACCAGAATACCAGCCAGAATAGATGAGCCAAATGGGCTTGCGACCATGTTTGAGGGCTTAAAGGGATCCTTTATGACTTGAGTCACGCTCACCACTCAGCAACCAACCTACGATTGATACTCCACTCCCCTGCGGAACCAAATCAAATCGGACGCGGATAATGCTGCTTTTACCACTCTATCCAAATTTTCTTTTATTTTACCTCTACGGAGACTTAGGTCCTTAAAATAGGAATTTAAAACTTTGCAGGCAGGCCTCTCGCCCCCACCTCTACAGCATATATATTTGTGTTAAAGCCATTTTGAACTGTTTTATGTACCAGTTCCTTGTACTTGATTAGCTTGTATTGGTGGTCTTTGGAATATTTGTGTCCCATGGAACAGTCAGCTCCACATAAATAGCTCTTTTCAATGAAAGAGAGTATATTGTCAAGTCAGGCCTAAGAGATGATTTGCAGATCTCCTTTGGAAGCCTCTCTCACAATTTCAAGCACCTTATAAATTGCAATTGAAGATGTTATATCCAAACTAAGACTATACCAGATATTCATAGATAATTCATATAAGTTATAATGAATTCAAATATTCATATGCTATAATGAATACAATTTAATATTTAACAAAAAAAATATTTACACTGTTTACAGGTTCAGATGATATGGCCACATTTTAAGATGACCAACAGTCACTGATCTAGCCCAGGATAGGCGAGATTGGCGTAGTTGAATTTAAAGGAGAGGCAATCCCAGCTAAATTGGACCACAGACAAAGCGAAGAAGACAATGCTTAATTGATTTTTTTTTATATTTTTAAATCATTGATAATACTTTCAATATACAATTCTGCTATATAACTAGCATCGTCAGAATTGATTTATCCAACTGTCGATTCGTTCATGAGAATTCAATTCTCTGAATGAATCGACATTATTAAGCCAAAATGCGTGTACGAAGGAACATTTTGTATGGCGTAGTGGACTTTTTGCATGCTAATAACACCAACTAGAGGCCTCGCAGCATATATGTTCCCATACATGGGTTTACTCAGAATTCGGAGTAGAACATTTTATGTGAGTTTTGTGTGTCTGTGTGTGTGTCTGTCCCCCCCCCCCCTATAACTTTTGATCCGCTCAATTTACAGAGCCCAAAATTTCAAAATATATAAACACTTATAAGCATACAAAACTTTTGTACTCAGAATGGTGAATTATTGCTTCAGTCAGGGGTTATCAACTTTTGAATTTTTATTTTATTTTTCCATATATCTCAGAAACCATAAACGCTAGAACGCTGAAAATTGGTACAAACATAGACAAATACAAAAACTCAAATTGGTTTTTTCAAAAAAATTCTAGGGTTTGTCAAACAATTTTTTTTAAGAAAAATATTTTTTTTATGAAAAATTTATGAGTTTAACTCCTTATATTTCCAAATAATTTAAAAATATCGAAAAAATCTGAAACACCCCAACTAGATAATTTAATTTTCTATAAAAAATATTAATGTTGTATTAGCACATCTCAATTTTTTTTTAACAATTTTTGTAAACATTGAATTTAATGACGACATTGCTTCATACAATTTATATGGCAGTCGCTTACACACAATATCTAAGAAGACTTAATTGTTTAATACTAATCTCCAGACATACATACATACCATCATGCTGTTTTCATATTCTGGGTAGGATCAAAGGAATGCCCTCTATACTATCGCTATCTTGACATACATACCTACATGTGTTGTATAGAAAACCAAATATCTTAAAATATTAAATAATTTGTATTTATGGTTTTATAGTTTGGTACTTATTCTTCAACTATACATACTATCGCTATCGACAGTTGGATCATCTCATGTGTTAAATGCTACTAGTATTTGATTTAACATATCAGTCTTTTTTGTATACTGTATTAAAGTATATGTTTCTTAAACAATTAATTATATATTAAAAATGAACCACAAATATAAAAACACGATATTTGATAATATAAATTTATTATATTATTTAAATGAAATTAAAAAAAAGTACTAACATAAGAATCTAATCTCTCAGTTCTTCATTAACATAAGTTCAGTATAATACAGTGTGAGTTTTATAGAGATGAGATAACAAAGTATCATAATATTATGAACTTGCAGATTTATATTTTTCTATTTATTTTTGTTCCCAAAAAACAAATATTGTATTAATACTAAATAATTATAATACAAATAACTGATTGTCTAAAAGTATCTATTAGTCAATTTTTAGATTACAATGTTTCTGTATGAATTCATAAAAAAATCTGTATGGATGTGCATTTATATAAATTGAAATGACTAATAGAAACAGAAACTTTACAAATTTGTGGCATGTTTCAGAACACTTTAATCTGGTGAAGCAAATATCTCTTAATTATAGAATTGGTGTAAATAATAAAATAAAGTGTAGGTATTTTACAATTTTGAATTCTGCATATATTAAATTGTTTTTTGAAGAGTTTCATTTTTTTTCCTGATATATAATGATACCTACATTATTTACTTGTGTATTTTATGTTCATAAAATATATAAATCTCTACCAATCTATTAATTGAGTTTTTATTTTACGTTTGGTATGTCATAAAGAATTTCTTGAAAAGCTGTTCTTGAAATGTCAATCAGCCAATTATAATTCTTTCAATGCTCATCATCAGCAATGGTGCTACAGCCCGGTGAGGGCCTTGGCCTCCTCAAGAAACTGCCTCCATCCCGCCCTGTCGACAGCAAGTACTTTCAATGGTAGGTATGTATAAATTAATGAAGGGTGTCAAATTTGAAATTTTATAAATAGATATAGGCACCTAAGTGCTATGTCATATCACCCCGTGCAAAGTTTCACATGTTTGTACGTTCCAACTTAAGGGAAAGCATTCAAATGGTTATACCATATTTTTATTGAATGACTTTTACCTCTTAACTTCCATTCCTTTTGTTTGACCATATTTATTTGTTAATGACATTTTTATTAGATTCTCATTTGTGAACCTGTCATAGGTTAGAGAACCGAGCATCACATCCTTTATTTTTGCATACATTATTCGCTTCATACATGTATGTCTATAAATTAAACTTCTTTCAGAATATAAAACACAGTCGTGTCAATGTTTTCTTGGAATCCTCTCATGCCTTTATCGGCTCTATTTTATGTCAATTTTTCTTTCATATTACTTAGCGTTTATGTAGTTTCTACTATATCTTTCAAGTTAATAATGGACTTGCAACTTCCAGAGCTCTAAATCACAGGAAAACTGCCTCCAGCTACTCGTCTTATGTTAACGGCTCATCTCATAATATTATATTATCAAACAGTTCAACAACAGATTTTACTATAGCGTCTCAGATGATTATTTTATGTGTCTTCGTTCCTATAACATTATGAGCTTCGATAAGAGACGACGAAACTTAACAGATATCATATTCCTCTACAAAATACTTATTGAACTCTCCAGAGCTAACAGAATCAATCAATTATAGAGACCCACTCGACAATTGAACTTTTCAACTTAAGCAAATGTAAAATTAACACATATAAACTCCTTTATTAATCGCAGTTGCAACTCATACAATCAGAAATACTTAACGATTGATCCATCTTACGTTAATCTTGACTGCTTCAAAAAAAAGTAACTGCTATCCACGTTACAACAGTAAATTTATTATCATACATACACCCTCCCACAAAACCCACATACATACTTCCATATTTTACTTCATCATCATCATCCCCATACCGGTCACCGTCCTATTAGGCATAAAAAAATGCAAACTTTTTTTCTGTGTTATCTGTTAACCATATTATACCGTTTAACTTTTTTTCCTTGTAATGTTTTCATAAGGTGTGGAGATAGATCACCCGTGCGTTAAAAGTACAGTGACCAAAGGACAAATAATACCTCATCATACTAAATATCAATGTATTGGGACAATTATACTTTATTTATACCTATGTATACTGAATATCTACCTACCAAATTTACTTAACTATTCTCAGCTTTTAAAATAATATAAGACATCTCTATAATTGGCTTTGATATGTGTAATGCTTTTAAGCAATTTGTGAAATAGCTGTTGAGATGAAATAAAATAAAATATTGTCTTATTGCAGTGGTTCTTAACCTGGGTTCGATCGGACCCCAGGGGTTCGGTGGAGGTCAAGAACCCCGACTTATGATTCGTGGTGACACCTTTCTTTATTATAATATAGGTATTATCCTTTGGGTATTATATTCTTGTCTCAACTGTATATTATGTCTATTTATTTATTCATCTTTCTGTACATAATATAAACAAATATATTGTACACTGGCGGGCTTATTGCTATTAGGCAATTTCTTCCAACCAACCAGATAACAAAGTATGACAAAATTGTGTAACAAAAAAAGAATAAGAGTAAAAGTAAACCTTCCTTGTCGGCCTTCGTGGCTCAGATGGTTGGGTATCAGACTACTGATCCAAAGGTCCCGGGTTCGATTCCCGGTGGAACCACAGTTTTGAATTGTGTTTTCAGTCTGAATCTGTGAGACGATTAATATCGTTAGTCTCCAGAATGTGGCAACTTGTTATTGGGTGCGTGTTAAATTAATATTTGACATAGTACCTGTTACTTGCCCGAGAAGCAATATTAAATAAATAAATAAAAACAAAGAAAATATATATAACACTAAGATACTATTAAACAAAAAATAATAATAATTCATAACAAAAAAAGGATAGGGTAGGGACAAGGAGAGGAAATTGGGATCAGGTGTTCAGGGATAAATATTCCTTCTTTAGTTTTTTCTTGAAAATATAAAGTGAGTTAGACAACACAATTTCCGGACTAAGGCTATTCCATAATCTTTCTGGTTGTACTTCGAACAAAGAGCTGAGAAATTATGGATAGGGATGGATAGAGTTGTACGTTCAGCAGATCAGAGTGGAAGTCCATGATTGGATAAATAAGTGAATTTGCTTTTGAGGTACTGTGGCAGGTTTTGATTCGAGAGAATAATGACAAAATGTGTATATTGCGCCCCTGGCGTATCCTGGACCAACAAAGAAGAAGGTAAGATGATATAATATGATCAAATTTTTTGAACCCAAAGATGAATCTGATACATATATTCTTGTGACGTTCAAGTTTATTGAGATGCACTTCATTAGCATACATCGGCATAATCAAACAATGGAAGAAGAAATGATTGAGCTAGAGTTATTTTACAACGGAATGGAAGAAATATTTAGTACTACTTAAATGCATTGTGTTATTTAGTACTACTAAATGCATTGTGTATGGCAAATTAAGCTTCATTACTGGCATAAGTTCTTTATTAATTTTATTTCCTACTAACATTCTGTTTTTATATTCTCATTGAATAACTATGTAGGTAGATAAACATATTTTTTTAACATATTTATGTAGGTACTTATATTTATTTATTTCATTTCAGTAAACTACAGCTTTGTAAATTTGTGGTTACATATATATGGTGCTATTGAAATTAGTACAGGCCAATGATGTTTTCTTCTAATTAAAATAATAAAGTAGAAATAATATTTTGAATAACAATAATAAGAGAAAAATATGATTGATATAAAAAAAACAATACAAAATAAGAATAAAATGAGGAAATAGAGGGATTATTGGTGTAAAGGAAAGAGCTTGTTTGAAGGAGTTAGGGAACTGGTTTTAAAATATCTTTATTTGTTTACGGTAAGTTTCTAAGGAGTCATGGAAAATGTCTGTGTGATTAAATTTTAGATTGTTGTCATGTTGAATTCTGTAAATATTCGAGTTATATCTGTAATTAGTATGGCAAGTAGGTAAGTAGATGAAATAAATTTTTCAAACGGGTGTGCCTGTTATAATAATATTATAGAACTAAACAATATTGCTTCACCACCATTTTTAACTCATGTTAGTTCGTCATGAGAGTAAATTTAAATCTAACGCTGTACAAATAGTTTTTTCTTTAAATTAAACATCAGACAATTTTAAAAATCGCTTATTTTGCGGCATTATATTTATATTTGTAAAGATTTTAGTTATTTTCGTTTTCCTCGTAAGTAAATTAATATGAAATACGCCACATTAACCTTGACGAAACGTCAAACAACTGTGATTTGTAGATTCGACCAGCCCTCTACCAGACGAAATTATTCCGTTGACATTGCCTTAAAATCACCTGCGGAATTCGCTCATACTACCACTTTTAAGATTTTAGTGATATTTGTGTGATATGGTATGGAAATTATATACCCGAAACGCTCGTACTACGACATTGTGATTAGTCAAACCGTTTCCGTTGGGGATATGGGAGAAATCTCACTGTATCTCGTACTACGCGCCTAGGCCTAAACAGACACTGTAATACGCTATATTTTTGTAAAACTTGAGTTTAGCTCTTAAACTGACACTGTAATACCGGCCCATAGTGTCCCCCGATAGGTAGGCGAGTATCTAGGTAAATTAAAACTATTTGCTTTGATGAATCCTTGTTCCATTGCTATTTTATTGTTTTGTTTTAGTTTTAAGTACCTAATTAAAATATTAATATATCGATAACATCAAAATAAACATTGTCCAGACCGACAATTAATGCGTATATTGTATTGAAGACTATCAGAAGAATTGACGCGACCATACTATGACGTCGTGCGCTCTGATTGTTTTTTCTCATAAAATGGCGGAGTAACACATTTTGTATTTTTATATTTATAATATTATCATTATTCACTCCTATAAATTAAAAAAAAAAACATTTTTTAAATCTTTATAACCTATTTTATTTTTTAAAATCATAATTTCAATGATTTTTTTCTTACAGTCACACACATATTATATATCACATATTTTTTCACACATATTACATATTTTAATATATTAATCATAATATGTATATGAATCATAACAGTTATCCCATATGTATATTAGATTCATCATAATACATTGTGTATTTCCATTTCAACCTCATGTAACACTGTACAACTCCCACAAACAATATAATTACATCATTTTATTTTATAATCAAGCAATGAAAGCCACCAAGTTATTTATTTCTGAAACGTTAAATATTCTCCACCACGTTACAATACTCGGTGCGTGTTATAACAGATGCGTCAACGATTCAATAGAGCGGATAGCGATATTATTTGGTTTATTGTCCCAAATAAACCAAATAAATCAATAAATAAAAATAGCATGTTAAAAATAAGCAGCATATTCCATATAGCTTGTTATGAAAAAAATAGCCATTTCGAACAACACAACAGTTGACAGTAACAAACACAATTGACAGTGACAATATGGTGACGTCATGCGCTCTGATTGGTGTTTCACATAAAATGGCGGACAAACATATTTTGTATTTTTATTTTAATAATATTAATATTATTCGCTCTTTTAAAATGAAAATAAATATATTTTTTCAAATCTTTATAACATATTTTATCTAATAAAATCATAATTTCAATGATTTTTTCTTACTGTCATCACGCCTATTGACATACATAATGCTATAAATTTAATTTTTTTTAGCATAATTCATTGTAATTACTGATTTTTAAAATAAAAACAAAAATGAGCCAACTCGGCGAAAACGTTCGGTCATTATAATTGAATTTTTGTGGAAAAATACTTTGGTACATATTCATTAGTTTAGAAAAATAAAATGATTTTTTTTATAAAAGTCGAAAAACCTGCAAGAGTGTCGAATAATTGATTGATTTTCGATTTTCATGCCTCAGTTGGTAAGATACCTGACACCTGAGCCAAAGGTCCCGGGCTCGATTCCCGGTAGAGACATAGTTTTTAATTGTGTTTTCAGTCTGGATCTTTGAGACGATAAATATCACGAGCCTCTAGAAAGTGAGTGTGGTCAAACTTGTTATTGGCTGTTTGTTAAATTAATATTTGAAATAGTACTTGTTAGTTGCCCGAGAATTAATTAGAAATTAAATCAAATTAGATTTAGGCTTGGTATATAAGACCAAAATCAAGACTCGATTGAGTAATCAAGACCAAGACCATCCAGGTCTTGGTCTTGCATTTGCTCATCACTAGTCCACGATGGTTTCCATACAATCTACTTATTATAATTATAGTAAGAAAGAAAATAAAGAAATACGCTTCAAGTTTCTAGTGTCCAGGTAGACCTGACATTTTAACAAGTGGCTATTTGAATATATTTACATATTTTACCATCTATTTCAGTACTTACGCCATTAAAACGAGGACTTCTCACAAATCTTGTTATTACAACGCCAAGAAAACTTATCCATGGCTTCAACGAAAGACTAAATACTTAATAATTATAATTAAAAAAAACTCAAACAATATTAGTGTAGATCATTTAGTTTAATTTTTATTTTGTAAGACAGCCAGTCCCTATACAGGACTATTTGTGCCAAGGACGTTGATCAATGTAAAGTAACGTAAAGTAAATTTTATTAATAAGAAAGTATACAAAGGATACATTTTCACATATTATAAAAAAAATATATATCACAAATAAATTTGAAAATCTCCCCGAAAAGAAGGAAACCTTGTGCTTCGGGGAGGAGTTCACAAAACTTAAATTTAACAAGATACATAAAATAGAAGGAGTCTACAGTAAGTTACACAAAACATCAGAGTTCATAAAATAGAAGGAGTCTACAGTAAGTTACACAAAACATCAGAGTTCATAAAATAGAAGGAGTCTACAGTAAGTTACACAAAACATCAGAGTTCATAAAATAGAAGGAGTCTACAGTAAGTTACACAAAACATCAGAGTTCATAAAATAGAAGGAGTCTACAGTAAGTTACACAAAACATCAGAGTTCATAAAATAGAAGGAGTCTACAGTAAGTTACACAAAACATCAGAGTTCATAAAATAGAAGGAGTCTACAGTAAGTTACACAAAACATCAGAGTTCATAAAATAGAAGGAGTCTACAGTAAGTTACACAAAACATCAGAGTTCATAAAATAGAAGGAGTCTACAGTAAGTTACACAAAACATCAGAGTTCATAAAATAGAAGGAGTCTACAGTAAGTTACACAAAACATCAGAGTTCATAAAATAGAAGGAGTCTACAGTAAGTTACACAAAACATCAGAGTTCATAAAATAGAAGGAGTCTACAGTAAGTTACACAAAACATCAGAGTTCATAAAATAGAAGGAGTCTACAGTAAGTTACACAAAACATCAGAGTTCATAAAATAGAAGGAGTCTACAGTAAGTTACACAAAACATCAGAGTTCATAAAATAGAAGGAGTCTACAGTAAGTTACACAAAACATCAGAGTTCATAAAATAGAAGGAGTCTACAGTAAGTTACACAAAACATCAGAGTTCATAAAATAGAAGGAGTCTACAGTAAGTTACACAAAACATCAGAGTTCATAAAAAAAATAATTATTTAAATTTACAAAAAGTGGAAAAATAAATTTTAAAAAAGCTAGCAATTTATATAAATATACACAGGACTTCACACACACAATACATACACTAAAATTAATACATTCATATGGTACAATGAGGAAAAAATTATTTTATCCTTTTTTTAAAAGTTAACAAGTTGTCAGTATTATTTATTTTATATCTCTATCCAGTTCATTGTACCATTTTACACCCATGAATGAATAATGGCTCTGTCCCAACTTCGTTAACCTCATGGGGAGTCTAATATAGCCCTCAAGTTGTATATGTGTATATGCAGTCAACAGCGCTCTAAACTGTGCAACATAACGTGTCAATTTTTTTTATTTTCATAACTATTACTTTATTTCATACAAAACCCTGCATAATGTGGCAATAAAAAAATAACGTAAATTAATTGTCACATCCCTGTTATCATTATTTTTTTTATTTTTTTTTCTTCCAATTCTCTGATTCTTTTTTGTTTATTTTTATCTTAATCTATGTTTTTATCTAAATCTATATATTTATCTGAATCTATATTTTATGTTTTTATATTTCATCAATGTCTATATATTTTATGTTAACGTCTATATTGTAAGTGTACCTATATTGTAACAAGTAAATGGCTTATGCCGTATATTATGTAAATAAATAAATAAATATTATAACCTATATGGTCCAAAACGTAGTTAGCTCATGATGATTTTATAATTGAAGCCTTATCGTGATATATATTCATAAAATATCGTATTTTCTGTTTAGACAGATATTCATAAATTGTGATGTAGGTATTATAATTGTATTTTGAAATTGTGTTGTATTATAAATATGTGATTGAACAGGGGTCCTAATTTTAAAAGTGCAGTAAAACCAGTTATCGATAATAATAAATTGTCGGCCTTCGTGGCTCAGTTGGTTTGGTATCTAACTGCTGATCCAAAGGTACCAGGTTCGATTCCCGGTGGAGACAAAGTTTTTAATTTTGTTTTCAGTCTGGATCTGTGAGACGATTAATGTCGCAAGTCTCCAGAATGTGTCAACTTGTTATTGGGTGTGTATTAAATAAATATTTGACATAGTACCTGTTGGTTGCCCTAGAAGAAATTTTAAATAAATAATGAAATCTTAACCTCATTCGATCATAAATATTCCTCATGATCATCTTAATATGAAATTGTCACTATTTTTTGTAAAATGAAATATTTTAAATTTTAATGTTAAATATTTCTTAATTCTGAATCTAAATTTAAACCTTATCTCAATCAAGTTCATGAGTAGTCTCGCTGTATGTTCTTAACTCTGTGGGTTCGCTCGTGTTAGTCAATGCAGACAGACACAACGGTATATTTGTTAATAACGGCTATGGAGCAAAATCACGCAAGGGAAATTGAAATTAATGTTCAACAATGACTGGAATCAATCTTCTAAACAACCTGAATCACATGATGAAGGTTTCATTTTTATTTATTGAAACGCATAAATTAAAAATTAATATACAGGGTTTTCAAAAACGAGAAACTATTCACAAATAATTAATCGAAATGACATGTATTAAAAGAATTTTTATAATGATGAAACGATTATTTGTCGCTGTAAACATTAAATTGTCAGTTATTTTAAAAAATCAATAAAAAAATACAACTAATGCAATGATCATACTTTATTTGGGGATAATTCACCCATCCAGACATGAAATATATAAAAAAATTAGGTCCTTATACTACCTATCAACATATCAAATTTGTTGGAAATGAAGATTATTTTTATTTCTAGTCCTATAATAGAAATACTGTTATAACGGCCGACTCTATAACTTTTTAAGAACGTTTCGGTTAAAAAGGTATGTTCATATTCCACTTAGACCAAGTTGATTTTCTTTGACGCTGAAATAGGATCGTTACTATTTAGGGAACGTTGACACAGTTGGTAAGCCACTTGGTTTCTGTGCAGGCGTCTCGGGTTCGATCCCCAACAGGGGAGATATTTATTTAAATTCATTTCTCATGCTAATGTTGCTTCTCTGGGCTGGAAACACTGTTCCGTTGCAAGAAATTGCCATATGGCATTAAACTCGCCACTTGCGCAGGGTGCAAGGATTATTAGGTGAAGATTGAGCGGAAAGAGGAGAAGAAAGCGAGTAGTGAAATGAGAGGTGGGGGAATTAAACCTTAATTCGATTTGCAATCGGAAGTATTCGTGGAAGTACGCCGGCGTCGCGACGCTCCGTCCAGTGCATTTACCACAGAGAAGATAAACTGACATGGAAATATATTTCGTAAACTATACAATAATAAACAAAATAACCAGTAGCGCAATTGCTTATAGAAGCCAAAAATCTTGGCTTGCCTATGAATATTATGTACATATCTTGTCCTACTTAGAAAACCACAGGGAAGAAGAATGCGTGGAAGACCCCTCAAAATATTAAAGACAGCTGGGAGTCCACAGCACAAGAAGAAACAAACTCTTCTCAAACAGCCCCCAGTGGCCTTTAACAATTATAAGAAGAACATTTTGTCATCTGCATTTATAGCTTTTCTATGGGTAATAAAAAACTGATATGGAAATTTAATAATTTGGTTCAGTGTATCAGCAAAGGGATGTTGCTATAAATCAGCTGCTGATAGCTTGTTTTACGATTCATAGCTGAACTTATTATTTTTTTTAATATTTCAAAAGCTCAATGATCTCTTTTATACGAGTTAGTCATGGAATGAGAATGTCCGACTTACCCTCCATATTTTTAGTGGTCTTCCTGGTGGTCGCTTACCGTCTGGAATTCTACGCATTTCAATTTTGTCTTTCGGAATCCATCCTCACCACATATTACGTCTAATAGCGCCTTCTCTGTTTGTTACACCTCACTATCTAGTTATTATTTATTATTACATATACAATCTGACAGGCAGCCAAGCTTATAAGTCGCTACTTTTATTTTTGTATTTTTTCCGTGTTTCGAGTTTTTCGAGGATATCAGACGCCAGACAAAAGTTGTCGATATCATGGATCGAGTTGCAAAACTTAAATGGCAATGTGCGGGTCATGTTGCCAGAAAAAGAATGGAGAGATGGGCACCCAGTATTCTGATCGGAGATCATGGGGTATGAAAAGGTGGGCCAATGATATTGTCCATGCTGCTAGATAGAGATGGGTCCAAAAAACACAAAAAAAGACGAATGGATGTACTTAGAAGAAATCCAAGAAATTTATTTATTTGTTTTATTGCAACCATTCTGCAAGAATAAAAGTTAAACCGTTTATAGATGCGATGCTTTACAGGGCCACAAATGTAAATATTATTTTGGAATGTGATTTTAAATTTATTTTTCATGGTCACTGAAATGAACAACGATACTAATAAAAACATAAAATTTTCGATATTTTAATTTTCTTCCAGGGTTTGCCTAGTCCGAAGGTTCTAGGTTCGCCCCTGATAGTAGCGTTGTGTCCCTAATGGGGTAGGCAGATTGAACAGAACGTCATATATTGTCGATACTAGTGAGATATCCACCGCTTTATGTGCGTATTTATTTATTTAATTAATTATTATTTACGGCATATATTGCCATTGAAAAATAAAAAAAAACATAATAAACCTATTGAAAACAATAATAAATCCAAAAAAGGAAAAAAAAATATAATAAATACTCCATAGTAAAACAAAAAAGGCAACAACAAAATTGAATTTCAATTCCTTTCCTCCCTCTAAATTTTTTTTTTTTTTTTTTTTTTTTTTTTTTTTTTTTTTCTTTCTTTTCCTTTCCTTCCTTTTATATTATTCTGATTTTGGGGAGCACGGAAGGAACCTCCACGCGGTGCCCCCTGGTAACAGAAATTCTCTGGCCAATCCTTCCACCACAGCAACGCAACAATGCGTTGCTGACACGAAAGAAGAAGAAGAAGAAGATTCTGATTTTAAGGTAAGACATGTTATGGTAAGCCGTTTGGTTTCTGTGCGGGCGTCCTGGGTTTTATCCCCAGTAGAGGATAATTTTTTTTAATTCATTTCTCATGTAAATATTGGTTCTCTGGGTTAGTAACACTGGTTGCTTAGAAGAAATTGCTATATGCAATAAACTCGCCACTTGCAAAGGATGGAAGTTTTGATTTTAATTTTTTTTTATAAATTAATTATGTAACAACATTTTTTGTACACGCTATAATAAGATATTTTCACAATAAAAGAAAAGCATCAGGCCATAATATAAAGTTTCCCTGAATCAAAAGTGTAATAATTCTAAATTATAATTTACTACTGCAAGAATAGTCGGACATTATAATGAAAAACGTTGGTGGAGTAAGGAGATTCTAGCAAAAGGAAAATTTGTGACATGGAAAAGAAATTGGGGAATATAAAGGAAGGATTTGCATGTTCGTATTACAAGTATGTACCTATATGTAATGTATGCAGATTACAAAGTTTTGAATGCAAAAAGTTATGAAGAGTAAACCAAATAAATTGTATCAAAATGGAATGAAGATCTTTGAAGTAAAGTTATAGAACTGTCTGTCTCTTTGTTGAACGTAGTACCATAGGTACTCGATATTACTATATACACGACTCTATTTTATATATTTTTTGAAGTACCATAAAATCGCTTTTAAAATTAATCAATAATAATTATTTTAAAACGCCGTTTAATGATCTCGAGTCATTTCACGGACGCTAAAAGTTCAGTCTTGTGTTGAAAATTTTGCCATTTTGTTTTATATACCTATAAATGTTAATATTTTTTTCGAGTAACCTGTGTATTTTAGTCTTGAGAAAGATTGTTGTTTAACACCCTACGTTTCGAACAGATAGCACTGTATATATCATAACGATTTTCGACTTGTATTTCGAGTTCTGTGTGAATTGGTGGCGAGCACACCCGTTCAACTCAGAAGTCGAGATCCAAGTGAAGCTACCTATAAAATTAACTTTGTAAGTCTATTGTTGTATTTTAGTATCAGAATTAAATGTTAAATTTGTTTGTCGAACTCACTTAATGAGTTGTTACTCTGTGATCCAGACAACCTGAATGTAAAATGCCTCCCAGAGAGTTCTTTCATTTGACACAGATTTTGTCACGTAATAAGAAGAGAAAAATACCAACTTCTACATTTTATAATCATGCGATCGAATTTCTCGGCTCCGCAATTTGAGGCAGTGGTTTGTAAGGTACTACATCGATTTTTAGTGCCGCAGTAAACGAGGAAAAGATGACCCTTAAGATCGCTAAACTCCGCAGATGAAATAGCACTTAAAGAAAAGATAATTATTTATTGATCTTCTGATCATGCCCTAGATAATAAAAGTACAACGAAAGTTTAGAGATATACATATCTTATTGATAATAATATTTTTAATATGTATCTCAATTTATCAAATAAGCATCGATTTTTTTACATTATGGTTATGTCGCTTTCTGAATTTCCCAAAAAACATGAGCTTCCGGCATTTCTAAAACATTCCTACCATCCTAAAAACATATATTTTTCCAAGAAGGTTTTGTTCCTTATATTTTTATATTGTTCAACTAACAAGTACCTATATTTATATCAAATCTCGTGTTCATGTTCGTTTATTAATTAGGGGTTACATGAATACAATCTAAAGCAGGTCCGCTGTAAAGAATCTGTGAAGGAAGCTGTTGAAATCAGTTCAGCGCCATTATATTTTACTTTTAGGAGCAGAGTGAAATGTGATATTACTTTTCACATAAAATATAGAATCCTATAACATGTCACAAATAATTGGGATACTTATTTCATATTTTTTCACAAGTCATGTTACAAGAGAAATTAATCATATTAGACCCCTTCTATGGTTTTAGGCTTAATAATTAATTTAGTAATTTAATTAGTCATCGTTGTGAAACTCAATACATCAGACATCTGCTGCTTTCTGGACAGCGCTTCTCTCTACTAGCTTTAGCTTAGGCTTACAGAACCTGCGCTACCGACACACTTCCTATTTTTACAGGTATTGCTCCCCTTGACCTGGAAACACAGCGACGAGTTTCAATTCACAACCTGTATAGAGGCCGAAGCTCAATTTTGGGTGGTGTTTCTCTCCCACCGGTAAATTTACCCACAGTTCTTGGAGAGATTAAGAACTTAGACCAGAGTTCTCTTCTAAAAGCTTGGCAACGTCGCTGGTCGCCTTCTTCCGTGGGTAGAATGACATTTTTATTTCTTCCAGACTCGAATTTCTTCTTTGTGGATTGTTCTCGATTATTAAACCACGTTATTCCATACTGGACATTGCAGTTTCAAAAGTTATCTTTTTCGTTTTCACTTATCAAATTCGTCCTCATATCAACTTTGTGATATCCTATGAGAATGGACTAACTTCTCCATGTCAATTTTTCGTCGAGAACTCTACAACGATGTCCGAGGGAATTTCTTTGGACCCATTGGACATGCGGACTTTTTAGCCACGAAGAACAACTTTAGGGGTTTCAAGACTTTCTGTCTTAAATACCGTGCACGCTTATCTTCACTATCAGTGAACGGCGAGCCAGTTCATCCACATAATAATCTCTCTTTGTCACTTCAAGTGCAGTGTCTGCAAGGTTTTAGAGTTCTCCGGACTCTTCTTATGTTCTTATGTGTTCTTTCAGAGTTTTGCAAGGGACCGTTATTAGTGACCATAAGCAGAACGGGTTGTTGTGGAAGAAGTTATATAGTAATGGCATATAAATTACTATACCTAACGCGACTCCCATTAACTGTTATTTGACAAGCAATGATTTTATTCAGGTATGTCTACAGTGTACATAGTTCACGTCTTAAATGAAAACGCGGTAATCTTTTTAAGTGAAAACCGAGCTAAATAATCCTACTGCAATACCGTAGCGAGAATTTAATATCTCTAGAGCAGACATTGATATTTTAAATTTAAAACTTTATACCATACACCTCTAATAAATTAATATTATTATGACAATGATGAAATCTAACGGCTCTACACAATGTGAAAATTGAGGGTCGTGGACAACATGTCATGGTCCACTGCATAATTTGAATACCTAAACGTATTTATATAAATAAATAAAGAAATTCAAGTGCATACTATTGAGACGACGTTTATATACGGTGTATCATGAAGGGTGGATCATCAAGCAGGGCGGTGTGGGGACCTTAATACCTATCGATTTAACCCCCATATATGTTCAGCGATATTGTGTGGTTCAAAATTTGTATAGCCTTTTGAAAATTTTCCATTAACTTCATAACTGTAGCTAAACTACGATCATGACTTTTTTTCTGAGAATAGTTCACTAATGATTCTTATGTAAAACAATACCGTTGTGAGTCAGCACCCAACAGTTTTAATAAAGATCTTCTTAAAAAAATAAGCCTAGTATTCTTAAGTTAGCAATTGCGTTGCAGAGACATCACTAACTAAATACTATGCCAAATTTAAGGTCGATGGCGTATTATTTCACATTATTGTGTACGAAGAAAAGAGATAGATAGTTTTCGAGTTTATACTGACGCTCAAAATGTTTTGAACGTCATTATAAACTCGCATTCTAGAAATAAACCGATGTAAAAGTATCATGGATATATAAGAGAAAAAGGAAGCAGAACTTCATTGCTTTAAACTCAAATAGTCTATTAAGTATAGGTAGTTACAATATTGGGGTAAATCCGTACGAAAGGCAATTTCACTAATATCCGCATAATGTACACAGCACTTTGATGTTTTGTCAAGTAGGTATGTGACATGTGTTGAATATCTATGGACCAATTTTCCATAGATTCCTGTGATATCGCATAAACATCAAACCATAGACGATAATTATTTTGATTTTGGCGCGCTCTTGTCGCACAACATCAAACCAAAGCCACCTGAATATTAGAGATTATTATATTTTCATACCTCGTGACCCTTCTGAGGTCCATTATGCATTCTGTGTCGTCTGCATTCATTATCATAATGTAGAGTTAATACCATTACCCGGCACTAAAGTAAACCTCATTGGTTATTCTGTCTACGTTCAAATATTTAAAATTAATTTATCAACCTCAGTCCATTATAATGAACAACGAAATTGTTTGTATACACAACGTGTCATTTAAATATATTGGAGATATTTTTTACTCTCCACCATGTTACGTATTGTGATTTTAAATAATTATTATAAAATTAAAATATTATGCGCGGCTAACTATAATGGCTTATTGAGCAACTTAGACTAATATCCAGAGTATGTGTGGTGAATCGGTGATTCCTGTTTGTTTGTGGTATGACACAGATAAAGAAATAAAAAAAAAAGATATTTATAATAATGGATTTATTTAACAGATATTGCTAATTAAATGGCAATTAATGGTTTTCCTTTTAGTCAATTTTTTAATAAATTAATTTTGGTTAATAAAATAAAAGGTATTGGCTTTGGTATGGGTTGAATTATTAAGTGCACTCACATGTATGTATGTAGGTACCTCTTGGCTGATTCTTCTGCGATTCTATATTTCTGCGGTCAGAAGTCAGTGACGATTGCAGAAGGTAGAGTCTCTGGACCTGCCCTCTATGAAATCTAGCCCTCGCAGATAACCGTGAGCGTCTCCGTTAATTTCGGCACAAGTCTTTTAATTAAACTGTTGTTATTTAATTGCGACTCAGGAATGCTTTAATAATAACAACTCAGTTTGCTTATAATATGAAAATGAATGATTTTAAGTACTTAATGGTTTGTATGTCGCGAGCAAAAATGCCAATGCTCTTGAACCTAACTGACTTGCATACTCTCGGACGCTACCCTAAATCAGACTAGGTAGGTACGTGACCCTTATTTTTTGTCCTATGCAAGTATATTCACGGGGCTACACATATTTCATGTATGAATTTTATTTCATAACAACCACTATGGAATAGTGGAGTGTCAACAACAGCTTTCGTTTTATCTCTGGAATTAAAAAAAAAATGATCACATTTCTCATTCCCGTAATCTTTTTCATTGGTTTAAGATACTACGATGACGTAATATGAATATCCTGTCATAGTTATCCAATGTTCTTTCTTATCTAAACTTACCTCAATATCTCAAAGATAAATTCACTTATCTTTCAATCCGCGGGCGTCCAGTTCGATCTGGTGAACGTACTTTACTATCTATTCCAATTCGTAGTCCTGATTTTTCAGCTCTTAATTTGAAGTATAATCAGCAAGACTACGGATAAGTCTTGTTAATTCGTCGGCTTTCTCATTAAACATAATAAAAAAAAATCTATTTGATAATAGCTGATTTCTTCTTCCTCTCCTCTTCTCTCCATCTGCTTATCTTTTTGTTTTCCTGTCATTTCTACGAACTGTTCTTATATTCAATCTTTTACTGTCGTGTTTTTTTAACTTTTTTCCAGTTATTTTTATAATCTTTATTTTTTTATGTCATTTCATTACCTTTCCTTAAAAAAATCCTTAGATGTATGCTGTACAGAAATCATGAACGTTAGATCCAATACAACGATTTACTTAAAGGTATAACATGATTAGTCTTGCCAACAGAAGAAAATTATTTGATGCATTAACACTATATATAAAATATCCCATATTAAATTTGATTGCATTCAATTAAATAGTATGCTTAAAAAATACAAATTCCATCTAGAATAACGAGACAGCGCCAACTTTTTTTCACAAATACTCCGAGAACTAATGCAGGATTCAGGATACCGCTTTATAGAATATGTAAAAACTTTAATGACCAATTCAATGACCATATTGACATTTTTATTGCATCTGAATCAATATTCAAAAGGGATATTTTAAAAAAGATCACTGATACAACCTCTTGGGACCTAGTTGTGGCTGGAATGCACTGTTGAGGAAGTAATGTTATATGAGTGATGTCATTCTTGTGTATTCCAAACTATACTTCATAATATGTTTTTTCAATAAGTATTGATTTTTTATATTTTATTATTTTTATCTCTATCTTAATCTCTAAGCACATCTATGTTTACATTGTAACTTCTATAGGAAATATTGTAATTGCACATGTAAATCAAATTTATTATTTATAAAACAAAAATATGTATGTGTGAGCAGCAGTGATAGCCCAGCGGTGGTAAGGTCGTCGCCTCACATGCGTGAGGTAGTAATTGAGTGATGATGGGTTTCATAATTAAAAGTGTACTTACTCGGTTTACAATTTTATTATTGGTTCAAGTACTTTATAAATATACTTAATAAATTTACAGATGTTCGCGATCTTTGGGTCGATATTAATTTTAATAATATAGATAAATAATGGATACAGTGTTGACGCCTAGCCGACTGGCACTAGAGACGGGGAAAAATGAGTGATCCGTATTATTTGACCGGATCATTAAATTGAATCGGTGACTCACGGTTCACGTTGCCACAACGATCCGCTCATGAACCGGACATCACTCTCACACTTTCTATCTCATATATAATATATCGTTAGAATGCGATACACATACCGACTCATGGCAATCATCGATTCACAACTAATTCATTATGGTTCATAAAATCTAATTCATTGCGGTTCTTAAATATGTTAAGCAATTTTGACCGCAACATACTTTGAAAAACAAATACGTAACGTCTATAATTGAATATACTATTTTGAAGGCGATCTTCGATTCACGACTAATTCATAATGGTTATGTTCTTCCCCCACCACCACCCGTTCTGCTTATGGGGACTAATAACGGCCCCTTGCAAAACTCTGAAAGAACACATAAAGAACATACGAAGAGTCCGGAGAACTCTAAAACCTTGCAGACACTGCACTTAATGTGCCAAAGAGAGCTAATCATGTTGAAACAACTGGCTCACTGCTCAGTGATAGTGAAGATAATAGTGCACCGAATTTAAGACAGAAAGTCTTGAAAGCCCTAAAGTTGCTCTTCGTGGCTACAAGGTCCGCATGTCCAATGGGTCCAAAGAAATTCCCTCGGACATCGTCGTAGAGTTCTCGTCGGAATGTTGACACGGAGAAGTTAGTGCATTCCCATAGGATATGCTCAGAAGTCTGTTCAGGGTTATCACACAGCTGACATGAGGACGAATCGGATAAGTGAAAACGAAAGAGATAACTTTTGAAACTGCCGTGTCCAGTAAGGAATTGCGTGGTCCAATAATCGGGAACAATCCACGAGGAAAAAATTCGAGTCCTCACATCAGGAAGAAATAAAAATGTCAGTCTGCCCACGGAAGAAGAAGACCAGCGACGTTGCCAAGCATCTAAAAGAGAACTCCGGGCCAAGTTCTCAATCTCTCCACGAACTGTGGGTAAATTTACAGGTGGGAGAGAAACACCACCCAAAATTGAGCTTCGACCTCTATACAGGTTGTGAATTGAAGCTCGTCGCTGTGTTTCCAGATCAAGGGGAGCCAAACCTGTGAGAATAGAAAGTGTGTCGGTAGCGCAGGTTCTGTAAGCCTTTGCTAAAGCTATTAGAGCGAAGCGCTGTCCAGAAAGCAGCAGACGTCTAATGTATTGGGTTTCACAACGATGAGCCCAACAAGGAGCGGCATAACACATAATACTCAGAAAGGTAGCGTTGTAAAACAGTCTTGCTACTGGAAATTTAAGGCCCCAACTAGCTCGAGCAAGACGTGAAATCTTTTGGAAGGCTATTTTTGCACTATCGGATACAGCACGAACATGGTATTGGAAAGTTAGGCCTCTATCTAGTGTAACACCCAAAACTTTGACCCTATCCTTAAATATTACACGCGTATTGATAAATTTGATGGAGGGAGGACTTTTCATTATGCCTTTTAACACTAACCCATACGTCTTCTTAGGTGCGAAATTGAGTCTATGACTTATACCCCAATCTGCAACAGAAGAAAGTAACTGAGTAGCTGCGCGCTCAATAAGTGCTCGGGTGTTACCTTGAATAAGGATTGTAGCATCATCGGCATATGCCAAAATACTGCAGCCCGTAGGCGTTGAAAGTGATAGAAGTTCGTCGAACAAGATGTTCCATAACAGTGGACCCAGAACAGAACCCTGAGGGCACCCGATGCTAATTGGTCGCCAGTGCAAATCTTGTCCCCCGGGCATGGCCACATGTCTATTAGTAAAATAGCTCTTCACTAATTTATATATGTTGCTAGGAATCTTACGGTCTCGAAGTTTTTTTAAAATTAGAGGCCACCAGGCATTGTCGAATGCTCCCGCAATATCAAGAGATATAGAGATAACATATTTACTATCAGAGCTTCTAACAATATCAGATATAGCCAAGATAGCATCAACCGTTGATTTCCCAGCGCGAAAACCGAACTGACGATCGGACAGTGGGTGGGTACTGGAAAGATGATCTTCTAAGCGTCGACATATAAGCTTTTCTAAGACCTTACCCAAAATAGGTAGTAAAGTAATCGGTCTATATGATTTTGGGTCAGAAGGATCCAGGTCACTACGCTTGGGAATAACAGTCATTAAACCTGTTTTCCAACAATCCGGAAAGTAGCCTTCTCGCAAGCAATTGTTGTACAATAAGATAATCTCGTGGCGAGCTATGTGCCAGCACCTTTGTACGAGAGCTGCGTCAATGCGGTCAATGCCAGGAGATTTGTTTTGGTGAAGATTCTTGATTATAAAATTGAGCTCATCGAAATTGGCGAAGGTCGATATGGGAGTTTGCGGGATATCGGATTGGTTATTGCGTATTTGTGAATGAAGAGGAGTATCAGATGAAATGTCATCAGAAGAAATAAGTATGTCAATAATATGATCTGGTTCATAATGGTTCATAAAATATTTAAGCAATATTGACCATTAAATACATTGAAATGCAAACATTTTAACGCCTACATTTGCATATCATATTTTGAATCGGTTTTGTTTTCTCTGTCATACTACGTACATAGATAAGGATAGCTATATTTGAATCATATTGAATCGAAGAGCGAATTGATGATCCGCATAAATTTCATGAATCGATTTTAAAAGACAGGATCTTACAAAAATATCGAACTTTGCACCACTAACGCCTAGCCGACTGGCACACGAATAACGAGCAGGATCTATGGCCGTGGCATCCTGACGGTAAGGGTTTGCGAGTGCGCGTTGCAGCTGTGTAGAGATAAGTAGGTGCCTCTGTGGTCGTTATACAGCGGCGCCACATATGCATACATTACTTCCAAATTGAGCCGACTTCAAGTAAATACGACAGAGAAAAGGGTGGAGAAAAAGAAGAAGACATTATTTAGTTTGTATGCGTATATTTTTTTGTTAACTACCCATATATACCAAGGAAGTTTATTCACCCACAGGAGAATATTGAAACATATTATCTTCCTTTACGTTCCTTAAGAGCAATGGAATTGGGGTACATTTTTCGTAAGTCCGTAATGAAGGCATTAGTCTCGTGAATTTGTTAAGAGAGAAACGCTGTACCTACCCACCCTAGTCACGTGATGAGGGTCTTTAACTTAGTATAATTATGTAGGTAGCTTTATGTGTAGGTACTTGTAAAGACTAACTCATGATGAGGGTAGGTACCTTATTCAACAAAATATAAAAAATCGTACTTTACAATGAAGGACATTTAAAAATGAAGACGTTTTTATATCCATGAAATCCAATAGATTGAAAACGTTTGTTTTCTAAAAATAACAAAGTTCATTGTTTTTACAATTTTGTAAATGTATTTTTCTGTAATTTATTTTTTACTCCTCACTAACCAAAGGGGATATAGTGGGGAGTTATGATTTCGCAAATTTTAAGGTTATTTTTAATTGCAGATTATCAACTAGTATCATGCTGAGATTGTATTGTGAAAGTTTCATCACAGTGTATCTGTGTGTGTGTGTGTGCTATGTGCTATGTACGGCGTGTTCATTTTACTTTGTCGATTATAGACTAAAGTATCCATATTCTTTTCGAATTTTGCAAATATGTATATCTAATATACTCGCTTAGACCCCATTAGATTTTGAATGATATCTGAATAGTGCTTCTCGATTTTTCAACTCAGGAAACTTAATATTTGAAATTTTTATTTTCAAATTGGTATAAAGGCTCATCACATTCATAAAATGCCATTGAAGAATGATCAAGTTTACATAATAAAATAATAAAAAAAAAATAATTGAACAAACTCATTTCATGAAAATGTCGAAAATTTTCCATACAAAATTTGAATACTTTATGGAGTGACTTGTTAGTGAGGAGTTTAGCGTTGGCCACAACCCACTCGTTTAACTAAGGTACGAATGCAGAGTCCAACCTAAATACTAATTACTAAGCATGTTTTCATTGCACAGTCGCTCACTTAAGTTAGGTGATCACTATGGCTTCTTAACTGGAGGATGCTACGTTGTTTTTGTACGAGAATCGCATTGCAGAGACATATCTAAATACTTATCGACGTAAACTAACATTTGCAAACTGTCAAAAAATAAGGTTAATCGCGAAGAACCTGTCGATTGCTTTAATACTAAAATCGTGACACAGTTCACACTGACAGCTCGAAGTCTCGATTTTTCTGAAATTCCAGCGAATTTTCGGCATCTCGTGTGGATCGCTGAATACTCTGGTATTTGATTTGACAAAATTACCAAATACATACATATTTGTCGAAGTTGCTAAAATCATCATCCATCGAAAACATCTTGTATTTAATATTAAACCACAGTATTTAGAATTTAGTATTTAGGTAGGAGTTAATTTGTAAATAAATAAATAATACATGATAGTTAATCGAATCAAACCTGGAACCGTTGATAAAAAATCAGATGTATATCAAAAATAATATTTATTTTAAATTTGTATTTTTTAAAGCACTGCAGTGCAACAGAACACACAAAAACATTTTTTTCGACAATGGCTGATTTGAGCGGGAAACGAAACAAAAAAAATAGGTTTATTGTTTGTCTATGACGTGTTTGTATACTTTTGTGTTTATTTAATTAATGAAACAATATTGATACCTTTCGTTTGCATGAAAATATTGCATCGTTGATGAACCAATTACACGTATGAAAATACAGGAATTCGCTTTGAGCAAATAAAACACAAGTAGGTACTTATTTTCCAAATTAAGTCGATAAAATTTGCTGATTTCGATACAAAATATTAATTACAAAAGCAAATTGATATTTTGTACGCATAAAATATTGTGAAATATATTTTATTTCTATATTGAATCGCTTCTCGAATACCTAACAGGTACAATGTCTAATACTAATTGATTTTGTATGCACTGAATAACAAGTTGGTGTATTCTGGGGACTAATGATATTCATCATCTCACAAAACCAGATCATAGTCAAAGATTGTGTCTCTACCGACAATCGAACCCGACAGTCTTAGGGCGGGTTTTTTCACAGAATTGTTAAATCGGTAGTTATAGTTATAATATAACCACTGGTTATACATGAAATAGCTAAATATCTTAAAACGGTTTTTTCAAGTGTAGTTATGTCATAGTTATGTATAGTTACGGGTGGTGCAGGTATAAAAACCCCAAATATTCCATACAAATTGTAAACAGTACGTTCCGAGCGTTTCCTGTCTCTTTCTTGCGCATACTATGTATATAAAAGATAGAAGATACATATAGTGTGTCTCGTTTTCTATTATTTATGTATTTGTGACTCCGAGTAATGGCGGCTGTCATAAATTTGCTGTAATATGGTGAATGCATTTGAATTTTGAATGTTTGCGAATATCATCGTAACCTAATTTTAAAAAGAGATATCTCACTATTTCTTTATACAAGCGACATCACGCTAAAAATTCGCAGTCGTCGAAACCTAACTTTTTTCTTTTTTTTCAATACGTATTCCATTATTTCATCGTATATATTACTATAATAATTACATTATACCTACTGTGTTTAGATATTATGATAAAAAAATACGAAATTGACCCGTACAAACGTCAAATGGTCAGTCATGAACAAAAATTACCAGCGATATCTAGGTATCATAACTATCAAATTTAACTATAACTACTGATTTTCGGCTGGTTATAGTTACGGCTAAAGTAACGGGCTAAATCCGTAGTTATATTTTGAAAACACCCATTTCTGTGATGACCAGTGGTAACTATAACTATAACTCTAACTTTAACTATAACTAAGGTTGAAAAAACCCACCCTTAGCCAATATTTGGTCAATCTAACTGTGAAATACGCACAATAATTGTGAAATTCTAACTCTCCATAAAATATTACAACAAAGTATGTGAATTGATCAGCATATTATTATTTTTTAATAAAATAAATTGTACGGCGATAGTAAAAACTTCAATAATTATCACTCCTCCCTACCCCAAGAGCGAGATAGTCTAGATTTATAAATTCGTAATTTTTAAGGATATATTTTATTGCAGATTATCAACCAGTATCATTCTGAGATTGTATTCTGAAAATTTCATCACAATGTATCTATGTGTGCTATGTACATACTACATATGTACGGCAAGCTGTGAGGCACCGGCTTAGAATAGTGCTTCCATTCTTTTAAATCATTGTTTTCGAGTGTCCCGTAAGAGCCGGGTAATCGAAAACACAACAGGCAACAATAACATCTCACATAGTTCAGCAATGAGGTTCACCACCCATTCTGAATGTAGTGCCTTTTTTGGTGAAACGAGACTGATGTGTGGGTATACATAAATGTGTTGTTCTCCCTTTTATAAGGCAATGCACACCCGGACACCTTTCGCTGGTTACCCCACATTGTGGGATATGCCGTGATGGTATGAATGAATGAATGAATGAATGAACATATTATGTACGGCGTGTTTATTCTACTTTATGGATTATAGACTAAAGTACTCATTCGATTCTTTTCAAATTTGTGTATCTAATATTCGCTTAGATCCCATTAGATTTTGAAGGATATCTGATCAGTGCTTTTCAATTTTTATAACAGTCAAATATTTCAAGCGACCGCAACCTCAGGAAACTTAAAATTTGATATTTTAATTTTCAAATTGGTAAAAAGGCACATCACTTTCATAAAACGGCATTAAAGAATTATCATTTTTTCATAATAATATATTTACATCAAAAATTATTTAACAAACTCATTTCATGAAATTGCTGATAATTTTCCATACAATATTTTAATACTTTGTGGATTGATTTGGTAGTGAGGATTATAGAGTTGCTCACAACCCACTCGTTTTTTAAAAGAAGATGAGATTTATACCTACGAGCCATTGTAAATATTGGTCGGCCTTCGTGGCTCAGTTGGTTGGGTATCTGACTGCTGATCCAAAGGTTATGGGTTCGATTCCCGGTGGAGACTCAGTTTTTATTGCGTTTTCAGTCTGGGTCTGTGAGACGATTAAAATCGCAAGTCTCCAGAATGTGGCAACTTGTTATTGGTTGCGTGTTAAGTAAATATTTGGCATAGTACCTACCTGTTAGTTGCCCGAGAAGAGATATAAATTATAAAATAAAAATTAATAAAACACAACATACGTAGGAACTTTCCACATTTCAAAATATTCTGTTCGATCTTTTCGTATCCTCTGTGGCGTTGTTAACGACTGAAATTGCGCGGGAAAAATGACAGGTGATGGCGGGAAATGAAGGAAGTGATATAATCGACGTAATTACCGCCATCATGTCGGTGCTGTACTCTGCGGTCTGATGGACTCTTCGCGAATAATGCTAAACGAGGGAGAACTCTCGCCACTGCATAGAGGACGATTTACAAAAATAACATGACAATAGTTACCTGATAGCTTGTTTATGCATGCATACTATAGGTTTCTTAGGTTTGGCAATGTATATTCTATGTTATACAGCGCGGTTCACTTGTACATGGCAGTTGTCTTCATAATATTGGAAATATTAATATTCTCATTAAGGGTCATTTTTATGCTGTCACTATTTATAAATAGTGAAAATTAAACAAATAAGTGTTTTAATTTATACCTAGTATAATGGAGTTTCACCACGAATCATCCGTCAATAAATTTAACAAGGCAAATCGCAAATATATCGTTAGTGTAAATAAATATACCTGATTGTTGTCAGCGTCAAATTCCGTACAAAAATAATCGACAACTTCGAGTTTTTCTTGACAAAAACGACATTAGGCGACCTGGGTCTCTCTATAGAGAGGATAAAAACCTATGTTTTGCTTAGGTGTTGATTTTTGTATGAGATTTACGCCGTGATAACTTACCTACGATAAATATGTTTTTTGAGTGAAATTATAAAAACCAAAAAATGCCCCTTTTTTAACAAATTTATGTTGAAATTTTTCATATTTTGTTGTTATTAGTTTAGCTAGAAAACTAATGAATGGATTAGGAAGAACACAGGAATAGCGGATGTGGCCAAAATCTAAAGTAATAAAGCAATCAATATGTTAGTGTGTGTGTGTGTTTGTCTCACGCCTTTTGAAAAACCAAGAGCATCTAAAAATCTAATTTATGTGCGAACGTGTACCAGTATACCTGATGCAGTGTCACGCTAAAAATAATGCGATTAAAATGCTGAATTTTAAAGATATTTCAATAATTATTTTTTTCATACAAAATTTTCCAAGTCATATCTGTCAAAAAAGTGCACATTTTGCACGCAAATATCTGTTAGTTTAAAAGTTAGAAGTACGTATTTACACGAAAAAAATATATTTTCAAGTATAACTTAGCTTTTAAGTGAAAAACATGGTGAATATTTTGTCTAATTATAATGTTTAACTTATTTTTAAAGTAAGCGTTTTGTACAAATGTACATATAACCCCGCCATTTTAATATCTTTTCATACGATATTTAATTTTCCTACCGAATGAATATGTTCTTTAAAATAATATACCTTTGTAATAAATGTGATTATGAAATAATAAAATGAAACACAAGACATTACAGCAAGTTTTAAGACATATATTGTAAAAGTCTGTTAATTATTAGTAAAGATATAGGCGTAATAAAATTGCATAATTTGTTAAAAATATTTGATTTTTCTGACAATTTTCATTTTTATGGCATCGAACAAACCAATGTAGGTACCTACATATTAAAAAAATGTCTCCATAACATTTGATATTTTTCACATGTTGGAACATGGTTACTATGGTAACGGACACATTCTGATATTCAAATAAAATTTGTTATAAATCGAATTCGAATTAATTTAGAACATCATTGTAGGTAGGTACCTACATACCTAATACTTACTACTTAAAAACCAAGAATATACTGATTTTGTATAGGAAAATTATTAAACTATTTTAGGTTAACTACAATACACATTCAATATACCTACAAACTATTTCCTATAGTGAAATTCTTCTTTTTTCTATGTAGACCTTTGGGTGATTTTTTCTACAAACTATTTCTTGGGGTTTAAATCTTCTTCCTCTTCTTTTGTGAAGTCATTTGGGACAGTTCATAAATAAACTATTTCCTATAGTCTAAATTTTCTTTTTCTTAATTTATGTAGACCCTGGGTGAGTTTTTATACAAACTATTTCCTATAGTCTAATTCGTCTTCTTCTTCCTTTATGTAGACCTTTTGGTTAGTTTTTAAACAAACTATTTTTAAACAATCTATCCTTTAGTCTAATTCTTCGTTTTCTTATTTTATGTAGATGTTGGGTGAATTTTATATAAAATATTTCCTATAGTTCAATTCATTTTCTTCTTCTTTTATGAAGACATTTTGGTCAGTTTTTTATATAATACATTTCCTAATGTGTAATTCTTCTATTTCATCTTCTATGTAGACCATTGGGTCAGTTTTTATTACAAACTATTTGTTTTAGTTTTATACTTCTACTTCTTTTTTTATTTAGTCTTTTGGATTAGTTTTATTTCTAATAGTCTATTGTAACGAAATATTATTTACATTATACAGTCCACTGATCTCTTCGCCAGAGTTATATCGGCGCCCTATACGATCCATTATATCGGAAACCATAGTAAGGCGCCTAATCTCAAAACGAAGAGATTAGAAAAAGATAGATAACTAGTCAGAAAAAATATTTCTAGAGATAATAATTAAAAAATAAATAAATGGTTACAATAATTATCAGATCACACGATAAGTTTATTGCCCTCATCGTTAGTCATCTAATAAAAGAGCTTAATATTTGAAAATACTGGTTTGTAATTAGTAATTACATAATTGTAGATGACACACACACTCGTGTATTTAGCTAATCTGTTGCTTAACAGTTAAAGTTATCACAAAGATAATTCAATGTTTCCTGTTTAATGTACAAATTCGTTCTGTCCCTTTGTTCATATTTTGATACCTACATATTATTATTTCACTGCAGCCAACCTACGTAATTCAATTAAGGGTTCATTAGGATTTAAGGGTCAATATTCTTTCTTGATGTTATCAACGGCTCAACTATTTATTTCCGGACACTGACAGTTAGTCACCAGAGAAGGAATTTATTTTATTGATAATAAACTCTTTTTGTACCCTGCGCAAGTGACTAGTTTATTGCCATATGGCAATTTCTTCCAACTAACCAGTGTTTCCAGGCCAGAGAAGCAATATTTATTTATTTATTTTATTTATCACACCATATATATAATGACAACAATAAGTAGATTACTGCTGCCCAACTAGGAAATCCTGTTCTAGGGCTAGCAGTTTACAATTTATATTGACAATAATATGCAATTATGAACCAGGTGATTTTTCCCGTTCCACACTAAATATGTATACAATCACAATCATTATCACAACAAACATATAGGCTCACACAAAACAGATCAACCAGATCCCAATGTCCGCCATAATACCTGTCATAAATACAATCTCTGACGCGATTTTTATTTCAGAGCCATAGAAAGAGACTAGTTAAATATGTTGGTGTAATTAATATGAATCATATTAGCGTGAGAAATTAATTTAAATAAATTTCTCCTGTGCTGGGGAAACTGTACTATGTATAGTTTGATGGTAATTCTTTTTGTGTTAAACCAATACTAGTAGTTAGGTATATATGGGAGCAATGTAACATCTCGAAGTATGAGCTGTAGGAATGTAAAGTGATCACTTAAGCCAGCAGATTACAGGTAAGCCATGTAAGAATGTCTTTGGTTTACAAGCTTCGGTTACGGATATCCTTTTGATAATGCCGACATGCATACTTGATGAAAATACATAAAAACGAATGGGATGTGACCAACACTAGAATCTTCTCATTACTTTTGTTCAATCAAATTTACACCATTTATTATATCATCATAATATTGCTTAATTTTCAATAACTACACATTTCATTTTGATGACAATATATAAAAAAATCGGGGTTGTAGCCATTGCTGGATCTTCACAACGTTTATATTCATATTAAAAACTATTTAACATAGCTTAAGTCTTTTTCTTCTGTAATGTAGACTTATGAGTCAGTTTTAAGTCTATCAGTTTTATTGTGCAAAACTATAATTAACTATATGCACACTTGACGAAAAATATAAAAACGAATGGGATGGGACCAACACTAGAATATTTTCAGTACTTTTGTTTAATCAATTTTTAAACCATTTACCATCATCCAAAATTACTAAATATTTAAAACACATTATTTGCGTTCGATGACAATATATAAAAATAGGGGTTGTGGCCAAATCCAAACTCTTTACGACGTTGTCTTTTTATAATAAGTCATATTTAAAATCATTTCCCATAGTCCATGCGTGCAGAAATTGTATGTGCTTATATATAAAAGCAAATGGATTGTGGCCATCACTTTAAGATTTTACACCGCTTAAACTCAATTAAATTTCAGACTACTATTCATACTACGGTTAAAAAAAATTATGTGTGACAATATTATGTAGGTATATAAACAATTGCTTATTCCTCCACTAATTTACATTCTTGGCCAACGGCGGGACATGAAAGCTAGTAATAGTTAAGTTAAAGTGGAGTTGGGCGGGTCATATATTTCGGATGTCGGACAGACGAAGGACAAAAAGTGTGATGGACTGGAGGCCAAGAACGGGAAGCAGAAGCGTGGGAAGGCCCCAGACCAGATGGTCCGATGACATCAAAAAAGTGGCAGGTCCAGAATGGCGAAGAATGGCACAGGATAGAGACTAGTGGAAGTCCATGCGGGAGGCCTTTGTCCAAAACTGGACTCAAGTAAGTAAGTAAGTTAGTAAGTTTAGCTAGAAGCTGGTAAAATAATAGAAATTTAGAGTTGGAAGGACAAGAAAAGAAAATAATTATGTTAAGCATATTATTTTGTGCCACATTTACAAGCTATATGTTAATTCAATAAAAATAAAAAAGAGTTACTTAAAAGCATTGATTTTTATATGTACTCCGTACTACATAAATATGTATAGTTCAATGTTTAAAAGTAACGTATTTGTATTCATCAGTAGGTATTGAATTATTTCATAACCAAGTCAAAACTAAATTTCATGAATTTATTTTTATGCGTCATCTGACTCGTGTATAAAAAAAGTTTTGGCTGTGACTCTGAAAAGATTTACAATTGTTTCAAAGATCATAAAATCAAATAATAACCATTGCAGTATTATTTTAAAAGTCCCGTCTTCTATGGTATGTCGCAGTTCATAGATTTTATGACGTGCAAAGAAGATGGGCGAAACGAACGAAAAATCGTTACATCCATTTTGAATGGTGTGTTCACGTCAGCAACAAAAACTTAGCGAGGGATGTTCGTTAAAGTACCAAGTTTTAATTATGCGAGTAATGTTTCATGAGAAACGCTATGGAATATTTTATCTTTGTTTGTAGTGTTGTACCATATTAAGAATGAAACTTCATTTTTAATTAAACTTTGAAATATATCTTCTTTTAACGTGTACCATTTAATTTCTTAGAACGTGACTTCACACTGGGACTTCTTAACGATATTTTTTGACACTGATATCAATTTTAAAATAAGATTACTTTTAATTATAAATATTTATTTATTACGCACGTTTCGTTCTGTTTCGTTTCGTGGATATCGAGTAAGTGGAAAGTCATAAAACCATAGATAAATTTAAATAAATGTTGTTTTTTGAATTTTCACAATTTAATGATAATATAATATTGGTGTAGCTGCGCCCTGTCAGCGAGCTGCATTGTGTATATCCTCGATAATTCTCGAAGATTCACGACAATTTACGAAGATCGACGAATCTCGGCCCATCGTCGTCTATGGTGCAAATATTCTGATTATTCATGCGTTGATCGTCTAACTGAATAGAGTCGCGTTAAATCTTAATGTATTAGTTCCGACCCACGACATCACAAATGAATTAACTTATTATTTTTTATCGTAATTTTATTTATTATTAGTATGTTGACCATGTAAGTAGTTCTTTTGATTGAAACCCCTTATCACTATAAATAGTATATAGGTAGTCAAATATTTAATGAATTGACATAGGCAATATCATAAGTGGAGGTAGATGTTTTTAAATTAAATAAGATCCTTTTTGAACACGTAATTTTGTACAATAATTATAATCCTTCTGATAAAATAAAATAGATCAAACTTTATACCCCCGAATTGGTGACCCCAACGTGATTGGACTAGAAGTTTCATTGGAATGCATCTTTGCTCTGCCAAACGCAAGACTTTTGCTATTCATATTCTCTCTCTAAAGTTCCATAGCTCTTTTTTTAATCAACAATTAATAAATATTATTTTTTGGAATATTCATCTAATTCTTTAACGCTATTTCTTTAGCTTCTGATTTAATTAACCCTTTTCTCGTTATTATGTATGGTGATGAGCAAAAGCAAGACCAGATCTTAAACTCCCAGTCTTGGTCTTGCATATACAAATGTGGTATTGGTCTTGCATACCCAGTCTTGACCTTGGTCTTGAAACTTTTCAAAAAAAAAAAAATTTGCTATCAAAATTCAGTAATTACAATGAAATAAGTATCACAAAAACACATTTATCAAGTATGTTGTCGATATTTCGCAGTAAATTGTTTACTTTTTTAATTCAAAATGAACGAGTTTATAAAATTTTACAATAGCGCAAGACTCTTGTTCTCGACACTCCCTGGACTTGATCTTAATCTTGCAGCGACACATGCGGTCTTGGTCTTAAAAATATATATATTCATAAATAAAAGTTGACAGTAAAAAGGCTACGCGCAACAATATGAATAAATTCATTAAAAGAGATGAAGCATACATAAAGTTATTTCGTTGATAAAATTTTTCGTTCAGAAAAATCATAAAATATTAATCGTTTGAAATTATTTAATAATCAGATAAGTAAAATAAAGAGATAAAAACGATCCTACTGAAAATGCTCATTTTGAGTGTTAACAGTTATAGATGTCATTAAAAAACATCGAAGACGAAGAATATTACGCCCAGAAATAATATCAACATTCTCTTTTTAAAGCATAATAATGTTGCCATCTTTCAAAAAGTAGGGTCCTGTTTTTAATGGCTTTTTCACGTTGTAAATATGAAAGTAGGCCGAATACGCGGCGCGGAAAACATTAACTGATTTGTCAAATTCGTTTTTCTCTATTCAAATCTAAAGTGCCATCTAGCGACGTCAGCGACAGGCTCAATTCGCCACAAAAGGCGATAGAAAATATTTTATACGATACATATCTTTTCCATTTGTTAAAAGTTAAATCAGCTTTCAATAATTTAATAAGATATCATAACGCTTTAAAATATATATATTTTAAACATTTATACTTTTAAAAAATATAAATAAATAAAAAGTTTTGGTTACGAGGGCGACTGCTGCCAACGTACCTATTTTTTCAATTTGAATTTGCATCATTATTACAAAACGAATCATTTTGAAAAAAATAACCTAGTAAGTTTGGATATTAATAAAGAAAAATATACCTTAACTTTTTAATTATGTTCTGTTTATATTCTTGTAGGAAAATAATGAGCATACCACGATTTTTGACATTTATCTTAAATTTCTAAAAAACTATAAGGTATATAGAATTATATTTTTTTATTAAATAAAGAAGATCAAAATATCTGGAAAAATACGATGTTACGTTGCATTAATGCATCAGGTTAAGTTAATAAACCAAAAAAAACTTTTATTTCGCTATGGCGCTGAATGGAAAATAAATGTTTTTTAGGTTTATTTACCAAACCTGAAGCATTTATGCAACGTCACATCATATTTTTCTAGATATTTTTGTCTTCTTTAATTTAAAAAAAAAAGTTGAACCACGCCTTATATTTTATTAAAAATATAAGATAAACGTTGAAAATTTGGGTATGCCATTATTTTTCTACAAGAATTTATACAGAATATTATCAAAATGTAAAGATATATTTTTCTTTATTAATACCCAAACTATCTAAATTATTTTTTTCAAGGAAGTGATGGCACGTCCGTGTGAACGGTATTTTGAAAGACGGAAATGGTAGAAGCGTGAACAACATAATATGAACATGACGAGGCGATGAATGTGTGTCAAGATAGAAATAAGTGGCGTTCAGATCTCTCTGCCTACCCCGTGAGGGACATGGCTAAAATAGAAATTGGTTAATGAGGAATATTCGAAATGCAGCTTCTCATACAAATAATCGTGAAATATTTAATCCAAAATAAATGAGTGGGTTGTGGCCAACACTAAACTCTCCACACCAAAGTAAGCGTTCATATTTTCTTCTTGAAATGTTGACAATCTCAATATGGTAAAGAATCCTTATGATGTATGAAATATTTTAATAAAAGCAGATAAATTTTGTTTTCAAGAACGTCAGAGCATTTTGAATTTTGACACGTGATATCATATGCAGAAATTTTATGATATCTATGGAAAGCTTATCAGTTCTAAGTTCAAGCTATAAATACTCTTACATCAATATGAACTCAAAGAACTGAACATTGCCAAACATAAAAAATTCTCTTTTTACATATGAGTTTCATACAAAAATCCATTAAACAAAATATAATATTCTTTTAACATTGACCAACTTTGAATACAATTTTATGAAGATTCTTGGTGTTGTATAAATAGTTGAAACCAAATTAAAATATCTCTAATTTTCAGGTCGTGAGAGCATTTTTTCAGTTTAAATAGATGAAATTATAAAGAAACATTGAGAAAAATGAACCTTTGTCCATGGAAAACAAATCAGCTCTAAGTTTATGGACTTCACATATATGATATCAATATGAAGTCAATCGGACTTATAGTTTGGGCTGCAGAGAGGACACAAAAAAACCAACGTAAATGATGAATTCATAGAGAAGAAATCAAAATTTGTCTATGGAAAACTAATCAGCTCTAGGTCTATGCACTTTACACATTTGATGTTAATATGAAGTCGATCGGACTTATAGTTTGGGCTGTAGAGAGGACACAAAAAAGATTTTCCGTACGCCGTACGCCATACGCCATACATACACAAACACATTATGACGAAACTCACATTGTGCACTCTTTACATGATACACGTTGAGAAATTGATGTAAATAAAATACGCTTAAAAAATGTGAAATCATGACCCTCCCCTATTCCATAGTGTGGAGAGTAAAAATATTTATGCAGACGGTGAACTTTAATAAATCCTAAAAAAAAATACGAACTGTACCAGTTGTACACAGATGCACACGTCACTCAGTACATCCAAATATGCCGCCTCCGATGGCTGGGTCACGTAGCGAGAATGGACGAAACCTGTCCACTAAAAAGGATATTCGCTACAAGACCAATGGGCAGAAGAAATGTCGGCAGGCCAAAGCAGGGATGGTTAGATGGAGCAGAGAGGGACTTGCGGACGATGGACGTTGTGAATTGGCGGCAGGAAGCGATGGTCAGGGACGGGTGGAAGGAGCTTCTGGAGGAGGCCAGGACCCACGATGGGTTGTAGCGCCACTGATTGATTGATTGTACTTTAGTAAAAAAAAAAACTACAAAAAACACAAATCATTAGCGTTTTAAAAGGATCACACAATACTTTGATGAGATTATTAATATTAAAATGCCGTCAAAGTTTGCATATAGCGTTAAGCAAATATCGGTACGTATTAAGAACTGTACTTTTTGAAGGAAGGATAATGGCGGTTTTTGTGGGTATATCGACTTCCTCGTTTCTGAGAAATTTTAAATTTATTAATTTAATCACCTCTACTCGGTTGTGCTATGGTATACATTGTAAACACAGAAATTCACCTACACAACGAATATGATATTTAATTTAATATTTTTTTCTTGATCGACTTCATATTAACATCATATGTGTAAAGTGCAAAGACCTAGAGCTGATTAGTTTTCCATAGACAACTTTTGATTTCTTCTCTATGAATTCATCATTTACGTTGTTTTTTTTTTGTGTCCTCTCTGCAGCCCAAACTATAAGTCCGATTGACTTCATATTGATATCACATGTGTTAAGTCCATAAACTTAGAGCTGATTAGTTTTCCATAGACAACGGTTCATTTTTTCCCAATGTTTCTTTATGATTTCATCTATTAAAACTGAAAAAATGCTCTCACGACCTGGAAATTAGAGATATTTTAATTTGGTTTCAACTATTTATACAACACCAAGAATCTTCAAAAAATTGTATTCAAAGTTGGTCAATGTTAAAAGAAAAATATTCAACGGTTTCAAAAATTAAATTTTATTTAATGGATATTTGTATGAAACTTATATGTAACAAGAGAATTTTTTTATATTTGGCAATGTTCAGTTCATTGATTTCATATTGATATAAGAATATTAATAGCTTGAACTTAGAACTGATTTGCTTTTCATAGATATCATAAAATTTCATCATATGATATCACGTGTCAACATTGTCAAAATGCTCTAACGCTCTTTGAAACAAAATTTATCTGCTTTTCTTAAAATATTTCATACAACATAAGCAGTCTTCACTATACTGCATTAATAGTTTGTCTATCTTAACATAAAAATATACTATCGGAAGAAAATTTATATTCCTGATAGTAACATTTAGTATGAATAAAAATGTAATTAGATAAATTTCTATGTATGGAAACGTTCAGTAATTTGATTTCATGTTATAATGTAAAGAGCTTGAACATAGAACTGATTAGCTTTCCATAAATAACAAAAAAAATCTTCATATGATATCACCTGTCAAAATTTGGAAAATGCTCTCGCGTTCTTTAGAACAAAATTTATCTGCTTTTTTAAAAATATTTCATACAACATAAGCATTCTTCCCTATACTGCATTAATAGTTTGTCTATCTTAACATAAAAATATACTATCGGAAGAAAATTTATATTCCTGATAGTAACATTTAGTATGAATAAAAATGTAATTAGATAAATTTCTATGTATGGAAACGTTCAGTAATTTGATTTCATGTTATAATGTAAAGAGCTTGAACATAGAACTGATTAGCTTTCCATAAATAACAAAAAAATTCTTCATATAATATCACGTGTCAAAATTTTGAAAATGCTCTCACGTTCTTTAAAACAAAATTTATCTGCTTTTTTACAACATAAGCATTCTTCACTATACTGCATTAATAGTTTGTTTATCTTAACATAAAAATATACTATCGGAAGAAAATTTATATTCCTGATAGTAACATTTAGTATGAATAAAAATGTAATTAGATAAATTTCTATGTATGGAAAAGTTCAGTAATTTGATTTCATGTTATAATGTAAAGAGCTTGAACATAGAACTGATTAGCTTTCCATAAATAACAAAAAAAAACTTCATATGATATCACCTGTCAAAATTTGGAAAATGCTCTCGCGTTCTTTAGAACAAAATTTATCTACTTTTTTTAAAATATTTCATACAACATAAGCATTCTTTCCTATACTGCATTAATAGTTTGTCTATCTTAACATAAAAATATACTATCGGAAGAAAATTTATATTCCTGATAGTAACATTTAGTATGAATAAAAATGTAATTAGATAAATTTCTATGTATGGAAAAGTTCAGTTATTTGATTTCATGTTATAATTTAAAGAGTTTGAACATAGAACTGATTAGCTTTCCATAAATAACAAAAAATTTCTTCATATGATATCACGTGTCAAAATTTTGAAAATGCTTTCGCGTCCTCTAAAACAAAATTTATCTGCTTTTTTACAACATAAGCATTCTTCACTATACTGCATTAATAGTTTGTTTATCTTAACATAAAAATATACTATCGGAAGAAAATTTATATTCCTGATAGTAACATTTAGTATGAATAAAAATGTAATTAGATAAATTTCTATGTATGGAAACGTTCAGTAATTTGATTTCATGTTATTATGTAAAGAGCTTGAACATAGAACTGATTAGCTTTCCATAAATAACAAAAAAATTCTTCATATAATATCACGTGTCAAAATTTTGAAAATGCTCTCGCGTTCTTTAAAACAAAATTTATCTGCTTTTTTTAAAATATTTCATACAACATAAGCATTCTGCACTATACTGCATTAATAGTTTGTTTATCTTAACATAAAAATATACTATCGGAAGAAAATTTATATTCCTGATAGTAACATTTAGTATGAATAAAAATGTAATTAGATAAATTTCTATGTATGGAAACGTTCAGTAATTTGATTTCATGTTATAATGTAAAGAGCTTGAACATAGAACTGATTAGCTTTCCATAAATAACAAAAAAATTCTTCATATGATATCACCTGTCAAAATTTGGAAAATGCTCTTGCGTTCTTTAAAACAAAATTTATCTGCTTTTTTTAAAATATTTCATACAACATAAGCATTCAACACCATACTGCATTAAAAGTTTGTCTATCTTATCATAAAAATATACTATCGGAAGAAAAATTATATACTAGAAAAAACAGTTTATTATTATTACTCTCCACACTATGGAATAGGGGAGAGTCATGATTTCGCAAAATTTAAGCGTATTTTTTTTACATCAATTTCTCAATGGGTATCATGTAGAGAATGCACACTATGAGTTTCGTCGTGATGTGTTTGTGTGTATGGCGTATACGCTGTACGCCGTACGCCGTAGCATTTATCTTTTTTGTGTCCTCTCTACAGCCCAAACTATAAGTCTGATCGACTTCATATTAACATCATATGTGTAAAGTGCAAAGACCTAGAGCTGATTAGTTTTCCATAGAAAACTTTTGATTTCTTCTCTATGAATTCATCATTTACGTTGTTTTTTTTTTGTGTCCTCTCTGCAGCCCAAACTATAAGTCCGATTGACTTCATATTGATATCACATGTGTTATGTCCATAAACTTAGAGCTGATTAGTTTTCCATAGACAACGGTTCATTTTTTCCCAATGTTTCTTTATGATTTCATCTATTAAAACTGAAAAAATGCTCTCACGACCTGGAAATTAGAGATATTTTAATTTGGTTTCAACTATTTATACAACACCAAGAATCTTCATAAAATTGTATTCAAAGTTGGTCAATGTTAAAAGAAAAATATTCAATGGTTTCAAAAATTATATTTTATTTAATGGATATTTGTATGAAACTTATATGTAACAAGAGAATTTTTTCATATTTGGCAATGTTCAGTTCATTGATTTCATATTGATATAAGAATATTAATAGCTTGAACTTAGTACTGATTAGCTTTTCATAGATATCATAAAATTTCTTCATATGATATCACGTGTCAACATTGTCAAAATGCTCTAACGCTCTTTGAAACAAAATTTATCTGCTTTTTTTTAAATATTTCATACAACATAAGCAGTCTTCACTATACTGCATTAATAGTTTGTCTATCTTAACATAAAAATATACTATCGGAAGAAAATTTATATTCCTGATAGTAACATTTAGTATGAATAAAAATGTAATTAGATAAATTTCTATGTAAGGAAACGTTCAGTAATTTGATTTCATGTTATAATGTAAAGAGCTTGAACATAGAACTGATAAGCTTTCCATAAATAACAAAAAAAATCTTCATATGATATCACCTGTCAAAATTTGGAAAATGCTCTCGCGTTCTTTAGAACAAAATTTATCTGCTTTTTTTAAAATATTTCATACAACATAAGCATTCTTCCCTATACTGCATTAATAGTTTGTCTATCTTAACATAAAAATATACTATCGGAAGAAAATTTATATTCCTGATAGTAACATTTAGTATGAATAAAAATGTAATTATATAAATTTCTATGTATGGAAACGTTCAGTAATTTGATTTCATGTTATAATGTAAAGAGCTTGAACATAGAACTGATTAGCTTTCCATAAATAACAAAAAAATTCTTCATATAATATCACGTGTCAAAATTTTGAAAATGCTCTCACGTTCTTTAAAACAAAATTTATCTGCTTTTTTACAACATAAGCATTCTTCACTATACTGCATTAATAGTTTGTTTATCTTAACATAAAAATATACTATCGGAAGAAAATTTATATTCCTGATAGTAACATTTAGTATGAATAAAAATGTAATTAGATAAATTTCTATGTATGGAAAAGTTCAGTAATTTGATTTCATGTTATAATGTAAAGAGCTTGAACATAGAACTGATTAGCTTTCCATAAATAACAAAAAAAAACTTCATATGATATCACCTGTCAAAATTTGGAAAATGCTCTCGCGTTCTTTAGAACAAAATTTATCTACTTTTTTTAAAATATTTCATACAACATAAGCATTCTTTCCTATACTGCATTAATAGTTTGTCTATCTTAACATAAAAATATACTATCGGAAGAAAATTTATATTCCTGATAGTAACATTTAGTATGAATAAAAATGTAATTAGATAAATTTCTATGTATGGAAAAGTTCAGTTATTTGATTTCATGTTATAATTTAAAGAGTTTGAACATAGAACTGATTAGCTTTCCATAAATAACAAAAAATTTCTTCATATGATATCACGTGTCAAAATTTTGAAAATGCTTTCGCGTCCTCTAAAACAAAATTTATCTGCTTTTTTACAACATAAGCATTCTTCACTATACTGCATTAATAGTTTGTTTATCTTAACATAAAAATATACTATCGGAAGAAAATTTATATTCCTGATAGTAACATTTAGTATGAATAAAAATGTAATTAGATAAATTTCTATGCATGGAAAAGTTCAGTAATTTGATTTCATGTTATAATGTAAAGAGCTTGAACATCGAACTGATTAGCTTTCCATAAATAACAAAAATTTCTTCATATGATATCACGTGTCAAAATTGTCAAAATGCTCTAACGTCCTTTAAAATAAAATTTATCTGCTTTTATTAAAATATTTCATACAACATTAGAATTCTTCACCATACTGCATTAATAGTTTGTCTATCTTAACATGAAAATATACTATCGTTAGAAAATTTATATTCCTGGTAGTAAAATTTAGAATGAATAAAATATTTCATTGTCAATATTTGTGGTGTGGAGAGTTTAGTGTTGGCCACAACCCACTCGTTTCAATATGATTCTATTAGTAGTAATGATGCAATATCAAATTGAATAGATATGTAGGTACGCTGGCAGCCGGCACCCCGTTAAGTACCAAAACAACACAATAATTCTTTAAATTACACTCATTATTACAGTCTATCGAAAATTTAACGATAGGGAACAATTAAAAGATCATTTTTTCCATTATTCTACGCTGAACCTGTTTCAGGACATCCGATATGTACCTAAATAAGTTCATTATCTTCACCAAATGAATATGGTTGGTTGGAAGATATTGCCGTTTGGCAATAAGCCCGTGCTCAAATGATTTAAATAAATAAATATTGCTAGTATCAATAACTCATATTTTGATCCATAAAAACTTTAATGTATAATGATTCTAAATAAACAAACTTGACAAACTTTAATAAACTTAAATTAGTAACATCAAGTCTCCACAATAGAGGAAATAGTTCTTAAGTGCGTATTAAATTAATATTTTTTCGATTTAGTTATCTGAGAAGCGATACAAAATAAAATATAAATAAATAAACAATATCCATTGGCCATTACTAAAATTTTCACTACATAATATATAGTGTATTTTAATTTTCTTCTGCAAAGGATGACAATAATTCCTGAAAATATTTTTATGGGATCACGTATATCGGCGAAATTCCTTAAATAAAAGTTGAAAATCTAAATGTCTCAAGATGTGAGAGCATTAATATTTTGATAGATAAAATAATATGGAAGAAATGGACGGATGTCTACTGATATTAAATCAGATGTAAGTTAATGCATTTTGCATACATTATATCAATATGAAATCGAACGATTTTATAGCTTGGGATGTATAAAGGACACAAAGTTTCATAGTACGTCGTACTTCATACACACAAATCATAAAATAGACAAAACTCATAGTTTAAACTTTAAGAATAAATATATAGGTTTGGCATTTTGAATTCTTTGAATAGATATTTCACATCAAAAACTTCATGTTAAATAAACGATTTCATGTCAACGAACTTTTACACCAAACCATAAAAAGCTACATTACTTATGTATGAATAAAATATTATTATCACAAATTGATCAAAACTTTATGTATTTATTTTCTGCTTCAGTTTAGACTCGAGACATTGCTATTTTTATGCTAAAACTTGAAGTTCTGTTTTATTATTGGATTATCATATTTATTCCGAAGTTTTGTTTGAGAAAACTTTAATCCGTTCGAAAAAGTTTTTTGATCAATATTTTAAGATATATTTTACTCAGGTTTTGATCCAAAACGATGACATTTTATAAATAGGCACGTTATACGAGAACAAAAACGCTCTTCAAAAAGTACAGTTCTACGAATTCTTACAATATCACCAAGACAGAGCACACACGAGAGACTACATTTAGTGAGAAAGAGATAGTACAATACTAGACGCACATTGCAGACTTATTTTTTCTTTTACTCCAGTTCAATCACGATTATCTCTGACTGTGAAAGGGACGAACTCATATTAGTTATAACTGTGTGAAAAAGCGAATATAATAACATAATACCTCTGCATTCCTGCAAGCGAATATGACTTGACTAAACTCTCGTTTACTCATAATAACTATCGAAAATTCTTATAAATATATTAGTTAGCGAATTAATATGCAGCATGATACTATATCAGGTCGTTCCTTCGCAATTCTAGCGTAATTTTTACATGTTTGAATCACACAAGATGGCATTTTGACTATGACAATACGTCCGAACACTACATCTTGCGTACAACCAAAGTTGAGTAGGAATGAAGTGAGTTTAGCGCTCTTACCTTTTGTTTACCGAATTTAAGGACTTGTAACGTATCTATTATTTTTTAATATCATTGATACAACATAATTTTAATGTTGCACTTGAATCATAAGTTGAAATAGTGCAGTAACTACAGGCTCAAGAAATTGGTTCAATTTGAAGGGGAGGAACGTGGAAAAAAAAACAAAGTATTGCATAATAAATAATTACTTAGACAAAAATGCTTATAGATATCTTCAAATACGTTTGAGAGTATTTTTAAATTGAACATAATATTATTCGTATACTTTTCAGTTACTTACAATAGAAGAAAGTTTAGAAAATTATTTAATAAAACGTTATTCACTACAAGGCAGGTTCACTTAATCTTTCTTTTAATTCTTACACTACATAATTACTACCATACTAATATCAAAAATAGTAACTACTACGCTGAATACCATTCAAACCAGCTAAAATGGTCTGATAAGAACGAATCGTGATATGACTAGTCACAAAAATGTGAAACCTTATACATAGCTGGTCATAGGATTTCACAATCTTTTTGTGACAAGTCTTGTCACAGTCCGTTCATTCTAGCTAGGGCTTTAAAATGTAACAAGATAGTCTATACTTTTACCTATATCCATTTGCCATAAAGTCTGACGAAGATTGAATATTTTCATTGTATATTTGATAGTAAAGAGTTATAAAATACGAGAACTGTAAAAATATACTCGTACAAAGTTTCAGACGCTTGACTTCAATATCTTCTAGCTGTAATAAAATAAAGCGAAATAAAATATTAACATATCTTAATTTTCGCAGAACTATAAATTTTTTACAAAACAATAAACCACCAAAAATTTAATCATAGTAAAAATAAAATTATTAGGGGGTTAAATTAGTTTCCACCGTTTTGAAAAAATAAGAAAATATTCATAATTTAAACCGATTTTAATGCTTTTTTTTTGTTTTTCTGTTTCCCGCGGCCGCCGACACCCACGTGGCACTTTTAACCGCTCAAAACCGCAAGAATTACCGCTTCCAAGATGTCAAATTTTACACCTTACAAGCAGCACTTGCGGGAAGTGTTACTTTTCTGCTTTCATTTGCAAAAAACAGCAGCTGCCACTCATAAACGAGCTGATCAGGGCTGGTCAAAGAGTTACGGCAGAGCTCTACAAAGAGCAATAAATCAAGTTGAAAGCAGCCATTGAAGAAAACCGACAAGAATTTGCCACCCGTCACGAGTCGATAATCATTCAACACGACAATGCGAGGCCACATGTTGCTAAAGTGGTTAAATATCTCCTTGACTCCTTTGGTTGGGAAGTTTTACCCCACCCGCCTTACTCCCCAGATGTCGCCACATCAGATTATCATCTTTTCCGGTCAATGCAGCATGGTTTATCTGGCGAACTTTTCAAAAGTTATCAAGAAGTTGGATTATGGGTGGCAAATTGGATTGCCTCAAAAGACAAGGTTTTTTTCTACAGGGGAATAAGACTTCTTCCTGAAAGATGAGCTATAGTAGTGGAAAAAGAAGGGCAATATTTTGAATAAATTTTTATATTTCAAAAAAGTTTTAACATCAATTTTTATTAATATGAAAAAAACGGCGGAAACTAATTCAACCTCCCTAATACATTTAAAAAAGATTTAAAAAAATTCAAAAATCAATTTAACACGCACCCAATAGCAAGTTGACAAATTATCTAGACTTGCTATGTGAATCGTTTCACAGATCCAGATTGAAAGCACAATTAAAAACTGTGCCTCCATCGGGAATTCGTTTTTTAAGTATTCAAATAATAATAAAGATTGCCGGGCAGCGAATAAAAATCAATTTTCCATTTCTGTAAAAAAATCCGGGCAGTTTTGTATATTTTCAGTTTTCATTCGATTTTTTTTTTGATAAACGTAATCGAAAAAATTCCACAAAACGAGAATTTCTCGATTTTTGTTTGTTTATTTTGATAAATTGTGATTTTTATCCAACTGTCGATTCGTTCATGAGAATTCAATTCTCTTAATGAATCGACATTATTAAGCCAAGATGCGTGTACGAAGGAAAATTTTGTATGGTGTAGTGGACTTTTTATTTTTTTATTTTATTTTATTTTTATATGTAGTATTGGATACAACAGCTATTTCAGTTTTACATTACAAAAGAAAGAACAAAACAATTATGATTTACTACGCCAATTACTGAATCCATCTATTTACAATTTAAAGTATTATTATATGAGATACAGATTGAAAGTGGAAAAAAAATCGCCATGTTGAATAGGAATGGAAGGGTATTAAAGGAAAGGAAAGAAAGGAAGGAAAAGGAAGGTTATTTTTTACCTTTTATTTTACCATGTCTATTGTATATTTACCTACATTACCAAGTGGGTATATAAAATTTACTTACTTTTGTTTTTTACACGATTTCAGGTGACAACCATCACAATCAAATTGCATGTCTTTTAGAAGGTTGTAGCTCAAAAATTGATACTTTGGATAAGTTTTTTCTTAAATAAATTCGGGCTCAAATAAAAGGGATCCATGTCTAAACAATCGTTATTGTAAATTCTGCAAACTCTGTTTATAAATGAATTTTGATGATAATTTGTTCTTGATGACTCTATGTAAAATAAGTGTGGGTTACGTTGGTCTCTAATCGGGCAATGAAATGGCAAAGCACTCAAAAGATATGCACTATCGACATTGTTGTTTAAAATTTTATATAAGTAACAGATATCTATAATTTGTCTTCGATTTTCCAAGGTATTTATTTTGTAGTACTATAGGGCCTGTTTATAATTTTCAAAATGCAATTTGTTCCTGTAGTTAACTTGTTTTATGAATTTCTTTTGTATGCGTTCAATGGCGCTAATATGTGTTAAGTAGTTGGGATTCCATACAGTTGAACCAAATTCCAAGCCACTTCGAATCAAGGAATTGAATAAAACCACTAGAGAGTCAGTGTTCTTAAATTGTTTTGTAGCCCTTAAAATAAAACCAAGCAATCTGAAAGTTCGAGAGGTTATATGTTCAATGTGCTTGGTGAACCCGAGACTTTCATCTAGCACAACTCCAAGGTCACGGATTTCAATTTTGCTTTGTATCTCCTTGCCATTGATCTTATAGTCATAGATTATTTTCTTACGGTTACGCGTATAAGAAATTTTATTGCATTTATCAGGGTTTAAAAATAATTGGTTCCGCTCGCAGTATCTCTGTAAGCTATCCAAATCTTGCTGCAGTCCCTCGCAGTCCCTAAACACATTTATTTCCTTGTATATTTTGGTGTCATCAGCAAAAAGTAGTATTCTTGAATGTTTGATGCATTTTTCGATGTCGTTGATATATATGGAGAACAGTAATGGTCCCAGATGAGATCCCTGAGGTACACCAGAATGAATGGACTTGAAATCTGACTCGTATCCATGTAACACTACTGCCTGCATCCTATTTGTTATGTAAGATTTGAACCAATCTAAGAGCTCACCAGTGATTCCGATGTTATCAATTTTATTTATTAAAATATTATGGTTTATTTTATCAAACGCCTTGCTGAAGTCTGTATAAACTGTATCCACTTGAGATTTTTTATGTATTGATTGAGTTACTGTGTGAGTAAATTCAAGTAAGTTTGAGTCTACAGACTTTTTAATACGGAAACCATGTTGGTTATGTGTTATATGAGGGTTAATCAGGGGGCTTATTTGGTCTATAATTATTTTTTCTAAAATTTTACTAATTATTGGTAGTTTGGAGATGGGTCTATAGTTCGTCACGTCACCGCGGTCACCACTCTTGAAAATAGGTGAAATTTGCGTTTTTTTCCATTGAGATGGGAAACATCCTTCGGTAATAGATTTTCTATAAATAATAGACAGCGGTAACGAAATCTCCTTTGAACATTATTTTATAAAGATAGCAGGTATTGAGTCAGATCCTTGTCCTTTGGTGACGTCTAATGCGTTTAGGTACTTTTCAACAAGAACGCTATTAATTTCTATGCTATTTGCTCGTACGATACTCGAATAGTATGGCTCATCATCATGATGGTCACGATCAATGATACAGCTGTCGCCCTGAATATGTACTGATGTGAAAAAGTCGTTGAAAGAATCGCAGATACCTTTCACCTCGTTATACTTTTTTGCATGCTAATAACACCAACTAGAGGCCTCGCAGCATATATGTTCCCATACATGGATTTACTCAGAATTCGGAGTAGAACATTTTATGTGAGTTGTGTGTGTGTGTGTGTGTGTGTGTGTGTGTGTGTCTGTGTGTCTGTGTGTCTGTCTGTCCCCCCTTATAACTTTTGATCTGCTCAATTTACAGAGCTCAAATTTTCAGGATATATAAACAGTTATAGGCTTACAAAACTTTTGTACTCATAATTGTGAATTTTTGTTTCAGTCAGGGGTTATCAACTTTTGAAATTTTGGTTAATTTTTCCATATATCTCAGAAACCATAAAAGCTAGAACGCTGAAAATTGGTATAAACATAGAAAAATACAAAATCTCAAATAAATTTATTCAGAAAAATTCCAGGGTTTCTCAAACATTTTTTATTAAGAAAAATATTTTTTTTATGATAAATTTATGAGTTTAACTGCCTATATTTCCAAATTTTTTAAAAATATCGAAAAAAGCCGAAACACCCCAACTAGATAATTTAATTTTCTATAAAAAATATTAACATTGTGTTAGCACATCCCAATTTTTTTTTAACAATTTTTATAAAAATTGAATTTAGTGACGACATTGCTTCATACAATTTGTATGGCAGTCGCTTATACACAATATGTAAGAAGACTTAATAGTTTGATAGGTACTTAATATCCAAACATACATACAGAACCATCATGCTGTTTTCATATTCCGGGTAGGAATGAAAACAGCATGTGTTAAAATTTTCAATAATTTGGATTTATGGGTTTATAGTTTGATTCTTATTTTTCAACTATCGCTATCGACAGTTGGATCTCATGTGTTACTTGCAACTAGTTTGTTAAATTGGATTTGTTTAATAAGTTGTGTAGACTGTATAACTCTCTATCAACGAATAAAAATAAGTAAATAAAATAAAAATAAATTTAATTAAATCAATTCCGCACAGCTAAATTTTCAGTTTTATTTTCGTTTTCAATGCATGCGAATAAAATGGCCAAATTTGAAGTTTTTTTAAGAATTTTTTTTTTTTTTCAGGAATGGTTTAGAGATGAACATTCATACATACGAACCATCACGCCGTTTCCCTATTTGGAGTAGGCAGAGAGAACCGAACGCCATACTCTTCTATGACATACATGTTTTGCCTCATTTACATCCATGCATCGCGTCATACATGATTTGTTATTATTCTGATTTCGTATGTATGTTACCATCTTTCAAAATCTCATGTCAACCATTTCTCGGCCGTTCCCTACTTTTCATACCACTCTTTTCAGTCTTGTATACTTTCTTTGTCAGGCGTTTATCGTTCATTCTCTCCACGGGCTCACTGCTCAGTGATAGTGAAGATAAGAATGCACCGAATTTAAGACAGAAAGTCTTGAAAGCCCTAAAGTTGCTCTTCGTGGCTACAAGGTCAGTTCATTCAAGTTAGTGCATTCCCATGGCGAAACCGGAGGCGGTGGACTGGCTGACAAAGCTGGAACTAAGGCTACGAATTTTGGACGCTGCCCATGTGGGTGAAGAGGATGCCTGTATCAACCAAACGAAAATCAATCAATCAAAGAAAATAAGCTCTCTATAAAGGACCGATTACAGTTAGGTACATATCAGCACGATTTTTCAACATATATGAGAGCTCAGACGAGCATAAATAATACTGAACTTTCGCATATTTTCAATGAAGCAACGCCATCCACACATTAAAATATGGATACACTTAAAGAGAAACATTGTCGTGTTCACAAACCACAGGAATAGGAAACTCAACAGGAAGTTTATCCAAGTTTGTATTTGTTTGGCTCGACAAAATAACTGACTTAGTCACTTTTGGATCAGCTTTACAGTTCGGCTTTCATTCAAGTCTCTTTGACCTTTGGGAGTCCTTAGTGTGATCAATGCGAAATATAAGTCTGCACGTAATTTTAGCAGCAAATTAATCATATTTTGATTTTTTTTTCTAGTTCGGTCTATAATTCTATAAAGCGATTATTGTGAAATATAAGAAAATTTGAAATCTAAACGACAGAATCAAATTAAGTTACTTTTTCAACTACGCATACCCAATTTAAGAGGGTATTTAAACTGAAAACATCGTATTTTGTAATCAAATTTCGCAAATATGTTAAACAGAGTGTTTTTAAAAAAGTATTTTCAATATTTCTCTAATGAATGTTCGTCACAATTTAAAAATTCAACACAAATCTCCGTAACATTTTGTACGACATAATATTTCTACGAGTATATTATGTCGTATATATAAGTCAAAATGCTAACAAGGAAAACAAAAATCCTGATATATATCAAACTCTTCTCAGACCTGTCGTACTGTATGGAGGTGAATGCTGGGTTTTAACAAAAAGAGACTCTCAATAGCCTCTCGATATTTGAAAGGAAAATCCTGAGAAAGATTTTTGGCCCAGTGTACGATAATGGACTTGAAGGATGCGATATAATCGTGAACTACAGGCATTACATGACGAACCCATCATTGTACAAGTCATTAGAGTACGTAGACTGCAGTGGTTGGGACACGTCAGCCGGATGGATGATGATCGTATCCTCAAAAAGATTCTCAACACCAATCCAGAGGGCAGAAAAAGAAGAGGCAGGCCCAAGCTAAGATGGCTGGATGACACACAAGACGACATAAGGGCGATCGGAATAACAAACCGGAGGAGAGCGGCGGTGGACAAGGATTCTGGAGGAGGCCAGGGCCCACACAGGGTTATAGTGTCAATGATGATAATAAAATAAATTAATTTATATGACCGATAAATGGGATAAAACAAGATAGGTGGTGGCAGAGTGGATAGCGCGCTGGGTTAGTAATCCATCAGTTTCGATTTCGTTCACTTCTAGCACAAGCATTTATGCTTAGTTAGGGGAACGTATAAGGATGTATTCGATTAGTAGAAGTAGACAATAAACAGCAATTCCCATAAATACTCAAATTCGTTGCCTAATTATAGCTTCGTTGCATAATGACAGGATTGACGCATTTGAAATGTGGTGTTGGCGTCGCATGCTGAGGATTCCGTGGACTGCAAGAAGAACGAATGACTCGGTCCTTAAAGAGCTCAAAATAAAAGAAAGATTATCTACAGTATGCAGCCGCTGGGTATTGAGCTTCTTTGGTCACATCGCCAGGAGAGAGTCAGGTAACCTGGAAAAAAGTATTATCACAGGAAGTGTACCAGGCAAAAGAAGTAGAGGCAGATCTCCTACGCGATGGTGTGACCAAATTAAGGAGATGACTGGGAACGATCTTTATTCGGCGGTGCGAGCTGCGGAGGGCAGAGAGGATTAGAGGCGACTAGTTCTGTCCATTAGCGGCTCCATAGATCACGACAGCATTGAGGAAACGAAGAAGAAGAAGAATAATTACAGCTACTGATGTTATTCATTAATGAATTTCTCCAGCAGTTGGAACGATGTCAGCAATCCAAAAATTACATACATTTTTCTATTTTTGACATCTACATATGAAGCTAATACGGTCATATGAAAAAAATAAATGAGGGTGTTCGTAAACAATTTAGTGAACTAGTAGGTCATATCATGGTCATATCTTAGTATACGTTTATAAGTAAGATTTTTTAATACCGATCTTAACTATTAAAGTCGTGCGCAACTTGTGTTATTTTCTTAAACGCGAACATTCGCGTATTTGAAAAAGTGCGAAATTCGTGAATAAAATTGGGTTTATCGCAAACGCGAATAATTCAGGTCTTAAGTTTTTATATTTATCTGCATATAAATAAAGTAGACCTCGTATTACAGCCTCGTATCATGCTGAAAATCAGCTGCTGGGGGGCTTGTCTTCCTGCAACATAGCTGAGCATGGTCCTTTTGTAACAGAAAGGTTGTTGTGTTCTTTTCATTTGTTGATATATGTCTTTGTATTTGTATGTAAACTTCTTTTCCTCTCAATAAATGTTTTTTTTAAGTATAAAGAATGAGACAGAATTGCTTAAAATTATATCCTAATTCAATTCCTTATCCCTAGAAATTATAATCCCTTACAAATGATTGTACTGGTAGTGACAAATTAGGGATATATTTATGTTCATCTTATTCCTAAGTACTATTGCACTTGTAACTCGGGGAAGGATTTTCCTAGAGACATCTATAAGGCATGTTATCACTAATGATACGGACCAAGTTTGCTTCAGTACCACAAGTCGGTTTTCATTGATACAAATGGGAAGTTCTGTAATTTCTACAGCTATCAAATCACTTGATGTAAAGACAGTGTGCTAATTTGAAACTTAAAGGAAACTTTGCACCGTGTTTCATTTCTATACTGTTTCATTCAATAGCGCTACTAAGATAAACGACCATTATTAATCTTATATTTATTTATTTAGACTATGTTAACTAAATGAGCTTTTTAAAAACCACAAAGGAGCTTTTTTAAAAATCACGAATAAGCATTTTTAAAACCACGAATGTGGTAGCAGCCAAAACTAGACTTTTTACAATGCTTTCGTTCAATCAAATTTTAAACCATTTCCAATATTATCCAATATTGCTAAAAAATTCTTATACACAATTGCTAACGATGATAATATATATTAAAAATGGGGTTTGTGACCAACATTAAACCATAAATAATGTTAACACTAACACTCAACAACTAAATTTTTAATAACTTTTATATTCAATCAAATTTAAACCATTACCAATAGTTTTTAATTATCTCAATAGAGACGAAGTTGGAATATATTTACTGTAGGAGAACCGGGAAATCAAGGCACCTACAGGGCTTACGACCTGTCATCGGCTGGTTTACGTGATCACTTTATGCGCTTGCGCAACGTTCACCAATTATGCCTTTTTAATGAGATCCCTATCAATTCAATTTTGAAACTTCTATATTCTACAATATATAGAAGTTTCAAAATTGAATTGATAGGGATCTCATTAAAAAGGCATAATTGGTGAACGTTGCGCAAGCGCATAAAGTGATCACGTAAACCAGCCGATGACAGGTCGTAAGCCCTGTAGGTGCCTTGATTTCCCGGTTCTCCTACAATAAATATATTCCAACTTCGTCTCTATTGAGATAATTAAAAATCTGTTAAAAAATATCTTTGACTCCCGACAGGGAAAAAAATCCAATGTTTGCGCATATGCAATAATAAAAATATATTCGATTACCAATAGTATTGAAATCATACATTATAATATAATACTATATACACACTTGATGACGTTATAGAAAAAAAGAATGAGCCAATACTCGAATCTTTACATCGCATGAATATATTAGTCCGATCTTACATAAATTTTGTATACACTATAATAAATACACAGAAGTGGATTGGCCAACACTAAGTGCTTATGCGAAATGGCAGATTGTTTTACGTTCCTCGAAGCAACACCAATTCAAATCAAAAGGAATTCATCAAATGGGCATGTCATTTCTATAATGTCAACCTATCAAACAATATACCACATTCTGCTATATTCACTGCTAGCAATAACTGCTACAAAAAACTCTGTATATTGATGCATAGCGGCGTGAAATTTTTAATTTTTGTACCTTTTTTTTTCAATTTGTTTTTATTCTTATATCATAGTAGCACATTTAATCCTTCCCCAATCCTTTTTCCTTTTTATTTTCCTCTCCCTTTATTTTCCGTCACCGGCAAACATGCAATAATTTTTTATTAAGATTTTTATTTGTTCTTATAATATTTTTATTTATTTTGATTATGTTCTTACCTATTTAACGTTGTAATGTGTGTGCTTGTGTATATATTATGATTGTCATCTGTGGAAAAATGTAATTGGTCTGTTTTTTTGTTTATTTTGTATTGTATTCCTTTTGTATATTTAATAAGACTGTATTTGTTCCTTAAATAAATACATAATCAATCCAATTTTACACAATTTTCCATCATTCTGAAATTTTATATACTTACATACTTATTTTCTATGAAAATATTATAAAAACGACTGATTACTCCTTCATATTTACATTCGCCAACGGCAGGGCATTAAAGCAATTCAAATTTCCCTTGTTAGACACATTATCAAGCCATTCTTCTGGTCACGTCATGTCCGTGGGTAAATGATGTTGAGGATAACTTATAATAAGATTGATAAGGAAGACATATCCTTTAGTTAATAAAAAGATCGAGTACATGACACCCCATAAGATCAGCGAAAGCAACGCGAGATCAGAACTAATCAGTGTTAATCTTTTTGAAGTCAACCGTTAACATGTTAGTATGTACGTACTTCAGTTGAAATATGGCGTGTTAGAGCATGTTTAATGGAATGGTTGCATGTGGAGCAAGATAAGCGTTTCGCATGTGCACAATTTCAACTTATAAACAATAGATAAAATGTTTAATAATTCTAAAGTTTTAAGCTAACAGAGTGGAAATCCATTTTAAAATTAATAAATAAAATAGAACAGAGTGTTTGAAATGAGATCACTAAGAAGAGTATGTAATAGAACGATATATGATATAATAAAAAATGAGGACATGAGGAGATAATGCAAGATAAAGAAGGATATTATATGTAAAATGAAAATCTTTCAAGCCACGGGCGTCCACTTCGATCTGCTGAACGTGCTTTACTATCTATCCCTATTCATATTTCTGATTTTTTTCGCTCTTCATTTGAAGTACATTCGGCTAGGCTATGGAATAGCCTAAGTCCTGATATTACGTCGTCTATCTCATTAAACATCCTCAAGAAAAGGCTCAAGCAAAAATATTTATCTGACAACACCTGATTACAACTTCCTCTCCTCTTCCTTTCCTTATCCTTTAGTATTCCTATCATTGCTTATTGTTCTTATATGCTATCTTCTTTGTTTTTTTTTTACTTTCCTTCTGCTGTATTTATTTATTTTGTAATGTGATTAACTTATTGCTATAGTACACATTGTTTTGTATACTTAACATTTACTCTGGTTGGTTGGAAGAAATTGCCATTAGGCAATAAGCCAGCCAGTGTATTAATTATATGCACAAGAAGATTAAAATAAATAAATAAAATAAATAAAAGTGAATGCCTTGAGGTGGTTTGGACATATTGAAAGAATGAACGATGAACGACTGACCAAAAAAAATATACATGGGTGCAAGAGATGGAGTGAATAGCAGAGGTCGCCCCAGAAAGGGATGGCGTGACCATGTGAATGATATTTCGAAAGATGGAAACATAAAAAAGTTTGAACAATCGACGAGCATGTAGGTATGAGACGATGCATGGATGTAAAGGAAACCAGAAATGTGTGCAAAAATAGTGAAGTATGGCGCTCGGTTCTCTCTGCTTACTCCGTACTGATGGTATGTATGTGTATGAATGCATGTTTTTCCACAGATTGGATCTATTACGATCGAACGTTTTCGACGAGATGTCTCGGCATTAGTCTCATTTAGACATAACATACCAATATTATAAAAAACATAAAACGAGTGGGTTGTGGCCAACGCTTAACTCCTCACTAACAAGTCACCACACATAGTATGAAAATTTTGTATGGAAAATATTCAACATTTTCATGAAATGAGTTTATGGCATTAAGAAAGTGATGTGCCTTTTTACCAATTTGAAAATAAAAATGACAAATTTCGAGTTTCCTGAGCTTGGGATTTCTTTGAAATACTGGTCAGTTAAAAAAAATTAGAAACACTATTCAGATATCCTTCAACATCTAATGGAGTCTAAGCGAGTAAAAATGCAAAATTTGTAAATAATCGAATGAGTAGGTACTTTAGTCTATAATCGATAAAGTAGAATAAAAACGTCGTACATAACACACACATATACTGATACATTGTAATGAAACTTTCAGAATACAATCTCAGCGTGATACTAGTTGATAATCTGCAATAATAATAAAAAAAAATGCGAATTCATAGCTCCCCATGTTGGCCGATTTGACATTTAAACTAGGAAGCAGTCAAACACTACTAAACTATATTTCAAAACCAATTCATATTTATTATACTTTGAAATGACGAAACAAATAGTTCAGAATTGTGAATAAAGACTGCAAGTGTGATACGTTGTAATATTGAAAGGTATCTGTTGGCGCCGAAAATTGTCGTACTGTGCGAAAACCCCCTCCCATCCTTGTGTTGTGATTTGTGTGTGATGAACTATATTTATATGTGAACTTATGTGTCTGCAAGCCGAGATCTTAGGTTGGCCAACCTCGTGAGTGCAAGCGGTCTTCAGACAAAGTACGTAATCTTGACTGTTCCCATATAATAATAGATCGATCCTGTTCATCCCCATAACCAACATTCACAATCAGATACAGTCCACTGTTCCACTAAGCGAATTCCTTACAACCGTTGTAACGGACGAGATTGGATTAGGTTTAAGTTATGAAATGTATCGCGGAAAAATAAAGCCAATGTGCCTGACTCTGATTATATTGTATTATATTGTAATGTAACTGGGTAGCGGCGAGGATACATGTGTAGGGCCTAGCCGGGAAATGGTGAAAGTCGTTCGGCCGCCGGCGGATACCCGCCGCGGTACACGACTGCACACCCCCGCGCAGACCGACTAGCATGCCTCACCGCGCCCGAAAATCGTTGTACCGCCGGCCGCTCATTGACCGGCGGCAATATATAAATATACGGCACATTGTGCAAAATATATGTTCTTTCATACCACTACCTGCGTTTATAATTTATCTCTTGACTCGACGCTGCCTGAACCTGCTTGGAATACGGAACACTCGACGACCCTGCCTGAACCTGGACTACCATTTTGAACTGGAATCAACCACCGACGGAAGCATTCATCCCGAATATCTCTTCTACATAGTATACGAGTCGTATACTGTGTAGCGAGCTGCTGGAGCTACGTGGAGACGACGAGGCGATCCACGGTGAAGAGGCGAGCCACCGCCTTAAATAAAATAAAGTGCTGCGTTCGGCTAACCACTGCCGTCCGTAACATTTTTGGTCCTTCGAGCGCCGGATCGATCTTCATCCAGTGTGTATAATCGCCAAGATGACTCCATCGTTGAGAAGCGGGAAAAATGCTGCCAAGGAGCTGGAAGAAGATGTCTCCGACAACGACTCGACGCACACAGTCGAGACAACGAGCGAGGACACCATCGTACAGCTACGGAAGGTTATCCGTGAACAAAAAGTTCAACTGGAACGACAGCAGAAGCAGATGAACGAGATCCTGAAAGCACGCACGGCCGGACCCGACCATGCAGCACCAGGAACATCCAATGCAGACCACGTCACGCCGGAGCCAACCGCTGAGACCGAGGCCTCCAGGCGAACGCGAGAATGGGCGACAAAAGAATCGGATCGGATGGCGTTCTTCACAGTCGCCTTCAACGAAGCCTGGCGGGTAGCGTCAGCACCCGACAGCTGCCCGTCACCCGAGCAAGAGACCCGCAGTAACAATACGCCAAGGCACAATACGTGTATGGCGAGAGACAGTACGGCGGTAGCCCTGCCGCTGTTCTCCGGAGACGCCATGGACTGGCGTAACTTCAAAAGTCAGTGGGATCAGTCGACTCAACTGTGCAACCTGACCGACGCAGAGAACATCCTCCGGCTGCGACAAGCGTTGACCGGAAAAGCGCACGAAGTCGTCTCAGCACTGTTGACCGACGCAAAAAACATACCCGAAATAATGGACAGGCTAGAAAAAAACTTCGGTCACCCCCAGATGATAGTGGGTGCGATGGTGGACAGGCTGCGCAGAATACCGCGCGTCGCAGAGCCAGCATCCATGGACACGTTGCGGGACTTCGCATTGGCCGTGAGCAACGTGGTTTCGACAATCAGAGGGGTCGACAAGACGTACTTGATAGCACCTCAACTACTGGAAGAGATAGTAGCGAAGCTACCGATCTACGTGCAGCTGATGTGGTTCGATACAGGAAGAAATAGAACCACCAAAGCGACCACCCAAGAGCTGTCACAGTGGCTAGACGGATTGTGCAATGCGGCGCCGAACATGGGCAGTCTACGCTCAGGTAAACCGGCAAAACGAGATGCGCAACGTCGAGACGGAAACGCCACTGTCCACCACGTAGTAGAGGAAAAGAAAAATACACCGGCCTGTGACTTGTGCAATGAGTTACACCCGCTGTACGATTGTGCAATATTTCGGGAAAAAAGTGTAAACGAACGTTGGACATACACGAAAAGCAAGCGATTATGTGCCGTATGTCTACTTGCCGGCCACAGAGCGAAGTTCTGCAAGAAGAAGAGGAAATGTGGTATCGAAGGATGCGACATGCCGCACCACCACCTACTCCACAACCCTCGCAACAACAACGCTGCGCCGACAGAGAGTGTGTGCAATAATATTGCACGAGACGGCTTGGAAACAGAGACGCTCCTGAAAATACTCCCGGTGACAGTGAACGGGCCAACCGGAGAAGTGAAAATACACGCACTTCTCGACGAAGGGTCAACAATCACCTTGGTAGACGCAGCAGTGGCACGCGAAGTCGGCGCCGACGGACCGGCACGACAGCTGAGATTACGCGGGGCAGGCGGAATGCATACCGACGTTCAATCACGCCGGGTGCGACTGAAAGTAACGGGCGACAGCCATCAATACACAGTCGCTGCCTACACCGTCAAGGATCTACGGCTACCACACTCGCTGATGATGAACGCCAGCGCGTGCAATGGCCGCTCGGGAGCGTCGAGACGCACCACACTGCCGCAGATGCTGCTAGGGCAAGACAATGCCCACCTAATTGTATCCCGCGAAGTACGGGAAAACGGAGGCGCACGGATTGCGTCACGCACTGCCCTTGGATGGACGGTGCACGGCGGCGGCGGACCAGCGCACGAAGAAGTTGCACAACATACCGTCGCTTGCACTATCGCCGCCCAATATCGGGAACTGAACGAGTTGGTGAAATGGAGCTTCTCGGTGGACGCACTGGGAGTCACCGCCGCCGCCCGTGAACGGGAAGAAGACAAAAAGGCTGTGACAATCATGCGAGAAACGACGAGACGATTACCAGAGGGACGGTGGGAGACCGGCCTTCTGTGGCGAAACGAAAACTCACACCTGCCCGACAACAAGAATTGCGCAATAAATCGGCTTGCGCAATTAGAGAAAAAATTAAAAGCCGATGATAAAATGGCGAACGCATACCGCGAGAAAATGAAAGACCTTCTCGCCAAGGGGTATGCACGCCCATTGGCTGCCGATGAAGCTGTCACGGCAAATCGGAAATGGTATCTGCCTCACTTCGCGGTCATCAACCCGAAGAAACCCGGGAAGCTGCGCATTGTCTTCGACGCCGCCAGCAAGTACAAAGGAACGTCACTGAACGACACCCTGCTCGCTGGACCGGACATCTTATCATCGCTGCTCGGCAATGTTCTACGTTTTCGCGAAGGAAAGATCGCCGTCGCCGCAGACATCAAGGAGATGTTCCTGCGAATTAAAATCAAGAGGGAAGACCAGGCGGCTCAGCTATTCCTGTGGAGAGACACCCCCGGAAAACAGCCCAGCACCTTCGTCCTGACATCCATGATGTTCGGGGCGAAATGTTCGCCGAGCAGCGCGCAATATGTTCGCGAACAGATCGCCGAAATGTACCAGGCGACGCACCCGAAAGCTGCAATGGCGATCCGGAAGAAATTTTACATGGACGATTATCTGGACGCAGCCGACACGCCAGGCGAAGCCGAAACCTTGGCAAAGAGCGTAAGCGCCCTCCTCAAAAGCGGCGGATTCGAACTCGCCAACTGGGCGTCAAACTGCGAATCCGTCCTAGGAGACATACCTAGACACAAGAGAGCGCCGGCCGCCGTAGATATCATCACTTGCGGCGAGTCCACAGAGCGCGTCCTCGGAGTCCGCTGGGACCCGAAACGAGACGAAATATCATGTACGTTCGATCATCTACTGGGAGATTGCGACGAACACCCGACAAAGAGGAAAGTCCTGGCGGAGACCATGAAAATATTTGATCCGCTCGGCATTGCCTCATGCCTCACCGTGCGAGCCAAGGCCCTCCTACAAAGAATATGGAGGTCTAGCATAGACTGGGACGATACTCTATGGCCGGAACACCTGTACGAGTGGCAGGCCCTGCGAGCAGCGCTGAGCACCGCCCATTGCGTGATTCCCAGGTGTTGCCGATGGTATCCCAACGCACGGAGGACCCTACACGTCTTCAGCGACGCATCCGAAACGGCGTATTGCGCCGTCGCCTATATGGTAGAAGGTACGCCAACCGACACTCGAGTAACCTTTCTCACGAGCAAATGCAAAGTGACACCGCTACGGCCGCTATCGATACCGCGCCTCGAGCTACAAGGGGCTCTCATAGCGGCCAGACTAGCCGCCACCGTGAGGAGGGAGTGCGAGAAGCCGATCGAGGAGACGGTGCACTGGACCGACTCAACGACAGTGTTGCAATGGCTGAGGACCGACCCGCGGTCATACTCACATTCTCATAATATAAGTCATAGTGAACGTACACGCTTTTGTACTTCCTCCTAAAATACTAAATAAATCAATTTTATAAACGTTTTAAAGATAGAGTCAGTGTCAGTTCATGTAACTAATAGTTTTGTGATATATTTTAATATTTTTTCTTACGCTGAATAACGTAAGCCGTGGTTGTATTTTTTGATTTACTTTAAACATATTAAATCTTCGCCATCAAATATTGTGAATTTGTGTCAATAATACGGATCGACGCTCGGTCCAATCATTCTAACTAAGCTGAGCGTGTTGTGTCTCACACTGCGCCGCACCGCACCGATCACATCCCACTGCACTGCACGGTTTCTGATTCTCGCTCTCCGTAGCGCAGCGGTGCCAAACCTTTTGAGATGGAGTGCCCTAAATGTAACCAAATTATAACTGATGGAGTAAAGTGCTTCGCCTGTAACAATCATTTTCATTATAACTGTGGAGGAACAAGTGAAACTAATTTCAGAAAACTCTCCTTAGATAAGCGCGCTAACTGGCGATGTCAAACATGCAAGATGCCATCTACTGCATCGTTATCAACTAGTGAGAGCTCATTAATACTAAGTGAAATAAAGCGAATGAGCACTGAGTTGTCCGAACTCAAACAAATAAAAATAAATATGACCGTTCTCACAAATGAAGTACACGAACTCAAAAGCTCAATTGATTTCAACAACTCCAAACTAGACATGTTCACTACGAAATTCAATGAGATCGATCAGAAACTCTTGAAAGTCGACTCCCTGGAAGCAGAAATTTGTGAACTGAAAATCAAGGTTACGCAATTAAATGACACAAATAACACCCGGGACCAATATGTTCGTACGCTACAGTCAACAGTAAATTCTCTCCTAGCTGAAGCGGAACAACGCGAGCAATGGGCTCGCCTCCAAAACTTAGAAATCCGAGGAATCCCTCAGATCAAGGACGAAGACACGAACCATATCATCCTAAAAATAGCAAATACTATAGGATTTAATTTGGATCTAAATAATGTTGAGTTCTCCAACAGAGTAACGGCAAAAGACCAACAGAAAAATACAACAAAACCAATTATCGTAAAATTTACCAGCCGAATTATTAAGGACGCCTTCCTATCAGCAGTTAAGAAAAGAAAAGGGCTTACTACCAAGGACTGTGGCTTTCCCGGCGCGGATCACAACATCTATATAAACGACCACTTAACACGCAATGGGAAACATCTCTTCTTCCTGGTCCGTAAATTGAAAAAAGAACGGGGTTTTCAGTATGCCTGGCTCCGGAACTGCCGTATATTCGTCCGGAAAAACACGACTTCACCACCCATACTCATAGCAAACGAAGAAGACTTGAAAAAGATGATGTAAACTCTAGAACCTTCTCCAACATTTGTTCTTTACCTACGTCACTTTACATGTTCTCTGTGAATTACTGCTTAACTATTGTGCACTATATTCCAATTTTCAAATTTTTCACATTACTCTCAGCTTATCCTTTCCCAATACCAACACCCATTATTACATTCCTTCCAACTTATCCCATCTCAAAAACTTTGAGAAGCGCTGATCGATTGCTGCTCACATCTAACTCAGTACATGCAACTATGACTGGCCAAATTTTAGTAATGAGACGCTACATTACAAATTTAGCACCTTCTCACTCACACTCATGGGACACAGGCGGTTCCCATCCGAGCAACCCGATTCCAACATTCATTAAACCTTTCACACTGTAACACGAACGCCAAACAACACTCATTCATATACCGTGCATCACACTTCTTCAATACGCACCTAAACGAATTAGATATATTCAACTCATCAATAAATGTTATCAAATCAAAACTTATCAATCATTATATATTCATATATATTCATCCCAACACATATCCCTCTTCATCTGCACTCTATCTTTTCTCTCTATTCCCAACTCTCTCCTACATATTCTCTATAATTTTTGTATAAACTTATATAGGTACTTATTGTTTTTTACTTATGTGGAAACACATTATTGGCATAATTGTAATAACTTTACTGTCCATACCATAAACATTGTAACGCTGTTTGTTTCCCAAATATAAATAAAATAAAATAAAATAAAATAAAATAAAACATTTGTCGCCAATAGACTGGGCGAAATAGACGAGCTGACAGACATCAAAAGCTGGCGGTGGGTGCCGACCGCACTCAACCCTGCCGACCTTGGCACCAGATGCCAAGAGATGCCCGACCTCCGACCTGATGGCATGTGGTTCGGAGGCCCCGGGTTCCTGAAGAAACCACCCACTCAATGGCCCGTAGAAAGGAGGACCCACGTACGACACAACGAAGTCGAGATGGAGGTGCGGCCGCAGACCGTCTTGGTGACGTCACAGCTGCGCGGTCGCGACATGAGCCTTCCCGACATAGCGAGATTCTCATCGTGGATTCGCCTAATCAGAACAACGGCCTGGGCAGTGAGATTCACCGAACGATGCCGGCAGAGGGGGCCTGGCGGGCCCGAACTCACATCAGCCGAGATTGCACAAGCAGAACGAAGATGGGTTGCGCAATGTCAAGACGATAACTTTTTCGAAGACGTGGGCCCGTTACGACGGGGGGAGCCGATAAAGGCCAGCAGCCGATTGAATATGCTGAAGCCCTACGTCGACGAAGAAGGAATACTGCGAATGGGCACGCGACTCAACGCGCTCAGTGAGATAGCGCGCGGCGTACAAGCGCCGATCATCCTGGACGGGACACACCCATATACTCGACTCTTAATAAGGCAGCATCATGAACGCGCCCAACACGCAGGAGTCGAAAGAACGATGGCCGACCTGAGAGCCTCGTTCATGATCATCCGTATGAGAACGACGGTGCGAAAGGTGCTACACGAATGCTTACGCTGCCGACAAGCGCGAGCGAGACCGTCACCACCAATGATGAGCCAACTACCGCCGGGACGGCTTGCCCACCACGAGAGGCCCTTCACCCACTGCGGCCTCGACATATTTGGGCCGATGATGGTCGCCGTCGGGCGGCGCAGAGAAAAGCGCTACGGCGCTCTGTTCACGTGTATGGTGACTCGAGCCATTCACATAGAAGTCACCTCATCGCTCAGCACCGACGCCACGATAATGGCAATCAGACGAATGACTGCGAGACGCGGTCAACCGAAAGTTTTCTACACCGACAACGGAACCAACTTCAAAGGCGCCGACAATGAAATTCGGGACGCCTTCGCAGATATGCAATCAGACAAGCGGATGGCCGCTGAGTTGGCAAACCGCCGCATAGAGTGGCGTTTCAATACGCCTTCGGCGCCGCACACTGGAGGCGCCTGGGAGCGTTTAGTGAGGTCTGTGAAGATCGCACTAACAGCCGCTTTGAAGGAGCGAGCACCGCGTGAAGAAACGCTATTAACAGCGATCGCGGAAGCGGAATACACCATCAATAATCGACCCCTAACACACGTATCGGCCGACCCAAGAGATGAGGAGCCCCTAACGCCTAATCACTTCTTGCTGGGATCGGCCGGACGAAGGCCGAACCTGTCAATCTACACGTCAGCACAGGAGGAAGTGTGCCTTCGTAAACAATGGAGGCTGGCGCAGCAGATAGCCGACATGTTCTGGCGGCGGTGGATACGAGAGTACCTACCTACGTTAGCCCAGAGAAGAAAATGGAGGGAACCGGTTGAACCCATCAAGACCGGCGACATAGTCATTGTGGTCGACGCTTCCCAGCCACGCAATCACTGGCCGCGAGGCCGGGTGATCGAGGCGATCACCGCAGCAGATGGACAAGTACGCACCGTCCGCGTACAGACAGCCACCGGTACATACCTCAAGCCAGCCGTCAAAGTAGCAGTCCTTCCAATCACCGCCCGCTAAGAGACTAGTGCCGCGGAGCGACACGGGGGGAGGATGTAACGGACGAGATTGGATTAGGTTTAAGTTATGAAATGTATCGCGGAAAAATAAAGCCAATGTGCCTGACTCTGATTATATTGTATTATATTGTAATGTAACTGGGTAGCGGCGAGGATACATGTGTAGGGCCTAGCCGGGAAATGGTGAAAGTCGTTCGGCCGCCGGCGGATACCCGCCGCGGTACACGACTGCACACCCCCGCGCAGACCGACTAGCATGCCTCACCGCGCCCGAAAATCGTTGTACCGCCGGCCGCTCATTGACCGGCGGCAATATATAAATATACGGCACATTGTGCAAAATATATGTTCTTTCATACCACTACCTGCGTTTATAATTTATCTCTTGACTCGACGCTGCCTGAACCTGCTTGGAATACGGAACACTCGACGACCCTGCCTGAACCTGGACTACCATTTTGAACTGGAATCAACCACCGACGGAAGCATTCATCCCGAATATCTCTTCTACATAGTATACGAGTCGTATACTGTGTAGCGAGCTGCTGGAGCTACGTGGAGACGACGAGGCGATCCACGGTGAAGAGGCGAGCCACCGCCTTAAATAAAATAAAGTGCTGCGTTCGGCTAACCACTGCCGTCCGTAACAACCGTGCTGAGGCAATTTTGCACCAACGGAGTCCCTCGCCATTTCGCTGGTAGGTATTTGAGCTAACAGTATCAATTTATTGAGTGAAGCATGTGGTCCAATGATGATTATATAATAGTACCTACATGTATATATCTATGTATTTATTTATTTATTTATTTATTTATTTTATTTTGGGAAACAAAACAGCTGTTACATGTTTTACATTAATAAAAAAAAATTAATGTATCTAAGTAAGTTATAAGTATATTAGTACCTACTATGTTTAGCAATGTATTTATAGAAACACGCAACCCATTCACGTGTTTATTGATTCATTATCACCTCATATTTATTTACTTACTAAATTAACTTTTATAGGTACATTTCTTTTGATTGTATTTTTAAATATCGATATTTTTAGACAGAAATTAATGGTTTTGGTACGCGAGCCCGAGTAGGACTACAAATTTCTTTGTTAACTTCATTGGGTGTGTTGTCGTGATGATATAAGACACTTAAGTTTGCTATAAAATTGTCGTAATTTGCTAAGATTCATGGCGAAAATATTTATTGACGTGGCAAAACTCATCTATGGAACATTCCAGAATAATCGTAAAAATATAAAAAGTCGTTTTTTCCTTCGCCCGCCATTGCTCTCTCGATCTGTCAACGTACGCGTCAATCAATATTTTATCAGCCGTGTGAAATTATAAATTATTATTGTAAATTAATAAAGTAAACCAAAGATTGTTATTTGTGAATAAAATTGTGGATTTCAGTACGTTAACTCTTTCATTCAGTTGACCCAAAACATTTCTTTGTATTTGAGATGAATTAATATTTAGAGAGAGTTGTTTGTTGAGATACATAAATCAATTATTGTACACGACTAATAAAACCTTCATATAATCAATTAATTTTTAAAAACTAGTAATAAACAAACCACTAAATAATTGGTGACCTCGTCAATCTATACTTAAACTGTTTAAATTAAAATATAGTGATTTTTTGTCACAAGTTCGTGAAGGAACAAATTTTTGAAGGAACATAAAAATTGTAATATTGGGCCACGTTAGGTTAGGTTAAGTTATTGTTGGTTTTGCAAGTGCAGACTGAGGGTTGGGGTGACTAGGTGCAAGAGTAACCAGCAGAGGTGGGGCTTTTTGGATGGGGAGGACACGAGCTGCGACTGCGGGGAGGTGCAGAATGATTCTCACCTATTGCAATGCCCCCTGATGCAAGGTGCATGTAATGTGAATGACCTTCTGATGGCAAATGACAAGGCGATATGCGTCGCTGCATACTGGAGTGGCAATGCCTAAAGTTCGGACCCGATAAGTAAGTAAGTAAGTGCAGATAAAGCTGAGAGGCCATAACTTGAAGCCATATTTGGACAATAAATCTTGATCTATGATTTCCGAACATTTTTGAACGCATCTGAAATAATATAAGGAAGAAACTCGCTTACAGCGCACGAGCGGCATTCGTGCGCTTGTATTTAAATGGTTCAAGTATGTGACACAATATCGCTACGGTTCCCATCATCGTTCATATCATAATCATTGTTTTTTTTAATTAATAAAATAAATAATTTACTTGTACAATTGCAATGAAATAATGTGTTGTTTAAGTACCTAAGTATTAATCATTTTTTTTTCAAATAAATCATCAAGATAATTTGTAAAAACTATCATCATCCATCATCATTCTTACAAAAAACAAGATTTTGCACAAACAATTTAGAAGTACATGTTTGGTCGTAATTTTTAAAACACGCGAACTAAATATAATAATAATTAATTATCGATTGTATTTATTTAATCAATGCATCTGGCAAGGATAAAAAAACACTGGTTCAGAAAATTTTCAATTTTTAGTTCAGCAGTCAGGAAAAATATTAAACATATGTATGTACCACTACAATGGGCACAAATATTATCATTATATTTTTATACTTCAAAAATATAAATTCATTATTTTTTTTTAATACGCGGCGCTGGCTTTTACTAATGATATTAATAACAATTAAGCACTACAAATAATAACACTCAATTATTATTATTACCATTATTATTTTCCTACAAGAATATATTCACAACATAATTAAAAAGTTAAGGTATATTTTTATTTATTTATATCCAAACTAACTAGGTTATTTTTTCAAAATGATTCGTTTTGTAGTAATAGGTACGTTGGCAGCAGTCACCCTCTTAAATATTTTATTATGAAAACTTGATAACTCTTCAATGCCATTTTATGAAAGTGATTTGCCTTTTTACCAATTTGAAAATAAAAATTTCAATTTTTAAGTTTCCCGAGCTTGGGGTCACTTTGAAATATTTGACAGTTAAAAAAATGAGAAGCACTATTCAGATATCCTTCAAAATCTAATGGGGTCTAAGCGTGTATTAGATATACAAATTTGTAAAATTTGAAAAGAATCGAATGAGTATTTTATTTAGTCTATAATCGATAAAGTAAAATAAACACGCCGTACATAGCACACAGCACACAGCACGCAGCACACAGCACATAGCACATAGCACACACACATACAGATACATTGTGATGAAACTTTCAGAATACAATCTCAGCATGATAGTTGTTGATAATCTGCAATAAAAAATAGCCTTAAAAATTGCGAAATCATAAATCCCCACTATATCCCCTTGGGTCAGTTAGGAGTAAAAATATGTTTTCTTGAAATCGTATCAAGTGTTGTATCGTCTACATTTTAGAATCAAATAAGTTTTTTCCTTATCTTTGTATTGGCATAATTGTGATTTGTGAGTAACTTTATCTGAAGACTTAAATATCTCACCTTTTTAGTAAATATTCACTCATGGGCATCATTCATTCCTAAAAATGTATCAATTTCGGACACTATTAAAAGCCACAAAAATTATAAACTTACATTATTCATAATGAATTTAACGCAAAAATGGCGGAATTCACATAGCAAAATGAAAATGATTACCATCATGTATAAAGGGGAATTTTTGTGCACATTATTTTATGAATTGCGTGATCGGGGAGAATAAAGGTTAAAATTTGTTCAAGGTCTTGAGTCAAGATAAAGAAATATTATTCTAACCTTGAGTTCACTCTGATCACCTGTTTTCAGGTATCTCAATATTAAATGTCACCTTAATTTTTTGTCCTTTAAAATTGTATGTAATACAGTCGTAAAAATGTAATACAAATTAAAAAAAAAAATCGTTATTAGGTAAGTACAATGTCAGTGTTGTTACAGTAAAACGCTTGAAGTTACAACGTTAGTATAAAGTCTTGTTAGCTTTAAAAAAGTATTTAGTTACAACAGTAGCTGAATATTTTTATAAGCGAACAAAACTTTATATAAAATATACGGTATCTTCACTTTATATCTATGGTGAGCTTTCTGTTGATTTTTCGAACATAAAGTATATATAAATTTATTAAATGGTTTATATATTTTTAATGCATATTCATTTTAGTGGGTTTAGACAATTTGGAAAATTTAACGTGAACTTCATTTAAGATGGATTTTTTTTCTTACAAAGAGCCTAATTTGACATATTTAAGTGTAGTTTATGCAAGGTTTTAGAGTTCTCTTTACTCTTATTATATTTTTGTTGTTTTATTTTTTAGTTCATTGTAAATGTTAATGAGTGTTTGTTTATGGAGCAAACATAAGTGATTAAAATTTGTCTTAATATAATTTAATGATTCGGCGGATATTTTGTGGTAGTTAATCTATGGTAAAATCTATCTTTTTAGGCCACATTGACAATAAGTCGAATCAAAGCAATCTTTTTTAGGGTACATTGACAATAAGTCGAATAAAAGCTATTTTTTAAGCCACATTGGCAATAAGTCGAATTAAAGCAAAATTTTCTAGGCCACATTGACAATAAGTCGAATCAAAGCTACCTTTTTCTAGGCCACATTGACAATAAGTGGAATCAAACCTACATTTTTCTAGGCCACATTGAGAATAAGTCGAATTAAAGCAGTATTTTCTAGGCTACATTGATATTAAGTCGAATCATAGCTACCTTTTTCTAGGCCACATTGACAATAAGTCGAATCAAAGCTACCTTTTTCTAAGCCACATTGACAATAAGTGGAATCAAAGCTACATTTTTCTAGGCCACATTGAGAATAAGTCGAATTAAAGCAGTATTTTCTAGGCTACATTGATATTAAGTCGAATCATAGCTACCTTTTTCTAGGCCACATTGACAATAAGTCGAATAAAAACTATCCTTTTCCGTCTTACGGGCAGTATTTGGTAAAAAAGTTACGGTGTGGCAATGGTCTGGATTATATATATTATATTCATCAAAGAGAAATATTGTCACAATTATTGAAAGAATTCATAACTAAAATAAAATACTATACTTGGTTTTGTTATATTGGTTTAATTGGATTATTTACGTGTTTTATCCTAGCCAAATAGACAAAAAATCATCTTAAAAATTATTCTTTTATTTTTATACAAGTATAAATATGTGGAAAATGATTGTGTGTGTATGTGTGTGGTGTGGAGGAAGCACAGTAATAAGATTGGTAGTAGTGGCAGTGGTCAAGTCACGCAATACTTTGGTAGGTCAACTTTATAGATTTCCCCTCAATATTGATCTTGGGACAATTCATGGTCAACCGTCAACAGTAAGTACGATGGGAAGATATACATAACTTGGGTGATCACAGAGAAAAACATTCATTTAATACTTTTTATTTGATTTTTTATTAGTTCATACAGTTCATAGCGTTGTGCAATTCAATTGGTGTATAAACGGTATTAATTCTAGACGAGCTGAAGATCGAGGATCGTCTATCGACGATATGTTACAGACGTATCCTTCAATTCTTTGGACACATTGCCAGAAGGGAACCAGACTGCTTCGAGAAGCTTGTTGTGATGGAAAGACGGAGATCTCGTGGTCGCTCACCGACCAGATGGAGCGATTTGGTAAAGTCCACAATGGGGTCTTCGGTGACTGGTGCTCTGCGTTCATCCCAAAACAGATTGGCATGGAGGCGGGCCATACGTGTGGCGACGGACTACAGCCGCTATCCTCAGTCGTGAGGAAAAGGACGAATATATATAAACGGTACCGGTTCAGTCTAGCATCAGTCTGGTGTTGAATGATGGATTTTATAAAAATAATTAGAAATCCGTCAGTCCGATCAGTCTGACATCATTTTGAGCACAGTCATGGACTGAACTGATGCTAGCATGAGCGTGTAACGTAGATCTAACTTGTTGAGTGGAAGTTTGACTGTTATGATTTTCTCTTTGTATCAGAGGTACTATCTATAATGGAATTCATCAAATGAACAGTTTATTATATATCACTTAAAAAGTTTAAACAACTTTAATAAATTATTAACGATAGTTATTAAAGATGTTGTAAATATATTTGTAAATTTGTATAGTTATCGTGTTAAAGGGAGTATAAATAATTGAACCAACAGTCTTACTAATTATTCATAAAGTAATTAATGAGTAAATGTTATATACAAAGACCAAGTTTGTTAAGAAAACAATAGTTTCAAATTGTGTCAAATCAAATATCGATCTTTTGTTTCTTTGAAATCTATATCAATTATTAATTTCTAATTCATATTCAATACATCAGGTGTGTGTATATGAAACTATGATACTTTGTTTAAATTAATTAATAATTATTATGTTTGTTATGGTCAATATTGTGGTAAACAATATTGTTGGGTTTTTGATCTACAAAACGTCAAAATAATAATTGCATCAATCACTGCCCGACCAGCACTTACAAGTCAGTAATACTTTGAACCCGCGTCTTGAGTATTCCCTGAACCCGTACATACAGTAGCGTCTAGTCCCAACTTTTCTTTTCTGCATTCTTTGGTTAGTTTTAAGTTTGTTTATAATAACAATAGCAACTCGCGTGAATATAAATTATAATAAATTAAATTTATATACTTTTTTTAAAGTTACGCTTATAATATAAAATTTCACAGCTCATTTGACTTAATAGTACGAGATCTCAACCAATCAGAGAGCCAACTGGAAACTTATGTTGGTATTTTTGAAAATGCAATGTAAAATTTTCAGACCTTCAGCATGCTTGAGTTGTGTTTTGTTGTTTGTTGTGACGCGAAACATTTTGATCCTTTAAAATCTTGAAGTAAACCAAATAATAAATATAACACGTGTGATTTTGTAAAATTCTTGTTGCTTCGGTGTTAATCTACATACATACCATCACGCCATGTGATGGTGATGGTGTTAATATATTGCCAGCTTTTTGTATTTTTCGATTTTCTTCGCAAGATGGCTGATAAGTTTTGTTGTGATTTGAATAAATTGTCAAGTGAAATACGGCAAAGTGAAGTTATATAGTTTCCCGAAAATCATTAATAAATCTTTCTTTGTGGAAAATAAATTAAAAAAACCTAATAATCTACAATGCACATTTTATTTAGAACCATATATTTTATGAATTATGTGGCATGATTTTTGAAATATTGCAAATAATATCCTTCATGTGTGTGTTTTTTCAATAAATTATAATGATTGAAAAATGGTTATTTTTTATTTAAGTTTATAAAATGGAAATTTAAATTTGCCGTGGACCGGTCGCGTATTCATTGCCCCTATAGCGGGGATGCAAGAAACCTTATGATTATCCGGTTACAGCTTCTATGTATTGAGTGACACATCTGACGTTTACTAAGTTTACTTCTATATTATCTGTGGTCACATTGACAATATTAATCCCATCCAACGCACGTAACTTGTTTTCGTTTTATATTTATATCATAAAATAAACACAATCGCTTGTGTTATATACTGCAGAATACAAGTATGTAGTATATAATTCACAATATCACCTCCCCTCTTAAAGCTTATTTGCTTCTGTTGAGGGAGGATGTGTGTTACTAGATGACTAATTCAAAAATGCAAAACTAAATAACAAAACGAAAATATAAAAAAAGAAAAAATCACATTGATTATACTAGCATATACAAAATTAGTTTTGTTTGTATTAAACACAATATTAAGTACAAGTATTTGTTGGATCCATATCTCTCCTAATCAATCACTATCACATTACATACAAAGAATTATCAAAGTCAGTTTCACACAAGACAACGCACAATCACCACCACCATAAAAACAAGTCCAAATAACAGAATAAAGTACAGAATAAATTCCTTAAACATTTGGACTATCGTGGTAAATTATATTTCTACAACAACCGGAAATCTGCAAAACACCATAATATTTGTAATCTTGAAAACAGACGAACAATTATAGACATGATGTACCTTCACAAAATTATGCTTAACCGTGTAGACTCGCCTTACTCATTTTCTAAATTAAATTTTTACTGCCCATCACGCAATTTCAGATCTCAGTTTGTATTCTATGTCGACCGACGTAACACAAACTACTCAAAAAACAATTACATTAGACGAAGTTGCTCCAATTACAATTCATACTTTAAACATTTCGATATAGTACATAAATCACAAGCAGATTTCAGAACATACATATTACAACAATTCTATAAATAGTAGGTATATGCTACAATCACATTCATTCATAATCTATCTCGCATAAATATACACACAATATTGTTATAATATATAACACACATACATTATATATAACACATATCCACTTACTTAACACATGCTACATATAAGTATTATATTAATTACTTTTAAACTTACTTAATAAGTCAAATAAACAAGTTCACTTTATATCTTATGTGAAAACATATTATTGGGGTACAATGAACTTCCTTACTGTTTAAGTCATCATATTATATTTATACTTTTATGTAACATTGTATCCTGTTTGTTTTCCAAATAAAATAAAAGTCACAAACAAACACATAATATGTACCTATATCTACTATACCCGTGCAACCATCCCCTTGAAGATTTTTTGACTGTCGTGATCATCTTCCTATGGTGTTCAATTCGACGTATTTCAAGTGGAAGTTCATTGAAAAAATTTTCACACAAAAAAGAATAATGATGTTGTGCAAATGTCGAATTTCGTCTCTCTATTACATAAACAAATTTATGTAATGTCCTATTTTCGACTACAAAGCTATGATATTCAGGTTCAGTATGGCATTTGTCTGAAAATCTAGATGTACTTTAAAGGAGTTGAAAACCTGGTCTATGGGGAAGTCTCATGGTTCAAAACGTTCATAAAGTATGTTCAAATATTATTATTTTGATGTAATCATACAGATAATATTTTTTTTAAATTGCTCAGTATAATTGAGTGATCGATCAAATAAATTGAAGTAGAGATAAAAAATATTTTCTGGACTTTTTTTTGAGGATAATTTGTCATTGTTGAATATCAACTTCTATACATAAAAGTTTTTTCAAATATTATTTAGAAACATCTGTCTGGCCATAAAGAATAGAACAATAATAAGTAGAAAAATATAATAACAACCTTTGACAAATGAATCTTGGGATCAAAGACTGGATCAGATACCTTATACAATCATTAGTAAAATTTTGGTACTGCCTCATTTTTTTCATTTTAATTTGCTTTATCATATAGTCTAACATGTTTTATATTATTTTATTTATAGTTTTAATGAATGTTTATACAAAATATGTTTACACTAACGACGTGTATTTTGTAAAATTATGCAGCTAATAACGAGTTATTTACTGATAAAGTTTCATTACATAAATGAAATATTTATTTACTTCATAAAAAAATGTTAAATAAATTTATATTTCACAACAAATTCAAAAAACCTTCACTTCACTTAGAAAAAAAATCACGTGGCAACACGGCACCTAGAATCATTTCTGCCAATAGAAAGCGTCGATTTCCGATGGCAACGTCGAGACCAAAAGCAAGCGTCGAACTTTCCAGAAACAGCGCGGAGAAACGTTATAAGTGGAACATTGAGGGCGTGTCAACGAGGAGAGCTAATCTATTCTCTCTCTCTTGTTCATTGATAATGTTTATTATTTGGTGAAATTTTATTCTATACTAGCTTTTATGTCCCGCCGTTGGCCAAGAATGTAAAATTGTGAAAGAAAAAGCAATCGTTTTTATAATATTGTCACCCAATTATTTTGCAATATCAGACTATGAAAAGTGGTTTGAAATTTGATTGAGTTTAAGTATTGTAAAATGTTCAAGTGATGGCCACAACCCATTCTTTTTTATATATTGCTATAAAGTGTGAATGAAGTATAATATTTATACAATTTCTGCTCGCATGGACTATGCGTAATGGTTTTAAATATGACTGTTTATCAACGTTGTAAAGAGATTGGTTTGGCCACAACCCCCATTTTTAAATATTATCATCGAAAACAAATTGTAATGTGTACCTATTGAAAATTTAGTAATTTTGGATGTTGGGATGTGGTTATAATTTAATTAAACAAACGTAGGTACTGAAAAGATCTAGTATTGGTCACATCCCATTCGTTTTTATATTTTTTCATCAAGTGTGCATTATATTTTTGCTCAATTTGACTGAAAGTCTTCATTAACGAAGAAGAAGAAGACTTGAACTATAGAAAATAGTTTTTAATTTGAATATAAATGTTGTGAAGAGTTCAGTAATGGCCACAACCCCCATTCTTTAAATATTAGGTGTTGAAAATTATTCAAAATAGGATGATATAAATGGTTTAAATTTAATTAAACAAAAGGATTGAAAAGATTCTAGTGCAGGTTATATCGTCACATCCCATATCCCATTCATTTCATAATATGTATTTTCATCAAGTGTGCATATCGTTAATAATATTTCTGCACAATAGACTATTAGACTTAAAACTAACCCAAAAGACTAAATAAAAAAGAGAAAAATAAGTATAAGACTATAAGAAATAGTTTGTATAAAAAACTATTCCAATGGTCTACATAAAATAAGTAAAAATACATATACCTAATAGAAGAATTAGACTATTGGAAATAGATTGTATAAAAGCTCACCCAAAGGTCTACAAAAAAGAAGAATATTTAAACTATTGGAAATAGTTTGTATAAATACTGACCAAAAGGTCTACATAAAAGAAAATGAATAAGACTTTTGGAAATAGTTTGTATTAAAACTCTCCCAAAAGTCTACGTACTTAAATGAAGAAGAATAATAATTAGACTAAAGGAAATAATTTTTATAAAAAAATGACCCAAATGTATACATAAAAGAAGAAGAAGATGAATTAGACAATAGGAAATAGTTACTACCCTAAAGGTCTACATAAAATTAAGAAGAAAAAGAATTAGACTCCAGGACCCGCCGCTTCAGGCCCTTCAGTACCTCCCGTCCCTTTAATCCCTCATTACGTCCCTTCCCATCAGGCCCTTCAGTACCTTCCGTCCCTTCAGGCAGTTTTATATCTCCCGTCCCTTCAGGCCCTTTAGTGCCTCCCTTCCCTTCATTACATCCCGTCCAATCAGTCGGTTAAGAAAAGTTTAAATCCAGAAACCATCCTGGAAGAACCGCGAAGAGATGAAAGAACCTTCTTTTCCCAGGATGCTCTACTTAATAGGTAAAATGACTAAATACACGAAGAAGAAGAAAAAAGTTTAAACCCAGATACCTGCGAAGAGATGGAAGGACAGTTGGACCTTCTTCTCCCAGGATTCTCCAACTTCATAGGTAAAATGACCAAAAATACACGATGAAGAAGAAGAAGAAGAAATAAGTTTAAATCCAGATACCTGCGAAGAGATGGAAGGAAAATTGGACATTCTTCTCCCAGGTGAGTCCACCTTCAAAGGTAAAATGACCAAATAGACGATGAAGAAGAAGAAGAAAAAAGTTTAAATCCAGAAACCTGCGAAGAGATGGAAGGAAAATTGGACCTTCATCTCCCAGGATAGTTCATCTTCATAGGTAAGATGACCAAGTACACGTTGAAGAAAAGAAGAAAAAAGTTTATATGCAGAACCCGTCCTGGAAGACCTGTGAAGAGATGGAGGGACAGTCGGACCTTCTTTTCCCAGGATACTCCCCCTTCATAGGTAAAACGACCAAATACACGAAGAAGAAGAAGAATAAGAAAAAAGTTTAAATCCAAAAACCATCCTGGGCATACGCTCGACAATTCACCAAAGTTTCATTATAATCGGACAAACGGTTGATAAATAAATAAATAAAATAATTTTCCTATAGGAAATCAGTATAGGTATATTATTGTTGATTTGTAAGTAAATAGTATTAGGTAGGTACCTACCTACAACAACCTTCTAAATAAATTCGATTCCTAACAAATTTTATTTGAATATCACATTCTTTCTGTAGCCATGGAAACGATTCGAACACGTAAGTAATATCGAATGGTTCGGATACATTTTTTGAATATGTAGGTACCTACATTGGTTTGTTCGATGCCATAAAAATGAAAATTGTCAGAAAAATCAAATATTATTTACAAATTATGCAATTTTATTATGCCTATATCTTTACTAATAAATAACACATTTTTACAATATATGTCTTAAAACTTGCCGTAATGTCTTGTGTTTCATTTTATTATTTCATAATTACATTTATTTCAAAGGTTTATTATTTTCAAGAACATATTCATTCGGTGGGAAAATGAAATATTGTATGAAAAGATATTAAAATGGCGGCGTTTATGTACAAAAGGCTTACTTTAAAAATAAGTTAAACATTATAATTATACCAAATATTCACCATGTTTTTCACTTAAACGCTAAGTTATACTTCAAAATATATTTTTTTTGTGTAAATACCTACTTCTAACTTTTAAACTAACAGATATTTGCGTGCAAAATGTACACTTTTTTGACAGATATGACTTGGAAAATTTTGTATGAAAAAAATAATTATTTAAATATTTTTAAAATTCAGCATTTTTATCGCATTCTTTTTAGCGTGACACTGCATCAGGTATACTGGTACATGTTCGCACTTAAATTAGATTTTTAGATGCTCTTGGTTTTTCAGAAGGCGTGAGACAACACACACACACACACACACACACACACACACACACACACACACACACACACACACACACACACACACACACACACACACACACACACACACACACACACACACACACAGACACTAACATTTTGATTGCTTTATTACTTTAGATCTAAAAAAGTTGTAAGAAGAATATAGTGTTATATTTAGTGAGTATTTTTTAATTTATCTTTATTTTACCAAATATGAACCTGTTTTTTTTTTATTTCAATAAATTAAATAAATATCTTTTAAATTAGTTAACATATGTGTCATTATATTATGTAGATACGATTTGGTTTCAACTGGATTTTATTTGGTTTCTACTGATCCAAATATGCATATCAGGGATTCAAACCCCTAGTAAACTTAACAATTTAACCGCATACACACATAATATATGTCACAATCTTTTCAAAATTGAAAATCTGTTGAATTATTTTTAAAGTAATTCAGGTTTTTTTTTCAGTGCAGCAAATTGATAAGACACAGATAAACTTTTCTGAGTGTTTAGTCATATGAATAGAGTTGAGTCTCTAAAAATACTAGCTGTGATAAGTCGTTATGAAATATAACTTATAATTAATTTATAATAATGATCTACCATTATACTAACGCAAATACTTAAGCTATATTATATAATATACATGTAATATATTGATGTTGCGCCTGGTATCAGGCAATGTGTATAGCGGGGGACGATATCATACGAATAGATGATTCGGAAATCTTCGGGTTTAAATATAAAGGTATGTCGGGGTTTTGTTAGGGGCTTTTTTGATCTAGGATAGGCTCTCACGTAGTGGTTCCATTTGTATTTCACTATGATACATATATTTACTGAAATTAAAATAAACTGTGTTAATTGTTAAACGCGTGTTAATTAAATATTTTTTTTTTAATTTTTTTTTTATTATTGAAACCAAACAAAATATAACAATATAGTTACAAACAATAAAAATATTACAAAAAAGTACAATTTAAATAAGTTATATGAAACATTTTTTTTATAGGATTATTTGGTATATACCACCTCACTAGGCTGAGCCTGTACCGAGGTGGCAGATTTTTTTTTTTTGCGTTATATCTGACAGAAAAATATTAAACTTGTATTTAACTAAAACTTGTTATAAAATATACCTATTATAAAAATAAAATATAAACTATTGTAGCTTGATCATGTTTCCGCAGTATATAATGCCCTTGTTTCTACATAATCCATGTTTCTATTGTTTTCTTGTGTTTCAAATTATTCATCAACTGTATGTCCGTTATTTCACTTTTTATCTTATTAAAAATTTTTGGAGCTAAATAATAGTAATGTCTTTGTCCGAATGTCGTGTTTGTCTTTGGAGTCATGAGAAAATCCCTGCGTGTCGTCTCGTAATTGTGTTGCGGTGTAATATGAATTGTTTTATCTTTATGAAAATGTATAGAAATAATTTTGATATATTTCTATATCTGTGTATTAAAACTACCAGATATTACAATACATAAATTATATTGTATGACTGATTATTTAAGAAACGCTACTCTTCCTGTTAAATATATAATCATTTTGTGAATAAAAATGATCAATATACAAGTAAATTTAATAAATAATATACCACATCTTGCTAAAAATAACAAAATACATAAAAAAACAACACTTAGTGACACATTTAAAAAAAAAACAAATGTAAAAGAAAAATATTTTTCAATAACAGTTACCAAAATCAACTCACACGCTGGTGTGGTAGACGAAACATATCCAGCCCCCTGGATGTTCCAGGAAGACGTACAACCTCTCCTGGAATGTTTTCCCTCTCTTGTGATGGAAGATGTACTTGGCCTTGAATTCCTGATCGATTGGGAGGTAAATCGGATAGTAGGGATCAGGAACTCCTCGAGGAACATCAGTGACACCGTTTGTTAGATCTTCTATTAGATTATATTTTAAATGATAATATTAATTCATTCGTTATTATCGTATTGGCGCACAGTCACATTCATTGAAACACATCGACGCACACACGTTTTTTTTAGTTTTCAAATTTTAACGACACATTTATTTTTAGCACATTTTATGAGCATATTATAACGTTTTTTTTGTTATTTATATTTTTTTTGTTTTCCGTTGTGATTGGGTGTGTTGAGTAGTGGCCAATGACATGTAAAAAATGTTGAAAATGAATTATATTCTTGGATCGGTATTGTATAATTAGAAAAGAAAATAAAAACAAACATAATGATATTTTCTGAAACAGATAAAAATACATATTAAAAAACTGGTAATGAAAATCAGGAATATATTTAAAAGGTTCATAATTTACATATTCATAAAGGTTCATATTAACATATTTTACATATACATAATAATAGTCTTTCAATCACTAGAATATATTTTATTTCATTGGTTTTCAATTTAATTAATTGTATTTTTACTAGCAGGGCTACTCATGAGTTGATTAAAATAATCGAATATTTTTATTATTGCATATGCGCAAACATTGGATTTTTTTCCCTGTCGGGAGTCAAAGATATTTTTTAACAGATTTTTAATTATCTCAATAGAGACGAAGTTGTTAACAACACTTAGTGACAGGTCACTAAGTCAGGGATCTCATTAAAAGGCATATTTGGTGAACGTTGCGCAAGCGCATAAAGTGATCACGTAAACCAGCCGATGACAGGTCGTAAGCCCTGTAGGTGCCTTGATTTCCCGGTTCTCCTACAGTAAATTCCCCAACTTCGTCTCTATTGAGATAATTAAAAATCTGATTAAAATAAGATTAAGATCATTTTCAGGTTAAAAATTATAACTTTTTTGTTTTCACTAAAATAAGTCAATCAAAAGTTGTGATAATAAATAAGTCTTAATTTTAATCTATTAATTAAAATGAGCCACAAAATAACGAGATATTAAAATTTATTGATAAATTATATTAATTTATACAAAAAGCAATGACGATTTCATACTAAACTCAATGTAGAGTAAGATAAAACCAACTCAAACCACCAAATGACAACCAGCAACTCATATTCACACAATACCAGACAAACACTACTAAACCTTGACGAAATACCAAAAACTAAAACAACACATGGTCAGAAAAATGACGTGAACATAGATCCTAAAATATTTAACCTCTTTTAAACTGACTTTTCCCTCATAAGAACCTACTCACATATCAAATTGAAAGCTATATCAAACAACTGGTCAATTACCAAAGGTCGAAAAGAAACACAAAATTTATTTAATATTACTACTTAATTGACTTAAAAAAATTAAAATTATATTAGCTTTAGCCCTTTTCATATCAAGCAATATTTTCATACTACACAAAAACATATACATGCACCTCTGTATCACTTTAATCTACGACTAAACCTTATTAAAATTAACTAACACTATGACGAATAAAAATAATAGAATTGATTTATATCGCTACTCTGGGACAGGCATAGCCTAGTAGAGTAGCCTAGCCTAATCCACAAATTAAAAAAAATATATATATAGTATATACTTATGACTTTAACATACCTATACATTTTATTTATAAAGTTATATTGTACATACTTCTGATATTATTATACTTGTAAAAAAGGATTTTAATAAATAAATAAAAAATATATATTAGATTATGATCGAGTAGGTACTAATTTATACATTTTTTATATTCAGGATAGATAAGAACTTATTAAGAACGTGTCATGAATAGCCCCCTATATTATTACTGACAACTTATAAATTATTTTATTTATTTTGTTTTATTTGGCTTCTTGGGCAACTAACAGGTACTATGTCAAATAAATATTTAACACGCACCCAATAACAAGTTGCCACATTCTGGAGACTTGCGATATTTATTGTCTCACAGATCCAGACTGAAAACACAATTAAAATCTGTGTCTCCACCGGGAATCGAACCCAGGACCCTTGGATCAGCAGTCAGATACATAACCAACTGAGCCACGAAGGCTGACATATCATATATATTTGATTCCTTATTCTTTTTTTATAATGATAAATTATCATTATAAAAAAAAATAAGGAATCAAATCACAAAAAACGAAAACTTATTTACTGTTTGATTGTCGAATAGGTAAGTTTCGTAACCTGTCTTGAACTATTACAGTGTTTTTTTATAAAAATTCCTTGAATCCACGTTCGACTGAAACCTCATTTTTAAAAATATTTTAACAGCAATGCAGTTGAATTCTATTTTGAGCTCTATTTCATACGACAGCGCCGAATTTAGTTTTCTAAAATTCAAGACACAAAACAAAGTGCGCGTCGTGGAATAAGTGCGCGCGACACGATAGTTCTATTGCACTTTTTGATATTTGATTTTTTGTTTGAATTCAACGTAAATCAATTTTTTTTCATATATTTGCTTCGAAAAGCCGATCGAAATGATTTAAACGGATCATAACAACTTCGAAAATGTGAAATGTCAAGTTGGAACAGGATTCAATTGCCCCCGTCGCCGGTTAAATTTGACGCTTCAGTTGATTCACGGTTCCTATGTTTTAAAAATAAGAAAAGTAATTTAAAATTTGCGAATTTGGGTTCAACTGTAGTTCGATATTTAAACCACGTATATAAATAACACTGTTATAGTTCATAAGAGTACTTATTCAAACGATATATTTATTGCACTGAAAAAAAATTGATGTTGAAATTAACCGAACTATAGTGACTACAAAACACTTTGTTTTGTGCTACTAAATATTTTGTGTATTTAACCAAACAGTACAGTCATAAACAGATAAACTTTTATCAGGGCCGGATAAATCATAGAACAATCAGTAGCAAGAAGTCAGGGCGGTTGTCTTAAAAAGGGCGCTTAAAATCCTAAAATGTAAATTATATAAATAAAAAATCTTTTTTCTTTCTCTCTCTTCTATCTGTTGTCAAGTTTCAAAACGTCACGTGTCAATATGATTTACGAGTCAAGTATAGACTTATATATTTGGGCATTATATCCGATGTTGTCAAACAAAACAAAATTGACTCAAATATTGTAATACCACATTGTAAATATGTTATATGAATCTCCAATTGTTGTGGCTATTTTTTATAAATAAAAATAAATAACTTTATAGGTAGGTTTAGGTAATTTTATTAAAAAACTGATTCGTCATTTTAGACCCGATGTAATTTTACATAATTTTAAATATAAAATTCCAAAAAAATATTGGGAGGGGGGGCGGTTTCAAATATATTGCTACGGGCGCAAAAACACGTTTATCCGGCCCTGACTTTTATTACTAATAACAAAGGTTTGGCTGAAAACGCAGGTAGCCAGTTCGGTGGTCACATTTATTTTTTAACATAAGACATAAATATTTTTAGGTCATATGCATAGCATAACTGCAGATTGTTAAGAAAATAGCTCAGGAGACTTTTTGATATTTTTATTTTCAAATTGCTAAAAAGGCACATCACATTCATAAAATTGCATTGAAGAATTATCAATTTTTCCTAATAAAATATTTTAATCAAAAATAATCTAACAAACTCATTTCATGAAATAACAGAAAAATTATATACAAAATTCGAATACTTTGTGAAGTGACTTGGTAGTGAGGAGTATAGTGTTAGCCACAACTCACTCATTTATGAATGAAACGAGATATTTTGAATAAATACACCTTGGGTATCCTTAGATATTCGGCACACTTAAATAATTTTACGAAAATGTAGAAAAAATCGTGTAGGTATTCATAATACAGTGTACCTAAAATGATAAAAGTTACCCACTTTAACGAATTGTTACATCTGAAATTCCATTAAACATTCTTGTTTTTCTTTCATTTAAAATTCACTGAGAATTATTTCGCATGGTTTCGTAAAAATGTTGACCTTCTGAAAACTTGAGTGTTTTTCATAAGGATGTTGCGGTGCGGATTATTCCTGGCGCTCCGTAGCGGCCGGGCGCATCCCGTTGCGCTCCGTGGAATTCTAGTTTTACGCTAAATATTGTAAACATTTTATTTCGAAATTTAGTCCTATAGATAAGTGTTATAATAACAATTAGTGCTCTGTGATAATAACTTTCAAAATATGTGTATATATGTCATTTAAATAAAAATTACGTAAAAATCATCTTGTGTTTTTAAAATCAGTTCAGTTTTGGTATTTCAGTGATAAAACTTTACACAGAGTGAGATGGTATAGTGTATGTTTCGGTGTCATGTGTAATTTATTGCTTCCAAATGTTGTCAGTTCAATACATCGATATAGTAGTGATTTTTTGTTAAGCCTCAGTGACCACTCTAGACAAATTAGTCCCACACTCATACTATTGCACTCTTTAGCCACACACGGCATTCTTAGAACTACGCACAAAAAAACGCACAGGGGTTGTAGAGGAGGTCGGCGTGTGAAAAAAATACTCATAAATAAATTAGACGACGCATCTGCAAAGAACAATATCACTAACGGTCGTCATAGTGTGTTTGCTTCTCAAATAACCATAGGAGTATGGAATGCTCGTTCAATCAACAACAAAGTGGATGATATCGATGAATTGTTTGCTTCAAAACGTTTAGATATCCTAGCACTATCAGAGACCTGGCATGAGGACAGCAATGCCACCAGTCTGAAACTACTAGCAGCAAATGGTTACAAAATAGTTGAAAAGGCCCGGGAAATTACTCCAAACCAGGAATCTAACATCAACTTTGTAAACCATGGCGGAGTAGCTATACTAGCCAAACAAAACTTCATGTTGAATCCCGTTGTCCCTCGTAAATTTCAGACCTTTGAAATAATAGGTACCAAAATTAAACAAAACAGCTCAGAACTCATCATATTCTCTGTCTACCGCCCGGGATCAGATCCCTTTAGTTCAAAATTCTTTCAGGAATTCAACACCTTGATACAACAAATATCATCATACTCGTGTCCTGTCTTACTTGCTGGTGACCTTAATATAAGATTGGAAAAATATCGGGACCAATCTACTGTTAAATTCAATAAAATCTGCAAAGAACATTTATTCAAACAGTTAGTTAACGAGCCGACTCATGACGCGGGAGGAACTCTGGATGTCGTCGTATTAAGGGAGAATGTCTCTCCAATTTCTCTACGAGTGGAAGATATTGGTCTATCGGACCATTCCTTAATAAGTCTTACTCTAGATTTTTCCCCTTCTCCGCTTATTTACAAGGAAATAGTTAGCAGAAACTGGAACCAGCTAGATATAATTGAATTTAAAAAGCTGCTTACAAATTCAAACCTTAACCTTAACGGGATCTTGCCTTCGATTGATGTACATGATGCAGTAGAAAATTACTGCACCATAATTACTGATATCCTCGATACTCTGGTGCCAAAAACGACGAAAGTTTGCAGGCAAAGAAAACCAGGAGCACATATCTGGTTTGATGAAGAGTGCAAACAACTTAAGAAGAGTACCAGAAAATTTGAAAGAATTTTCAGGAACTCGAAAGATTCACTGCACCGCCAGAAATGGAAAGACTCTCTTTTCAAATACAGAGATGAAATAAAAAGGAAGAAAGCCTCTTATTGGAACAAAAAACTCGAATCCAATAAGAATGATCCGAAATTGTTATGGCAGGATATGCACCGCATTTGCGGAGAAGCACAGAAATCAGCTGATTCATCACTTAATGCTGAAGAACTTGCCAATAAATTCAAAACAAAAGTGGAAAATATAAGATCTGAGGCAGAACTCCTAGATTCCAACCAAGGCTCATCCAATAATTCTCAGACTTCCCGACACACTAGAATATTAAATAATTTTCAAAAAGTAGATGCTGTGTCTCTTAAAAAAATCATAATCTCTCAACCAAATAAACAATGTATCTTAGATCCGTTACCAACTTGGTTACTAAAAAGCTGTGTAAATGAACTTTTAAACTACATTTTATATATTATTAATCAATCAATACAGTTAAGAGTAGTTCCTAATTTGTTAAAACAATCGATTATCACACCGATTTTGAAAAAGAATAATCTGGATCCGAATTCCACGGAAAACTATCGTCCGATCTCGAATATACCGTTTTTGTCAAAAATTTTAGAAAAAGTTATATCCTCTCAACTGACCAACTTCTTGGATTCTGATAAGTTTCTGGCCAGAAATCAATCTGCCTATAGAAAATTCTACTCTACGGAAACGGCCACAGTAAGAATTTTGTCTGACTTAATCATTCAAGCTGAATCAGGTAAGATTACCCTAATTTCATTTTTAGACATGAGCGCTGCTTTCGATACTGTAGACCATAATATTCTCTTTTCTAAACTTAGACATGAATTTGGCTTGGGTAATGACTGCATTGCATGGCTGTCTTCCTACTTAGTAGACCGTAAATACAAAGTTGTATTTAAAGATAGTACCACAAATAATATTACCTCCTTATACGGGGTCCCACAAGGTTCTGTACTTGGACCAATTCTCTTTAATTTATATACCAATCAGTTGGAAAATCTTGTTCAAAATCTTGGTTTCAACACACATGCCTATGCAGATGACCGCATACTGTTCAAGTCCTGTTCACCTGAATTTAAATATCATTTAACACACGAGGTATCCACATGCATAAATCAGATATCCACCTGGATGTGTAAGAACAAGCTAAAACTGAACCCAACAAAAACTGAGTTCCTTTGGCTTGCCTCACCTCGCAGGCAACAATACATAAATAATGACCCCATTTTAATTCAAAATGTCGAAATTACTCCTTCTAACTGCGTAAAATTTCTTGGTATACATATCGACAGTGCACTCTCTATGGATAAACACATTTCTTCCATAGTCAGACAAAGTTGTTACTTTCTCAGACAACTTAGACCTATTCGAAGGTGTCTCTCGACAAATGCTGCTAAGGTCCTTATAAATTCTTTAATAGTTTCCCGTGTAGATTATTGTAACGCCATATTAGCACACTTACCGCAATACCAAATCCATAGAATACAACTCATCCTCAATGCAGCAGCCCGTTATATTTACCAGATTGATCGTTTCTCGCATATCTCACCAACACTTCACAAACTTCATTGGCTGAAGAGCCCAGAACGTATAGAATTTAAAACATGTCTCCTTGTCTTTAAAGCACTCAATAGCATGGCCCCGGAATATATATCGGAACTTTGTGTTCCATTTTCACCTAACAATAAACAAAGTACGCTAAGATCAATGACCCAATCCAATAAAAAACTAGTAGAAACCAATCTCACAAATAAGCCAAAATACCTATATCGATCTTTTGGCGTTTCTGGGCCAAAGTCATGGAACAATCTTCCAATGGATATAAGATGTGCCGAAAATATCAATGAATTCAAGAAGAAATTAAAAACTCATCTTTTCCGCAAGTCGTATCCAGATTGTCCTTCATCCGTTCAATAATATTATGTGTACTAAATATTATGCCAGTTTACTTTGAATCGACTATTTTTTATAATTAATTTCATCTGGATTATGTAACAAGATTAATTTGTGATTTCTAGGTATTTTTTTAAGTTTTATATTTCACCATTTTCAATGTGTTAGCTATAGGACTAATTTTAACTTAATTTTAACTGATTGTATTTTTTTAAGTTTTGTTTCACCATTTTCAATGTGTTAGCTATAGGACTAATTTTAAATTATTTTTTGCAAACTGAAAGCGCCCTTGAGGTGACCACGGTTGTCACTAAACGGCGCTTTATAAATTGTCCTTATTATTATTATTATTATTATTATTATTATACTGCTCTGGTACTAATTATAACAAACATTACCTACATTTTTTATTATTTTTAAATAACATGGGTCCTGTGAGTAGAATATTTTAAGAAGAACAATGTGATTATCGTTTAATGAAATAAATACGAGTAGAGCTCGACAAGTGAGAGAATGCGCGCTACAGTTTTGTACAGCATGGTCGCAAATGTTTAATTGCAATGGTCAGGCCAAAAGTGACACGCAATACCCTACGTATCGCCGAACTTCAACTGATTTTATTGGTTTATTCAAATCTGCGTATATTCCTGTAGGTATTCAAATTGGTTTGTGTACATTCGAAGTCACGCGCATTCTTTCGCGTGGCGAACTCTACCTACAAATAATCTGTCTATGGCGGTATACACATTGCGAAATTCCAGGCGCTACGATTACATATATGGACACAATATCAGCTTTGTCATGAATTATTATTTTTTTTCAAAATATTTGGTGTTTTTGGTAAACGTTCCCAAATATAACGTAACTGAGACACACATTTAAGATTGTAATTTCGGAAAAGTCACAGTTATCCGAGACACGTAAATGTTTTCAAAATATGTCGACACGTACTGATTCGAAACGTTGTGCAAGTGAATAAAATAAGTCATAAGCCCTGTATGTGCCTGATATTTATTCCCGCTTCAAGTTTTATAAAAAAAAATATTCACCCTTCCTGGAAAAAAAGAACACGATTAGTATTACATAAATGTATAAAATCCAAAGTATTATTTAATTTTTAATTCTTTATAAAAGAATAATTAAGTGCCTCGATCGATTAAGTTCTTCATTGAAAACATTGAGGCTTAGTTGAGGGAACATGTTATGATGTATATGTTAATGATACAAAGGTACAGTTAGACGCTATGGCAAACGACCATATATGAAAATCTATGACACTCACACGAGCATAGAAAATATGTCATAATTCGCTGTCCTTATGCTATGGCCGTCGAAACTATATTTTTTTTTTTAGAAAAAAATTAATATGTTCTTGTTAAACAAGTACGTATACATTTTCCTACGTTCCCTAAAATAAGCAAATAAATGCTTGTGCTATAGGAGAACGAAATCGGTCGAAGCAGGATTCGAACTCGCGACCACTGGATTACTAGCCCAGAGCGCTTACCGCTCTGCCATCGACCCATCTATAATTTTTGCCTATGGCCAATATCTTGTCGTTGACACATCATGTTCCCACGTGATCATTTTATTTACATCAGAATCTTCGTCTTACATACAAATTCGAAGCAAATCCCAAATCAGTTCCTTCATATCCAGTCACGCACCGAAATTTTGCGTTTCCTTTTATTATAAGTTTTACTAGCATTTTCTTGGCCCTTAGCAACTAAATATGAAGCAACAACCACATTTTCACTTTTTTTTTACAATTCCGGACATATTGGGTGAAATTGACAAACACAACTTAGACACCGAATTGTCGGAATGACAGAAATCAACGACACAGAAAAATATATGTCAAAATACGTTGGTAATATTTTTTTCTATGCCAAAGCCGATTATATTCTATGCCACTGCATGCGAGTGGTCAATCACACGAGAACCAAAGTGTTGCCATAGTTATATGACAACAGTGATAAAAATATGTTGCCTGTGTTGAATGTTGTAGTGCCAGTCACACGCTATGATCATAGCAAACTATCATATATATGGCCATTTTGCCATAGCGTATGACTCTACCTTAAAGACATATTTATTTTAAAAATAAAAAGAAAAATATTAAAATTATAAAACAATTATAAAATTATTAAGGATAAATAATACCCATATGTATTAATACATGTATGTTTCAGAATGGAAATCTTTTTTGATATAAGGTAAGGTTAGGATTGTTTGGTTAAGGAACCTATAGAAGGTTCTCTGATTGATGACTTGCAAAGTATTTCCATACTAATGTTACGACATACAAATTCTATTCATATAATTCATACATAATACAACACCCCTTCACAAAGGGGAAAAAGATTTTGTAAGAAAAATTGATGAACAATTATTTATTAAGAATATTTGGGATATGAATATTTTCATGAAATTTTAGGAATCAATGAATATTATTATATTGCTTGATTCATTATACATAATATTATTTGTATAATGAATCAAGCAATATAATAACAACTTTTATAAAGGTCCTTGTATACCCTGGGTATTCGGATGTACACAAATATGCACACTAAATTACCATCTTATGTATGAATCACGAAAACACTTTGTACATATATCACCAAATCTGTGATAAACAATATACAAAATTGCAAGAATAATAATTAAAATGCCCCAAGCAAAGACTTCTCGTTATTTGATTCAAGCTCGACTTGTTGGGTTCACACGTTTGATGTTGGCCTCCAGATAGTAGTTCCTAGTGTCTTCCGATGAGCAGTCGCTCTGGGGATGAACAGAGCTTCAAGCTCTATATCGTTCCCAATGCGGTGGGGTAAGATACTGCGAAAATTCCTTCAATGTATCTCTGGGGACCTATTAAGTTTTTAGGCTACTTGGGTTTCTTATAGCAGATAGTTATTCTGTTTTCCGCGGACACTAGTTCGCGTAAACTTCCGCACATTACGTCGAGAAAACCTTCATTCGCCGTTTGTAACGCGATTTTCTGATTGGAGCGAAATACGTATGACATTCGACAAGTGAATTTATTCGCAATGTTTTATGCGGCATATCGAGGTGGTGTTAAGTTTTGTTTAAAGATAGAGACATGAAGCGACACGTATGTACACACATTCGTTTCACAGATTATAGTTATGAGTAAAAGCTCCTGATACGTTACATTAAATTCTGTGATATGTAAAGATAAGGGGAATATCGCAAAATCATACACGTGAACGAGAATAAGGCCCCTGTAGCCTATAAGTTAACGTTTTTTACTTGTCATAATATGTCTTGACAGTAAAGCTCTCGCTTCAAAATCAATCGTATCAAAAAACTCGGATGCGGTTAGTAAAATGATAAGTTTTAAATAAAATTATTTTTAGTTGTTTAAGAATGTTTAAAAAGAAATATTTAGTAACTTTGCAATCTCTAAATAAAATACGATTTAACATATTACAAAACCATAACGATTATTCAGCGGAGAACATACTGGCTTTTTCATTAACTGCGTGAGAAAAACTATGTATTTGATCTAAAGTTCCAATATTATGGGTGAATTAAACAAATTAATGATTAGTTTTTTCATGTATGGCAATATTATAATCTTTACCTACACATTTAAATTACTTTTAATTCACATAGCTTATTTGAAAATTTACGCCTGCTATCTGATTAAAAACTTCATTAAACCTAATATTTTATTTTTGTTAACGAGTTGCTAACGACTTTTAATAATATTTTTCGATGCGTGCTAAATTTCACGTTACATTATTTTATGCTTATATTAAAATGGCGCCCTTTTGATTATAAATATTATATTTACCTACATTTCATATATTTTTAATGACTTTATTAATATTTTTGTTGGTTTATGTTATGAAGAAAAATTACTTTTGTTTATCTGATTCTATTGTTTTTTTCAAATGTTATGTTGGTGACATAAACCATTTTATATATAAAAGGTAAAATATTTTTAATTATACAAAATTCGGATAAGTTGTGTTTGCATTTATTGTTTTCTTAAAATAATATTTACTTGGTCGTTGTACTTTTAATACAATTACATAATGCCCCTGATGTTCCGAAAACCATGTTTTTTTCCGACCCAGGTGGCACAGTTTTGATGCCGTTTGGTTTCGGTGCGGGCGTCCTGGGTTCGATACCCAGCAGAGGAAAATTTGTTTAAATGAATTTTTCAAGCTAATATTGCTTCTCTGGGCTGGAAAAATTGGTAAGTTGGAAGAAATAGCCACATGGGAATAAGTGTTATTATTATTGTTATATTTACATATTTATTTTGATGAAGGACCAAAATAGTTTCAATATCCTTTTTTTTGTTTTTGAATGTTGTTTGATTTTTGTTTTATGTATTACTTGTTTTATTACTGTCTTTTTATATTTATTTTATAATCAGCTGATTCTCTCATCAAGCAGAAGATTTTTAACCTTTTTTGATGAGCTCTGCAAAAATATTACGATAGTAAATATCACATATCTTTTAAATTTATGTTATAATATTGTTAAAGAGAAAAAAATAAATACAATAAAACGTATTAAACTTACAGAAAAGAATTTTAATTTTGATCTTTATTTTAAATATCACAATAAAATACCAAATATATAATAAAATATTAATGCTGATATACCAAATTTCGTAGTACACCAGAAAATATTTATGACATGCTAAGATATTCTCGTGTACACCCGAATATATTAACTGTTTTGTACGTCACATGTCAGCTATATAAAATATTGCTTTGTTGTCAAATTTCAGGCAAATATTATTAAGTACGAACATATTTTAGTAGGGCTTATTCATAATTATAAAATGGGTGATCATTTATTAACATGGCAAAAATTTATGTAGCTGTCCAGGAAAAACGAAAAGAGAAAAGGTACTTAATAAATAATGATAAAAGTAAAATACATAAAAGGAATTGTGTATATTTTGTTTATCAGGTTGGCAAAAAATTGGAGACTTTTTACACAATTTCCGTCTAGTGAAGTAGAAATCTATGAAAAAAAAATTACTCCTCACTAACCCAAGGGGGATTTAGGGGGAACTATTAATTCGCAATTTTAAGGCTATTTTTAATTGCAGATTATCAACTTGTACCATGAAATATTTTTGTGTAGAATTGAAATTTATTTGATTTGCGTAAACACTGGTAACGGTGATAAAAAGCCTTAAAAAAGAAGAAGAAGAAGAATATTTGAGTAACCTTGCAAAGCTGAAAAAAATTTTTACTCCTCACTAACCCAAGGGGATATATAGTGTGGAGATATGAATTCGCAATTTTTAAGGTTATTTTTTAATTGCAGATTATCAACAATTATCATGCTGAGATTGTATCCTAAAAGTTTCATCACAATGTATTTGTGTGTACAGTGTGTCCTGATTAGTGTGCTATGTACAATTCTACTTTATTGATTATAGACTAAAGTACTTATTCGATTCGGGTCTAAGCGAGTATAAGATGCAAATTTGTACATCTTATACTCGCATAGACCCCATTAGATTTTGAAGGATATCTGGTCAATGCATCTCAATTTTATAAAAAATATTTCAAAGTGACCCCAAGCTCAGAAAAATTAAAATTTGATTTTTTTTAATTGCTCAAAAGGCACATCACTTTCATAAAATGGTATCGAATAGTTTTCAAGTTTTCATAATAAAAAATTTGAATCAAAAATAATTTAACATGAAAAATATTTTAATCTCATGAAAATGCTAAAAATTTTCCATACAAAATTTTAATACTCTTTGGAGTTACTACAACCCACACGTTTTTCGTTGGTAATGTTATTTCCAAAACAAAATTGAATCAGTATTCCAATTTTGAATTCAATAGAGTTTCATTTTTGGGTCATAATTTACGATAGTGCATAGTCAGATTATTATTGAAAATCGATCGGAAATTCCAATATTAAATTTAATAAATTACCTATCATATCAGGATACATACGAGTCAAGATTTTTTTTTTCATTGGTTACTTTTAATTGCAATAAATATTTCAAACTTTCATGCACCCTGTACAAGTAGTGACTTTATTACCAAATGGAAATTTTGACTTTATTACCAAATAAATTCATCCTCTCACGGGAATCGAGCCCGAGAGGCCAGCTCTCAAGCCATGCGTTTTAACATCTATGACTTATTATTTAGTTTGGACATAATTCAATGTAATTAGATGTTTTTCATTATTTTTATTTTTAATAACGAATATTAGATGTTTTTCATTATTTTTAATAACGAATTTTTTCTTAAAGTTTTTAAACAAAAATTCTGAAGCATCAGTTTCTTTCGGAAGCCTTTTCATATCTCTCAAGTTATACCATCTCTTTCTTTACTCAAGTGACGTCAGAGCATCAAGTAATGCTTGGATTAATCCTTAAAGCTATGGATCTCAAAGTGTTTTTTAATTCAACAATATTTGAACTCTACACAATTTCATGTTTCATGAGAGTAGTAGAATTATAATTTCACATTATTTCACATTTCACATCATTTCAATTTCATGTTTCATGAGAGTAGTAGAATTATCATTTCACATCTCTTAAAAAGTCTTACATTAAGTTGCATAACTTAACGTAAGTTGTGTGACTTGTGTGCAGCACAAACTGTAAGTTCAATCGACTTCAAGTTGAGATTTTTTTACGTTTTTTAGAATGTTTTATTTATTTGCCTGTGGACGTCCAAACATGTTCTTTCATTCTGTCTTTGTTCATTCAAACATGTTGTTTTATTCTGTCTGTGTACGTTCAAATACGAAATTTTATTCTGTCTGTGTACGTTCACATAATATGTTTTTTTTTTCATATCTTCACATATGTATTTTTATATTTTTTTTCTTTCTCACTGTCATGTATACCTACCATTTAGTTATATTATATTATTGTAGGTGCTGCAACTAAGGACTTTTATTTTGTCTATATCACAGATTCGATGGAGTGATGGAGGATATAAATAACCTGACGACCGAAGCCAAAATATGGCTTAGGGAACTTAGTGTAATCTTGTGAGCGCCTAACTCACAATACGAATATATATTAGTTTTTATTTGTTATATGTGTGTACTTGCTTATACTAATGTATTTAATAGTGTGGTTGACTGGTAGAAATTGCCGAAGGGCAATAAGTCCACCACATTATGTGATTTTTTTTTTGGGTAGTAAAAATATTTTATTATTATTGTTCTTTAAGTCTGTCTATGTATGTTCAAACACGTCCTTCAATTCTGCTCGTGTACGTCCAAAGATATTCTTTTATTCTGTCTGTATAGTTTATTGATTTTATTGATATTATAGTTTTATAGTTTATTGATCTGTATAGGGTTTTCATGAAATATATTATGGAACTTTTACATTTTGTTAATTGTATTTTATATGAAAATTGTAATTTATCTGATTAATAAATTAAAAAAATGTATACATTTTTTGTCTATGTACCTACGTTCTTACATGATATGTTATTCTTAATTTTTTCTAAATGTTTTATGATGATGTTGTCTACTTGTGATGTGACTGACATAGTCACATCACAAGTAGTAAATTATATGTTTAGTGTGTAAAAATAACAGGCCTAAAACAGGTCATAACAACTATTATATCAGTATAAAAAAATACATTTAGTGCAAGAACTTGAGTCACGAAATTGACAAATAAAAAAAAAATGAGAAGAACTGTTCCAATAATCGATTGGAGTCGGTAAAGCAATTTACACCTTTATATATATTTGACTTATCTCTTTTACATTCTGATAAATCGGGTTTCAAGTGATTCAATAAGTATTGAATGGAAATGCGTGTTCATAATACACGTGTACATACATACATACATATTCGAAAAGTATAGTAGCACTTCAATGATAAATACGAATTCGAACAACTGTCGAACGGAAACACACTACGAAAAAAACAATTTCATACACAGGGTTCACACAAATATTTTTGGGTAGAATTAAAATTTATTTCACTTGCGTAAAAACTGGTAACAGTGATAAAAATCATTAAAAAAAGTAGAAGAAGAATATTTGAGTTACCTTTCAAAGCTGGACTTCTGAAATACTCTGAAATGTTTTTTTCCGTTTTCTAGTTAGTTTTCACGTGGCTAATGACTTGTGGATTCGATTCCGAATGAAACGTGGTCTGGGCTGTGTTCGGATTCAACGCTCGACGTCGGGCGTCGAATGTACTTAAAGTAGCAGATTATGGCGTTTTTCACACCAATCTCACTGAACGCTTTCGAGCGGCGTTTCAATCTGAACGCTGCATCGTGCGTTTTAAATTTCAAATGTCATTTATCATGCATGTCTCTTTTTAGGTTATATTTTCATCGAAAGACAACAATTGGGCAGTGGTGTAAATAATGATCTCTAATGTTTTATATATAATTAAAAGTAAACCACTTTTTGATTCTACATGGATTTTATTATGGGCGATAGGCTATTTCGCCTTGTTAGAGCATTTACTAGCTTATGCCCTAACATGTGATAATATTCAGGTTCTTAAGTGTAGAAACTTGTTATTATGCATGTTCTTAATTGAAATTTGACATTTTATAATATTGTGTTTGTCCTTAGGTACATATAAAGAAATTCCCAAGATCATAACACAATCCTATCCTGGCAAACATACTCATTAATGCCGTACAATGTATAACTAAATACTTTAGAAAACTGGAAACTGGTGGCATGCGAATGCTTACATAGATGGTCAGCTGGTATGTCCTTACAGGACAAAAAGCTCACGCATTCGTGGATTCCAGATTTTACTTCTTCTTCTTCTTCTTTTTCTTTGCCTTATCCCACTTTAGGTAGGGTCGGCTCTCCTAATCCTTTGGCGCTACGATGATCTGTCCTGTATTGTCGGGGTTGGGATGTGGGTTTTATCCATGAGCTTCCTCATATTGCCCCACCACGTGGATATTGGACGTCCCTTTCCTTTTCTGGTTTCTGGGAGTGCTAGAGCAGTTTGCACCACATGATCGTTTTGCCTCCTCATTACATGTCCATACCATCTGAGTCGGCTTTCTGTAAGTTTTTCTGGTATGGGGGCTACTCCAAAGCATCCTCTTATTAATTCATTACGAATTTTATCTAGCTTTTTACACAATTAATGTAATGTAAAACAAATAACTTAAAACTGTAGCTTTTGTTAAATGAAATAAATAAATAAAATATTGAGATGAAATAATATATATATATATATATATATATGTATATATATATATATATATATATATATATATATATATATATATATATATATATATATATATATATATATATATATATATATATATATATATATATATATATATATATATATATATATATATATATATATATATATATATATATATATATATATATATATATATATATATATATATATATATATATATATATATATATATATATATATATATATATATATATATATATATATATATATATATATATATATATATATATATATATATATATATATATATATATATATATATATATATATATATATATATATATATATATATATATATATATATATATATATATATATATATATATATATATATATATATATATATATATATATATATATATATATATATATATATATATATAGACTTATTGCCCTTCGGCAATTTCTACCAGTCAACCACACTATTAAATACATTAGTATAAGCAAGTACACACATATAACAAATAAAAACTAATATATATTCGTATTGTGAGTCAGGCGCTCACAAGATTACACTAAATTCCCTAAGCCATATTTTGGCTTCGGTCGTCAGGTTATTTATATCCTCCATCACTCCATCGAATCTGTGATATATATATATATATATATATATATTATATATATATATATATATATATATATATATATATATATATATATATATATATATATCACAGATTCGATTCGATATATATATATATATATCAGAATGGTCAAAATCTATTGTATGTCCTTCTGTGAGTAGACGTCCTTCTGTGAGCTTTCAGTGTGAGTAGACGTGTGTCGCGCGCGTGCTTTTCGTTAAGTCCTTGAAAATGCCTGGTGATATTCAGGCGAAACGTCGGAAGACAAATGGTCTTAGTCAAGACCTACTGACACGGGAAAACCGAGATAAAAATATTATAACATATATATATATATATATATATATATATATATATATATATATATATATATATATATATATATATATATATATATATATATATATATATATATATATATATATATATATATATATATATATATATATATATATATATATATATATATATATATATATATATATATATATATATATATATATATATATATATATATATATATATATATATATATATATATATATATATATATATATATATATATATATATATATATATATATATATATATATATATATATATATATATATATATATATATATATATATATATATATATATATATATATATATATATATATATATATATATATATATATATATATATATATATATATATATATATATATATATATATATATATATATATATATATATATATATATATATATATATATATATATATATATATATATATATATATGTTATAATATTTTTATCTCGGTTTTCCCGTGTCAGTAGGTCTTGACTAAGACCATTTGTCTTAGTCAAGACCTACTGACAAACTGGGGCACACAGTATATAGAAAGCCCACACACACCGATAGATACCTACACGCAACGTCCAATCATCACCCCGCACAAATATGCTCAGTCGCAAAAACACTAATAACAAGATCAAAAAGAATTGCAGACCACGAGCATAAAAAACAAGAATTAGAATACACGAAAAATGCTCTACGTTGTAATGGTTTCTCAGACTATATAATAAACAAAGCATTAAAGAGTCCAAAAACAGTGAAAGAAAAATCCAATGAAACACCATTATCAACAGCCCGACTACCATATATCAAAGGCGTCACCGATAAAATCAGCCGTCTTTTAAACAAAAATAACATACGTACCGTTTTCAGCACAACAAATAAAATATCAACCTTTCTAAGAAACCCGAAAGACATCATTCCACTTGAAGCTCATGGAGTATATGAAATACCGTGCGGATCGTGCAATAAGACTTATGTAGGAAGAACCAATCGAAAAGTTGAAGCACGAATAGCGGAGCACAGAGTCGACATGAGAAACAAAAAACTTACATCCTCACTTGTACAACACTCGCTCACAGAAGGACATACAATAGATTTTGACCATTCAAAAATAATAGCAAGTTTAAACAGTGAACCTCTCAGAATTTACAGGGAAGCTATAGAAATATATAAGAGAAGGGATATAATGAACAATCGGGACGACGGAGTTCGTTTGCCTAGTACCTGGAAGAACATTTTATATGACAAACAATACAATAATAATATTAATAATACCATAGCGAAAATAACCCCAAAACACAACAATAATAATATTAATGTCACAACTAAAATTAACAATAAATCACAACACAAAAATAATGATAAAATATTATTACCAACGAACACGACAGCAGGTGGGCGTGTCACAAGGAGCCAATCACGTCGCGCTAACAATATTTGACATAAGCGGCCATCTTGTACGCTACGAGTCACTTGACGGTGAGCTTTCAGTGTGAGTAGACGTGTGTCGCGAGCGTGCTTTTCGTTAAGTCCTTGAAAATGCCTGGTGATATTCAGGCGAAACGTCGGAAGACAAATGGTCTTAGTCAAGACCTACTGACACGGGAAAACCGAGATAAAAATATTATAACATATTTCACCCGTGAAAACATCAAATATAACATATATATATATATATATATATATATATATATATATATATATATATATATATATATATATATATATATATATATATATATATATATATATATATATATATATATATATATATATATATATATATATATATATATATATATATATATATATATATATATATATATATATATATATATATATATATATATATATATATATATATATATATATATATATATATATATATATATATATATATATATATATATATATATATATATATATATATATATATATATATATATATATATATATATATATATATATTGGATAGTGCAAAGGCACAACCAGACACAGAGTCATGGCCTAGAATTCATTCGATCATATTTCTCATTGGCCCATGATACGGCATCGACGTAATATACATATCTTGTCATTAGTATACATCTTCGTATCTTCGAGATAAATTCACTTATCTTTCAATCCACGGGCGTCTACTTCGATCTGTGAACGTACCTTACTATCTATTCCTATTCATGAACCTGATTTTTTTAACTCTTCATTTGAAGTACATTCAGCTGGACTCTGGAGTAGTCTAAGTCCTGATATTACGTCGTCTATATCACTAAACATCTTCAAGAAGAGGCTAAAGCAAAAATATTTATCTGACAATACCTGATTACATCTTCCTCTCCTCTTCCTTTCCTCATCCTTTAGTTTTCCTATCATTGGTGTGAATTGTTCTTATCTGCTATATTCTTTGTTTTTTTTTTACTTTTATTCTGCTATCTTTGTTTATTTTTGTAATGTGGTTAACTTATTGCCATAGTACACCCTGTTTTGTATATTTAACATTAAATCTGGCTGGTTGGAAGAAATTGTCATTAGGCAATAAGCCCGCCCGTGTACTAATTATATGTACAGAAAGATTCAAATGAAAGCAGAATAAATGCAGTTGAAATGAGATCGTTAAGAAGAATTTGTAATAGAACGATGTATGACCGGGTTAGAAATGAGGACACAAGGAGAGAATGTAAAACAAAGATAGATGTGATTACTAGAATGAAAGTCAACATATTGAGACGGTTTGTTCACATGGGTAGAATGAATGAGGAGCGCCTGACGAATAAAATACACAGAGCGGAAAGGAATGGAATGAGAGGTCGGGGACGCCCATGAAAGGGATGGCACGACCACGTGAACGATATTTTGAAAGACGGAAATGTTAGAATTGTGAGCAATAGACGAACATGTATGAGACGATGCACGAATGTGGACGAGGCGAGGGATGCGTGCCAGGAAAGAAAAATGTGGCGTTCGGTTCTCTCTGCCTACCCCGTAAGGGACATGGCGTGATGGTATGTATGTAAGATTCAAATAAATAAATACATTATGCAAGATAGGAGAACATATAATTTAAGGACGAAGAGAGCCAACAGTCTGCAAAGAAAAGTTGGGATATTGTCAGGGAGAAGGATATTTCAATTATTTGATCTTTTTTTGTATCTTTTAATCAACTAAGTAGATATATCAAGTTCTGTAGTGTTCTTAGCAATAACATTTCAAACATATATCGTTTAAAAACTCAAGCTGTCTCAATTGGCGCCATTTTGTCTCAGCTAGCACACATCGGATTGGAGTCATGCTACTAAACGATGACGCACGCTGAGGTAGCAGGATTTAATTCTTGTTTATGTCAACATTTGTCTTATGATTGATGGCGTAAAAATAGGACAATCTCTGGTTGCACGTAAGTAGGTACCTGCCATGGCGTGGTGTGGCGTGTTTCAGCTGATATGTTAATCAGCCGGTCATAATCATAGACCGGAGTTTTCTTGGTACGGAATAGCTAGCGTGAGTTTTTGCAAACTTTGCAAATTTCAAACAAAGATATTCATTGTACTGTACCGACATCCGACGGCGCAAGAATCAAATTATTCAACACGCCAGGGTGTATAGGGGTGTAATAGAGTTTGGTCTGGGTATGAAACAAAATATAGGCCATCTATTTTATGAAATTTATAACTAATTTACTATACAACGATAAACACCGACGGACTTACTTATTAGATTTCGTTAAAAGCTTACTTTACGCGCAACTGGATAAGCACGACTATAATAGTTAAGATCGATATTAAAAAATCTTACTTATAAACGTATACTAAGATGCGTTGCCAATTTGTGGGGAATTCCCCAAATTGCGGGGAATCTCAACTCGATTGGGGATTTTGTGGGGATTGACTTTTTGGGGGGAAAATGAGGGGAATCTAGCATTTTACTATTTATCGATAGCTGAATACATCGAAAGATTGATGGTTAGTGATTAAAACGTCTATTAATTTGAAAAAAGATGAAAATGTACACTGTTCAGTTATTACAGATTTCTTTAAAAGGTGCCAAGTTTTTTATAATGAATTAACATCGTACATTGTTAAGAGATTTCATTTTAGAAATGCTTTTTATTTCTATTATATCTGTAGAAGCATATTTCCTTTAAATCCTTTCCATGCCATTGTCCCCTCACCGATGTATGAGAATTGTCACTTGTCAAAATAATTTTGGGTGACAATAAGTGTCAAGGAAGAAATTAATCAGTACAAGTTTGAAGACAATTGCGTGTGGATGTGTGCACAGAAAAAATAATCAGTGAACCAAGAATATAGAAGCATCGGTGAGATCGTTTAAAAATACAGTCCACTACATAAAACCTTTTATACCCATCACCTGATGTTTTCTACATAATATTTTGGCCCTCCTAACCGAATTTGAAGTGTTTTTTTGTGTTATTTGTTGCGAATTCTGCATGTTGCGGTGGTTTCAAATAGTAATTTGTAGGTACTCAATTTTGTTACAATATTATGGTGATTAATTATCACATAATATTATTTTGTGATTATTGTGAGGTATAATAAGGTACCATATTAATGTTAATAACATTATTGTGAATGCAGTCGGGTAGAATAAAATACCACATTATTATTGCAGTAGTGAATTTGTGTTTGCATGCAATTATAGTTTATAAGTATAAGTTTAAAGTTTTAAAATGGCTGATAACATTAAAGCAAGGATGTTAAATGCTATTTCTAGAATTAGGAATACATATGAATTAAGAGATCTGTGTGAAAAAGGCAATATCGAACGAGATGAAATATTTTTAGCTAGGTGTCAGAGAGTTGATGAATGGTATAAATTGGTCAATGAATTAAGTGACAGCTTGATTGGAATATATACTGATACAAAATGTGATACAGAGTTGAAAGAGTTGAGTGAAATAATTCAGAAAAGTGACATTATGTATTTTGAAATAATGAGAATTAAAAATCGTTTATCTAATGGTGTGAAAATAAATGCAACTGATGTATGTAATAAAATTCAGAGAGCTCCTATAATAAATTTACCTGTTATTGATTCCAACGTCGAAAATTGGAATTCGTTTCATGACATGTTTGTGTCATTGATTCATGATAATATTGGATATACAGACATAGAAAAATTTCATTATTTGCGAACGTCCATAAAGGGATTTGCATCAATATTTGTTAATTTACCACTGATTAGTGATAATTATAATATTGCTTGGAGTACATTGTGTGGACATTATACTAATACAAGATTACAATTTGAATATTACATGAATAAAATGTTTCAATGCAAATCTTTAATTGGTGAAAATGTAGGGCAATTAAGCGAATTATATCATACATTTAATGAAAATATATTAGCTCTGTCAAATATGAAATGTGAAAAAATGTTAGATCAGGTATGGGGATTTATATTTATTAATAAATTAGATGAATCTACACGTCGAATAGTGGAAAGTAGATTAGATATTCAGGAAATTCCTTCAATAAATAGAATATTTGAAATAATTCGAAGTCAATTGCAAGTATTAAAATTTTCACGTCAGAGTAATTCACAAGTAAAGCGTAATAATTATAATCATAAATCAGACAAAGGGTTTGAAGGTAATATTCGCCAACTTGAATGCTATATGTGTAAGGGTAGTCATACGATACACAATTGTGACACATTTATTAATAAAACTGTATCAGAGAGAAAGGATATTGTCTCTAAATTGAAATTATGTTTTTGTTGTTTTGGAAAACATCTGATAAAGGATTGTAAGTCTAACAAAAAGTGTCAAACTTGTGATAGGAAACATAATGTTTTATTGCATACTGATAATTCATCGGTAGTAGGTATCTGCCATAAAGGGATTCGGGGTAATGAATCTATTGGTCAAGTGATATTAGGAACAATTATAAGATATGTCCAGGGAAAAGATGGGCAATTTTTTAAGGCCAAGTGTTTAGTTGATTCTGGAAGTCAGGTTACTTTGATGTCTGGGAAGTTTTGTAAGAATATAGGATTCTATACAAAAGGGCATTCTGTATTATTGACAACGCTGTCTTCTACTAATATTAATGTAAAGGGTTCTATGCAATTTTGTTTATTTAATAATAAATATAACAAGTCGCTATTTGTAAAGAGTGTAGTGGTGGATGCGCTTCCATCAAACTTGCCTAGGAGAGATTTATCTCATCAGTGTAGAGTTTTGACTCAAGATTTAGAATTGGCAGATAATGAATTTTGGAAAAGCAGTAATATTGATATATTATTAGGTGCTGACATGTATGGAAAATTGTTTACAGGAAATTGTAAAAAATTATCAGAAGATTTATATGCATTTGAGACCATATTTGGGTTTGTAATTTTAGGTCAAGATTTTGTACATGATAACAATGAGTTGTTAACATGTTTTGTATCATCTGATGTGTTAGATGAAAAATTAAAAGGGTTTTGGGAAATAGAAGAGATAAACACAGTATCAAGTAGTAGGAAAATGTCACATTCGGATGAGGAATGTGTTCAGTTATACAATGATTTACATTATCGTAATGACGATGGTAGATTTGTAGTACCGCTCTTATTAAAAAAAGATATTCACGTACCATGTGTTGGTACTTTTGGTTTTGCTCTTAAAAGATTAACTAATATGGAAAGAAAATTTTGTAATAATTTGGAAATTAAACTTGAATATACAAAGTTCATGAAGGAATATGAGATGTTAGGACACATGAAAGAAGTTCCTTTACAAGGCGATCCAAATGTATATTATATTCCTCATCACTGTGTTCTGAAACCTGATAGTTTATCTACTAAATTGAGAGTTGTTTTTGATGGCAGTTCTAATACGAACGCAACTGGTGCATTAAACAAATATTTACATGTAGGTCCAAAGTTGCAAAAGGATATAATCGAATTATTGTTAAAGTTTAGAATCTATAAAATCGGGTTTTCTGCTGACATAACTAAAATGTATAGACAAATATCTATCAGGCAAGAAGATAGAAGATATCAGCATGTATTGTGGCGAGAAGATCCGTCACAACCTGTCAAAGAATATGAGTTATGCACTGTGACATATGGTTTAGGAAGCTCACCCTATAATGCAATTCAAGCAATAAATCAGTTAGCTTTGGATGAAAGTGATAAATACCCATTAGGTGCTAAAGCTCTTCGTAATAGTACATATGTATGTAGATGATATTATATGCGGTGATCATAATATTGAAGATGCTATTATTTTACGAGATCAGTTGATTTCTATTTTACGAAGTGGTTGTTTTGAATTGTCAAAATGGGCAACTAACTGTCCTGAATTTATTCAAGATTTTAATATATCTGATAGCAGTGTGATCTGTTTTGCTGAAGACAGTAATCATATTAAATTATTAGGAATTAAATGGGATTTTGTGAATGATGTTTTTAGTTATCAGGTTAAGAAAATTGATATTAAATATACAAAGCGTATGATTCTATCGGTCGTTTCATCTATATATGACCCTGTAGGATGGATCACTCCGTTTACATTTTTATTGAAAAGTTTCATTCAAAATTTGTGGAAAATGAAATTGCGATGGGATGATATTATTCCAGAATCCACGAAAGTCTAGTGGAATAAAATAGTTGATCAAATGTCTTTATTAGAGGAATTTAAATTGAATAGGTTTTTTGGAACTAGCGTTGATAGTCAGTGTTATTTAGTTGGCTTTTCTGACGCCTCTAATGACGGATATAGCGCTGTTTGTTATTTGGTTACTGAGGATAGTAAACAAATATCTCTGGTGACTGCCAAGTCTAAGGTTGCTCCAATTAAGATGCAAACGATACCACGTTTGGAGCTCTGTGGTGCATTATTATTATCAAAATTAATTAAATATACTTTATCTGTATTTTAAGATGCAATTATTATAAAGGATGTATATATGTACACAGATTCTAGTATTGTTTTGTCGTGGCTTAAAACACCATCATATCTATTAAAATTATTTGTTGCAAATCGAATAGAACGTATTTGGGAAAACGTGCCTCATGGAAAATGGTTTCATGTGAGATCTCAATGTAATCCAGCAGATTGTGCATCTAGAGGATTATATCCAGAAGAATAAGTTGGTCATACGTTGTGGATAAACGGTCCAGAGTGGCTGTTAGAACCTGTTGACAGATGGCCACGGTGCGATGATTATATTGTACCTGCGCAATTGCCAGAATATAAAGGGTTAGTTAATCAATCTAATGCTTTAATTTTAGAAGATAAAGATAGATTAGGATTGTATAACATAACTAATAAATATACAAAGTTAACACGTGTAGTAGCTTGGATTTTAAGGTTTAAAAATAATTGTCTGTTGAATGTTAATAATCGCACTAAAGGAGATTTGTGTAATAGGGAAATGGAAATTAGTTTACAAGCAATTATAAAATATGATCAGAGTTTACATTTTATGAAGGATATTAATATGTTAAAATATAAAAATCAATGCGATAATCCTCAACTGCAGAAGTTGAATTGTTTTATAGATAAACAGGGACTTGTCAGAGTGGGCGGAAGAATTAGATATTCTGCACTACCCGATAAAATGAAATTTCCAATATTGTTGCATAAGCATAGTGAGTTTGGAAAATTATTGATAAATTATTTTCATATATCATATTTGCATGTGGGTCCCAGATCACTGCAACATTTAATACAACGGAAATATTGGATTGTTTCAGCGAGAAATAGAATTAAGTCTGTTTTGTCAAAGTGTCTTGTGTGTAAGCGATTTAGTGCTTCACCAGTGCAGCCAATAATGGCTGACTTGCAAGCTATTCGGGTTACTCGTCATCGACCATTCATAAACGTATCAATTGACTTAGGCGGGCCGTTTATTTTGAAGGAAAATAAACGTCGCAATTCGAAAACGTATAAGGCATACTTTTGATTTTTCGTATGTATGACTACAAAGGCCATACATATTGAAATTGTCAATGAATTATCTACTAGTGCATTTATTGCTTGCTTAGAGAGATTTGTATCTCGACGTGGTTTATGTACTACAGTATATAGCGATTGCGGAACAAATTTGGTTGGCACACGTAAATATTTGACTGGAGTTTTTAAATTTTATAATGACTGTATCCAGGATACAGATTTTCGAAATTTCTGTCTCGAAAAATGCATCGATTGGCATTTGAATCCTCCTAAAGGTCCACATTTTGGTGGCCTTACATGAGATCAACGTAAGATCTATAAAGTATCACTTAAAGCGAGTTGTTGGCAACCAAGTGATGACTTATGAGGAATTTAATACAGTATTAATTAAGATCGAGGCGGTAGTGAATTCCAGACCACTTGTTCCAATGTGTAATGATATTGACAGCGTAGATGCCTTAACGCCAGCTCACTTTATTATAAGTGAGGTATTGGTTGGTATTCCAGAGTATGACGTCACAGATATTAAATTGAATAGGTTAGATAGATGGCAGATGATCACAAGAATGTATCAGGATTTTTGGAAACGTTGGAGTGTGGAATACCTCACTTCATTTCAACAGCGTAAAAAGTGGTTCACTTCAGTGCCTAATATACAGGTGGGAGATTTAGTGTTAGTGAAAGAAGAAAGGCTACATCCTTTACAATGGAAATTGGGAAGAATTGTGGCTACCATGCCAGGAAAGGATAATATTGTACGGGTGGTAAAAGTTAAGACAAAAGAGGGAATATTTGTTCGACCTGTTGTGAAAATATGTCCCTTAGATGTTTAATAGAAATAGTTAAGAATAATGTTAGTCTTATAGTTTTAGTTGGTTATTATAACAATTAAGTTAAATGTGTTTTAGTTATGACAGAAAGGTCTGTCTATTGTTTTCATTGATATAGTCTGTGAACTATCTTTTTGAATTTTTTTTTAATGTGATTTTGTTGTGGATAGTATGTTATTGAATTTTTTTTGTGTGTTTGTAATTTCATGAATTGGACAATGTGGAGTTTTATTTTGTGATGGCTGCATTAGTGATATGAGTTTGTTAAAAGTTAATTTTGTTTGTGGCCACCGTGATATGTACAATTCGTCAAATTTTGTTTAAAATTTGAGTGGGCGGTTATGTAGAAGCATATTTCCTTTAAATCCTTTCCATGCCATTGTCCCCTCACCGATGTATGAGAATTGTCACTTGTCAAAATAATTTTGGGTGACAATAAGTGTCAAGGAAGAAGTTAATCAGTACAAGTTTGAAGACCACTGCGTGTGGATGTGTGCACAGAAAAAATAATCAGTGAACCAGGAATATAGAAGCATCGGTGAGATCGTTTAAAATTACAGTCCACTACATAAAACCTTTTATACCCATCACCTGATGTTTTTTACAATATCTTTTGTGAATCCTTCAAAAGCTCTACAAATCTAAGTTAAATCAATGATGCCTATGCTGAAAAGATTTTCGGTGCATGAAAACTCTGTGCAAATACAAATAAAAATTAATAACGAATAGCGAGATCACGCTATGCTGGATTTAAATCTACATGGCCTTTGATGGATATAGTGATGTGGAGAGTTACTGGGGTCAAGTGTTTAAAGTGTAAATATTGTTGTTTTTTATGAAATCTTGTATTTTTCTTGAGATTATAATTATGTGGGGAATTTGTGGGGAATTGGGACTTTGGAATTCCGCAATTCGGGGAATTTGATCTAGATTTTTGGGGAATTTAGTAAATTGACATTGGCAACGCTGACTAAGATATAACTTACTAGTTCACTCAATTGTTTACGAACACCCTCATTTATTTTTCATATGGTCACATTGGCTTCACAGATATGTCAAAAAATAGAAATATGCATGCATTGGATCGTCGGAATGCCGACGCCGTAACTAGGGGAGGCAAAAATTCGATCGGATATGTTATTTTTGTATGTGCATTTTCTATGGTGATGTAATATCGCCCTTTTTATGGAAAGTCGTCATTTCAAATTTCATATAAGCTCTATTTTATTACTTTGTATGAACCACGTTATTAAAATTGAAATTGCGACCGGTTTAGAAACTAACCGTTCCCTCCTCAGGCAGATTTTCAACATTTTCATAATTTTTACGTAGTAAGAAAGCAAAAGTATCTCAATTATATTATAAATTCGAATGTTTGGATGTTTCGATGTTTTCTTACTCAATCAAGCGAAAACGGCTTAAAGATTTGATATGTAATTTGGCATAAAGATATGTATATCTTAAGATATGTATTATTAAAATTGTTTTTTAAAGAATTCTATGTATCAACTGTTGAAAATATCTATAAAAAATCTCATTGTTCCAAATTCATAACGATATTTTTACAAATTCAAACCAATTGGCTTGGTAAAATTGTAAACTACTAGCCCTAGAACAGGTTTACCTAGTTGGGCAGCAGTAATCTTCATAATGGTCTTTGTTATTAACGTGTGAAAATAAATAAATAAGTAAAATAAATAAATTGTTTTTTTTCTATAAGCAGCTGAATAAATTCAGGATGTATTTACATAAGTATAAAGATACTAAGTGGTTTATTGAACTCCTTTTGAGTCTTAGAACTCGAAAAAAAATTACAATATATTTAAGAATAAAATCAATAAATTGCATTGATTTATTTTTTGTTTATTTTTTTTTTGTGTAGCTTTTTATTTTTGAAAATTTTGTTTGACCTTTTTACACAATCCTTACATGCAAATAATTGATTTGCATTTATATAAATGTAAACCTTAGTGATAAAACTTAGTGATTTTTATATGTATTATTTAGTAGATGTGCAATATTTTGGTGAAAGTAGCAATACAAAATAGATACTCCCCTCTTTTAACACGAGATTTTATCTCAATTAAAGAGGGTTATAATGAAACATATCATATTATTATGAACTTGTAAACCTTGATAATTGTAATTTATATGTAAATTTATATTGATTTGATTAACAATAAATAAAAAAAATCATAGAGAAGACTATAGGCAATTGAACTTTTACAGTCATTAAATAAAATCATCTACTAGACGAACATATTATTACCAGAATTTTTTTCATCTTGAGGGTCGTAGTAAAAATTTACATTATAGAGTTTTTGTAGTAAACATTTACTGTTTATTTTTTTTTTATTTAACATGTACTGTTATAGTTGCAGTTCGATTCCCGGTGGAGGTGTTTTCATTCTGGATTTTGAATGAACTTCGAACGACGAACTAAGAAATACTGTGTAATGAACAGTTTTATATTCCCTTCATAATACTTTTTATAAAAACGAGTGGGTTGTGACCAACACCAAACTCTCCACACCGTAGTAAACGTTAATTTTTTCTTCTTGAAAGGTTGACAATCTCTAAATACATTTTTATGAAGTACATTTCTACATATTAGATTCTTAAACGAATATAAGATTCCTAGAGGACAAAAGTTTTCACAATACACCATACTAATACTAATACCAATACAACAACAATAAATATAATACCAATACAACATTGTCACGAAACTCGTAGTATATATTTTGTACATGATACCTGTTGAGATTTTAAAGTAAAATTGCATTATTAGCAAGATGAGCATGTATGAGACAGTGTATCAATGTTGATGAGGCGATGTATGTGTCAAAATAGAAGAATGCGGTGTTCAGTTCTCACTGCCTACCCCCTGAAGTGGAGAGTAAAAAATACACTTTCTGTCTATAAATTGTTTTTTCTTGTTTCAAAATTTCAAACAGAATAAAAATACCTCGATTTTTCTGACCGTGAGAGCATTTAGAAAATTCGGACAGATAAAATCACAGAGAATAAATTAACGGATATCTATGGAAAACTAATCAGCTCTAGGTCTTTGAACTTTACACATATGATGTTAATATGAAGTCGATCGGACTTATAGTTTGGGCTGTAGAGAGGACACAAAAAGGATAATCCGTACGGCGAACGCTGTACGCCATACATACAAACACATCACGACGAAACTCACAGTGAGC